>PVLA01000028.1:687240-1016744 GCA_004027455.1 Hydrochoerus hydrochaeris
TATATATAATTTGTGTGTGCATGTGTGTATGCATATGCAGTATGTGTGAGAGCTACAGTAAGAGCTGGGGATATAGCTCAGCAACACAGTGCCTGCCTGGCAAACACAACATCATGAATTCAATTCCCGATAACAATAACGACAGCAACAAAATATAATGCAAAACAGCAAGAGATGAAAGACAGTGCCAGTGTCTTATGAGAAGTACATGATGCACTATCTTTATTTAGTTCAGTGGATTATATGGTATCCACTTATATTTCGTAAGACTATTACTTTACTGAATACATCGACTCAAATACTAAAGTCAAAGAAAAACAATTCACTGATATACTAAGAAATAATGTTGATTCTGGGCACATTTTGACCCAGTCAAAGTTGATACATAAAATGAACCAGCTCAGGGACCTTTATAAGCATTTCACTACACTTTGAGTCTTCTGTTTATTATACTTAAATCTATGAAGGTCACATGACATGGTGATGTAGTGCAGTCAGTATGATTACATCATATTTTCTAGTTTTCTAGAGATAAAAATGCAGGCTGTAATTCAATGAGTTCTTCATTTGCTGGCATATGATGAGTTCACTTCCTGGAAATAATTCTTAATAAAAATAAGCAAATGATATACTGAAGCAGTTATCCATGCTTAACAAAAAGTAACAAAAGTCACATGTGCCTTTGTACTATATAATTATGACACATGGTCTAGAAAGCATTCCTGAGGTGCATATTTCCTTTTTGGATTGAAGAATAATCCTCCAGGAAAGAAATATTCGGTCTTTGTGGTTTAGGTATAACAAGTCTGGAAAAACAATTAGTTTGAGCATTTTTTTGAATTGTGTGCTTATTAATGTTTTCTGACAATGTTCATCTTGTTCTCTAGAAGTTGATGAGGTACACAGAAGTGAAGTGATACTTACCTGCATAAAAAAGATTTGTATAAAATAAATATAATAAATTTTTATATTAAACACTTAAAGGATTCATCAGATTTGTGAGGCACACTTATTCTATAGAACCAATTATATAAATATAGATAGATATAAATATAGACTATATATATATTATTAGGGAATATATATTCCCTATATATATATATATATATTAGGGAATTGATCATATGTAATAAGATTTTTTCTTTCCTTGAACATTTGTAGTTTTCTGTAGTAGTTTGCTAGAGTTTTTTTTCTTTTAGTTTTCTAAAATCATAGCATTGCCTTTTTATTTTTTTCATGCTTCAAGGCTTCTAAATTTCTCTAAGAGTACCTAGAAAATATTTAATGCTTCAGGAGTTCAGGGATTGGTACATATTGTGCTCTGATATGCAAGTCAAGTTATGAACTCAACTGGTCAGTATGGTAAGACACGGTACAAAGATTGCACCAAGTGAAACTCTGAGGAGAGTAAGGATTCAGAACCTAATAACACTTGTATATATCTTAAAACCCGGCAAGGATAAACCAATAACTGAAAATTACTGTCATTCATCCTATCACCGAGGGAATCTAGTATTTTATGATCATGTCATACCCCCATTTTAACAGGGTTCATTTAAGGAACATAAAGATCATCTAATATAATAGTTCATTGATTATCAAACACAAAAATACCACATGGATACATCAATGGATACTGTTTTCTAAATGTGGTAAGAAGATTGAAGTCAGGGCTTTCTCACAGAGCTCCATCACCGGTCAGATTAATGTTTGTTTATTTTTTTCTAATTTTGAGATACGTTTTTTTTTTTTTCTAATTTGTTAGGTTGCTCAGGCTGGGCTCAGACTTGTGGTCCTCCTGCTTCTGCCTCCCTGAGTTCTGTGTTTATAGGCATGAACCACTATTCCTACCTAATGGATTTAAATAAAAATCTGATGGAGTTTATAATCTGTTTAAGATTAAAAACCATCAGAAAACAGTAATCAGTATATAATGCCTTTAATTTCGCAAAGGGTAAACTATTTGATTTTATAGCAATAAAATAAATTACAGAATGTTGTGTGACTCATTCCCCTAAAATAAAAACAAGGGCTCTCCTCATGTCTTTGCTCAGGAATAACCAATAAAGGCTATCTTCATCATTACCACACTAAAATGAAAAGTATGAAGATTTGGAGATTAACAGAAACATAACAAATGTGTCATTTATATATTAGATCACCATAAGTATAGAAAAGTTACAGAACACATGGATAAGTTGCTAATACTAAGCAGATACTTCAACAGTGCAACTAAATCTGAGTCATATGTCACTGATGAAAGACATTAAAGCACACATGATGCAATTACCTAAAAATCAACCTATGCTATCCATTCCATTGTAATAAGAAGTATAACTGAATGCATGGCCAACTTGGCTTTATTTTTTTTTTTCAAATTTTAATGTTTGTTGAGCTCCATCCTCCCATAGGAAATTTAAGTAAAACTATTGGAGAAATACAAAGCAAACAGTGCTCCCCAGACTACCAGCCAGGAAACATTTATTGTGAAACTGTAGTAAATAAATTAAGGAAACAATGAACTACCAGAAATAAACAATTTAAAAATCTACAAAATTCTTGTTGCAATTGCCAAAGCATAGTAAGTACACAAACTACAAATTCAACTCCTTTTGACTTTAAAAAATTCAGTCAGCTACTTTAAATTGATGAGAAAGACGTACCATGGTGACTACCATCAAGTATTGGTGAGAATTTTAAAAATGAGAAGCTTTATACAGTACATGTCTCCTATAATCCAGCAATGCTACAGCAAGCCTGAAACTCTGGAGTAGTCTTTGTGTGGACCCCTAAGTGTAGATGTCCAATGTTATGACAAATTCTGTGTTTTTTAATAAGATATTAAAAATAGCTTATGCATTCACATTACAAAAAGAGACTTTTAAATATTTTTTTCAGTTTTTAGTTTTTATGGGACATGTTTGTACCCAATGATTACATTTTTCACTAGATGTTCACACATGTGTACAACACATAATTCTTTTTCCATTCCTTTTGCCTTTCTTCCTGCCCCGTTCCCACCATTTCTTGGTCTCCTAAACTTAAGTAAAAGATTCATTTCCCTTTTTCTTATTATTGATAGTTTATTTTGCTCTTTATATTTTGAGTTTCTCATGTAAGAGAAACCATGAGTTATTTAAGCATTTTCATCAGATCCATGGATATTGATTATGTACACTCAGCAAATACGAAGTGCTAATATGGAGCATTTGAAAGTAATAAAACACATTCACAGAGGTCAGTTCCTATCAATTTTGAAAATACCATGAAGTGAAAAAAAAATATAAAATACAAAATAAAATTTATGATGCAAAAGCATCCATATGATTTAAAAAACGTATCAAGGAGAATACACATTTTATTTATTTTATTATTTTGGTACCTGGAATCAAACTCATTACCTCACGCTTTCCAGGCAGGTGTTGTGGCATGAGGTATATCTCAGCCCACATTTTAAAGGTTATGTATTTAAAGATTTTCTTTTTGCTAACTTTAGGAGAATGACTTAACTGCTTGCATTTGAGGTGTAATGAGTAAACAAAAGTACAACTAAAAATAAATGTAAAGTGAATAATAGAAGATGTCCTTAAGAAAAAGTTTCGTGGGCAGCCAGAAACATTAAAACATGAATGGGTGGTATATGTTTCTGAGCTTTGTATCTAGTAAGGAACCCAGGTGGAGACTGAAACCTTGTCCCCAGGATGTAGGATTGTGTTGCACAGAGAAAGAAATCATCTGGTTGTGACAGTTGTTCTGAGTTTAGATTTTCCTACATACTTCACATTTGGTGAAATGCCCAGACTGTTTGTCAGACTCTCTAAGGGTCACAATTCACATTCACATACTAAAAGCTCTTAGAAATCTTAATGCAATCAAATCTCTTTTATTTTGTTTATCCCAGGGTTCCTCAAATGTAGTTATGATTTTTTTCCACTTAAAAACAAATCCCATTTTTCTAGATAAGTGCATTTTGTGGAATAAACTTTGAATATCACATTTGGAATCAGAAGCCAACTGGTGAGGATTTTTAAGCAGGAGATGGATCTAATCAAACCTAATATATTTTCCTTCCTCTTGACGGTATCAACTAAGGTATCCATTTATCACTATAACTATGTATGTCTGAGACAAATGAAACTGGGAATGAAACAGTGAAATAAGGCCCACACTTTGCTCACACAGAGCTAATTGGAGACAAAAATCTAATACGTGGAGATAATTAAGCGATGTGACCTACTGTAAATGACGGTAACTAAAGGTAATGATAAATTGTGGGGAACCTGTCAAATGGCACAGCAGACTGGGTCATATGGGCCCAAAGATCCGATATGAACCAAAAAGATTTAGGGAGCCATTCTAGAAAAATGACAAACTAAAGACAGTAAATGGCCTTAAAATGTTCACATTTAGAAGAAAAAAACACATGCAAAATCATTTAAGAAAAACTGCACAGCCCTTGATAGTAGGGGATAAATTCTGCGACAAAAAGAAGGTGGAAAGATGATTTTGAAATTTTCTAAATATGATAGAGATGATTCTAGAATATTTATTTCCCTTTAAAAGGAACTTAGAGCTTTTGTTCATAGTGTTTTGTCAATCACACCAGAAAGGTCATCCATAGAAACTCAGGCATTTATAAGTTGTCCTGGTTAGGATGTGACTCATAGTTGAAAACCTGCAAGAATTCATTATCGTTCTTACCATTGTTTGCTGCGGGAAGTGGCATTTCTATGACATTATTTTCTCAGTCTCTTTCGAATGCTCCCTAAAGACCCACATTGAATCGATGGAATGGTAGAGAATGTAGAGGCTAATATTCTTATGTTAGGTCCATATTATTTCTACAATTATATATAAAAATATTCTAGCATTAATGAACTATGAAAACAATTCTGTTAGCTTTACAACGCAACGATACTCTTGTAATCATATTACGAAGTGAATATTCTCTTCTACCAATCCTAATAATGTCAAAGCTTGGCACAAACTCAAAACAAAGTTTCTCAGAGAGAAATAATAAAGAATCTTACAAATGTGCTTGCACACCGGAGATGAAGATGCCTTCAAGGTTCTCTGAAGATAAGTTCTCCGTACCTGGGCAGAGATGCTTAAACAATACCATCAGATCAGTTCCCCAAACTTCATGCCACCAACTTATCTCTAAAATCAAACCTTGTAAAAGCCATTTAATCAATAAAAGGGACCATGTGTTAAAGGAAACAAGGGGATTTCTAGCTATTTCTTAACCATCTGGCATGCTTGCAACCACAAATATTTACAATATGGTCACAGTCAAGGATAAATTATCTTCTCCTGATTTATACAGAAAAACTTATTAAAAAGTGGTAATCACCTTTAATGATCCCACTTGGAAGTCATCCCAGGTCAACTACACTTTTTCTGAACAATTCAGTTATTATAAGAAAAATCATTTCTTCTTAGTATCCTCTTTGAAACCTATCTTGTTGACTTGACACCCTCATGGACCAAACTCTTCCATCAGTCTTTTAGTTTTTGAAAGTTTTGAATCTGGATAACTAAGGTGTTCAACATTTTTTTTTTTTTTTGTACCGGAGATGAAACTCATGACCCTGCCCTTGCCATGCAGGCACTCACACTGCTCAGCTAAGCCCCAGGCCCAAGGTGTTCAGTTTTTAGTCCCTGCTGACTGGCTCTTCTCTGCTGCATCTGTGCCTAAGGCGAGTTCAGTCTGCTCCTCATGAATGGTTTTACGAGTGCATAACTTCAAGTGTATATGTGTAACTAAGGTAAACCAAGAAAGTTGTGCAGAATACCAGACCCAGGAGTAGAAAGAAAACCTCGAATAGTTTTAACCCTGAGAGGAAAATAAGAATAAATATTCACTAGAAGTTAGAAAGAAAATCAGTGTTTTATTTTCAGTACAGGAGACGGAAGTAGAGCAAAAGAAGTGATCATTCCCTTTTGTATTGCGAAGTTTCATTGCTGATTAACTGATTGAATAAGAACTAATACAGAAGTCAGCAGGAACAAATAAAATTTTAAAATGTGCTAAAGTTACTAGGTATTACAAGATACTATTTTTAAAAATTTGCATAAGATGTTAATAAAATAAATACTACTTTATTATCCATTTACAGATTGAGACTAAATACAGATACTAGGCTTCTTCTTCTTCTTTGTGTGTGTGTGTGTGTGTGTGTGTGTGCTGGGAATTGAATTCTACCTCGAATTTGCCAGGCAGGCTCTGTGCCACTGAGCTCTTATCTCCTGCCATGCAATCATCTCTTTCCTGATTATAAAATTTGAACTATGCTAACCATGGATTAATTGCCTACAGGTAAAATGTTTCAGAAGTGTTAGAATTACCTTCTTATTTATTTGCATCAACATGATTTCTTTATGATACTCAAACTGTCTTCATTGTGTCTGCAATTTCTACAATGTTCTACTTTCAAATAGAATCAAAACTTTCTGCATTTCTCTTGGACTCTTTAAACTGCTATTTAGTCTTCTCAAGAAAAATTAGGCTTTTTTATCATTACCCATGAACAACTTGAGAATTGTTGTCTCTTTTTCTGGAGTTTTTGTTATATCCAAAAGATAGCAGTGTTTAGAAATAAGATTTGCAATATGATCTGGCTTCCCTTTAGCCTGTACAAACAATTGGAGAAATTGTTTTTTGTAGCTGTAAAACACAAGCCAAGAAAATAAATTTCGTGTGCTTCTATGCCTCTTACACTCACGACATAGGCAAAAGCTGACATGCTTTACAGAAAATGAGAGTCTCTCTTTAGCCTCAACTATGGGGAAGAAGTGGTATTTCCTGAATATGCCTGGCAAGAGATAAAGGTTATGTACCTCACCCATTGATAGTAGGGGGTAAAAACTATGATATTTTCATTCACAGACAGAAATTAAATTATAGGTATATGAAGTTATTTGTTCCTGGCACCTGCTGCTGTATAATTTTATCTATCTGTGCATCATGTAAAAAAGGGAAAAATAAGCTTTGTCTTTTGACACACACCTGTCATATAGCTATTTATTCAAGCAATGTTTATTGAGTGCACTCATTTGCTAAAGAATTTACTGAGTTCTGTGTACATAATTGCAAAGGGATAAAGTGACATATTTCCTGTCTTCCTTAATCTAACAGTGTTAGTTGTGGGCAGTAATCTACATGAATACCAACATGTTAGCTTGTAAACTGTAGAAAGTGTCACTAAGTCTGCAGTGTGCATGAACATGCAACTGTATCCTGCACAAAGTGCTCACACCAGGATGAATGTAAGTGGAGGCAGAAATCTCAGCTGTCTGCAAAGGGAAACCAAGTGTTAAGCCTTGTATCTGGGTGAGATTGTGGAAAGGAGTTCTATTCATTTACACAGAAGCATTATCTTTTTTGCACTTCATCATCCAGAGGAAGAATAGTTTTCTAAATCATATAGAGATGATATGATAGGTCAGGAATGCTATGAAGAGACGTTTTGAGTATCTGTAAAAGAAAATGAGAAGGGAAGTGGGTTTCACTGAGTTAACCAGGAAATTGACAAATTAAAAAAAATTGGCATTTAAGTTAATATTTGAAAGATATGAAAAATTAAATCCAATCCAAAGAGAAATAAGAGATGAGGTTATAATCACAGTGAGGCAGTTCATTAAGCTAGGAAAGAAAAAAGAAAAGTTAAAACAATTTGACTAATTGAAAAGCAAACTTAAGGAAGAGTATGGTTACTTTGGAGTAGGACAAGGGAAATGTAATATAAGATGAAATAGGAGAGCTAAACAGTAGTAACAGAAACTGTATAACGACATGATTAATGTTCATTTTAAATGTCAGCCAATTATGAAATCAGGCCTTGGTGGAAGGATGACCATCGGTGCTCATGAAAAGAGGAATGGAAAGTTTAAACACAAGAAAGTCCCCCCACACCCTGGGACCAAATTTTAAGCCTGATCAGCATATACGTGCTACTTGATGCGTGAAATCACAATGTGGCTAAGAAGACAAAAGAAGCCTCAGCTACCACACAAAGAAAGAATCCAAGTAGGAAAAAATAAAACAAAACAAAATGAGAACAGTAACAAAAAGAGAGCAGCTAGAGAATGAGTCCAGAAGAAAGAGAGGGCGGGGAATGGAAAAAAAGAATCAAGATATATCATGTACAGGTACAAATTCCCTACAATGAATGAGGTCGTTGTGTATGTCTAAAATGGACCAATAAAATTAAAAAACACAAAAATTTTAAAAAAGAATGTACAGTACTGAAGATCAAGAGAAGAGAGGCCTTTGGGAGTGTTTTCCTTGGCTAAATGAGATGAGCAACTTCATGAGACACAGCCTGAAAATACTTACTGGCTTTGTTTTTTGTGACCTTTGCCAATACAGTGTTAGGATAGTACATCAGATTGCACCATTTGGATTACACTAAACTGAACAGCTGAAAGCCAGATCAGAGGTTTAGAGAATAGAGGCAGAAGTTATAAATACAGCGTAGCAGCTTTTCGGGGTGAACTTCTTTAGAAAACAAATTACAAGGATATTTAAGATTAAGGGAAACCATCAAAAATTTTTCAACTTGATTTTTGAACATTGAACTAATGGTTCATGTCCCATGTTATTGAGGATAAACGAGTAAATAGAGAGACCTTGATGAAAGATGATTCAGAGGCAGTAGCCAACTGTAGGATCAAAATCCTTGACAAGGAAGAAAGGGTACAGAGAGGCTGTAGTCCAGAAAGGATTGTGGAACAATAAGATTGTGATGGGTCTGGCACCGCTTTCTCATTTATAAGTTGGAAAAATCACAGTCTAGCCATTTACTCTAAAATAATTGTTTTGAATTATTAAGAAATTACTGTGTTCTATTCATGGTAGTAAAGGCTAGGTATATCCAAGTTATCAGCAGGGCTGCTGCCACCAACATGTAGCTTTTATTCAAGTGCAGGTGATAGATAATATCTAAACAAAAAGTAAAACGACAAAAGAAAATTGATAAAATAATGAGAATGACAAGGGGAAGGATTTCTGATAGAGCAGGAAGGGGAGGCTCTTCTGAGTTGGTGGTATTTACACGGAACCCTGCGGGAGAGTGTGTGGTTTGACAGAACAGGAAGAAGACTGTTCCTGAGGAGGAGACTGGAGAGGAGATGGGAGGTAGGTCCCAGAGCTGCTCCTAAACAAAAACCTCTGTACATCTTAGGACGAGGAAGGTTCTGGAGAACTAAGTTGGGATTTATGAGCATTTATAAAACCTTGTGATATCAACTTATTTAAGGAAATACCTGTTAGAAACTTATCTTTAGTCACTTAAAATTATGTTTTCCCATACTGAGTCATTTTTCTTAATGTTTATCATTTTGAGATGAATCTCCATATGCTATGCTCTTATGCCCCTATTTCAGCACTGAACTTAATTTCGCACTTATGCCACTGAGCTAAATCCCCAGCCCCTGAACTTAATTTCTTAAAAAATAATCTTTATATTATGTACAAGTTTGTCTTAACTGGTAAAATGCTGTACCCTGATGTTTCAGCTATTACAAAGTTCCTAGATGCTTCAGGAATGTTTTATATTTTATTAGCATCATGGTAGGGTTTACAGTTATCTACTGTACCTAATTACATCCATTAATAGTAGCACTGAATTTTTACATTAAGTGTAAGGAGAATTAATGGGTTCTTATATGGGTTTTCTGCTGCAATAAAAATTTTGGGTACTAATTACTCTTTTATAGCTAAAGATGAATTTATGCACACATTTACTTTTGTAATTATTTCAGAAAATTATGAGATTACAAGTTGCAGTAACCGTGAATTACGAAAATGTAATTTAGGCCCAGGCGTAGTGGCATATAACTGTAAACCCAGCACGCAAGAGGTTGAACCAGCAGGATAACAGTTTGTGGGCAGCCTGGGTTACAAAGTGAGTTCAAGGCCAGCTTGGACTGCATAGTGAAACCCTGTCTGAAAAAAAAAAAGTGTAATGGAAAGAAGGAAAGAGAGAGAGAGAGAAAGAGAGAGAGAAATTCGGAACTCTAAGTGAAAGGTTATTTTAAGTTGGAAGCAGTTTGACATAGATTAAGAAGGAGGAGACCCTTAAACCTGCGTTATCAGATAGTATCAACCATTTACTAGCTCTTATTTAAATTCTTCCACTCTTGGTTTTTTCTTCCTTTATGAATTCGGGCTCATGATAACTGCTGCCTGGAGCTGCACCAATTTAAACAGATAATTTTGTGGATTTTCAGCAACCTGCCTGGCACACTGTAAATATTCTAAATATTAGTTATAGAGAGAGAGAGACTAGAGAGGCCAAGATTTGAAATAAAGGGTGTTTTTTTTTCTTACAAATTTAAGAGAAAGGAAATTTATGTGGCTGAAAACTATAGTGTTTGCTATTCCCAAGAGAATAAGGACCAATAGTTTAAGTGAGGCTGAAAGAAGCAGGAGTTGGCTGAGGGAAGTATATTTCATGGCCCATAAAATCAGAGAGGCATTACAGTTTTGAATGGAAGACCAACCACAGTTAAAAAATAAATGAAATTCCCTCCTGGCATGCATATTATCTATAATAAGACAAAATGAATTTACAAGCATCTCACTGAAATGCAGGGGAGTAAGATGCTAAAATTTTTCTAGGTGCTCAGGCCTGGTTAAAGGAAAATTAACGTGCAGTGGAAATTGCTACTAATTTAGAACTCACAAGATGCCTTTACAGGTTTACATGCAGCTCTGCTCCCTCAATACCTTCCCTTTCTTTTTCTTTTATCTATCTTCCAGTCTTACTTTTTTTTCTGTCGTTTAGCCTCTTTCTATCTTTCTGCCTTTATCTGTCTCTCTGCCTCTGTCTTTTTTTTTCTTTTTCTCTCTTGGCCCCCCCACATCATACACATGCCATACACACATATTTATGTTCTTTAGTATAACTATTCTTGCCCTAGAGATTTGTAGAATATTTCTACAGGAACTACACAGGAAGACACAGGAAGTCTTTATCCATTTGAAGTACTTTTCATTTTAATTGTCTCACTTTCATTGATTAAATGAGTGAATCTTTATGGCAAACATTCTGTTAATCAAAGCAAGAGCTATTATTCCTAGTTTTTTTTTTAATCAGAGAATATTTACCTTAGATGCTATTAAGGTGCGTTTTTCTTCATTCAAACAGTTGGTTGCAAGGGTTTATGCATTCTTTTATACCATAAAAATAGAAGCCAAAAACACCTGAATAATCAGTGGGTCAGTGACAATTCTCTGTGTGAATTTATCTTTCTTTTATCCACTGCATCAATTAAGAGCACATCAACATTGTGAAAAAGAGAAAATACATTGATATTGTCCAAATCTTTAGGAAATCCAGGAGTATTCAGCAATGAGATTTCTATTCCCTCCTATATTTCCTACTGCAGGGTCCAGAAGTGTCCCATACAGATGGCTGTCAAGCAAGCCTGCAAACATCATTACAAGCAAAACATGCCTGTAGGAATAGAAAAGGACCCTCTGTCCTCCAGATTTGAAATGACCTCTGCTAGAAGCATTTGCCTTCATTAGCAGAAAATTCTTCACATTTGGAGATATGGGTTCAAGAAATGTGGGTTAAGGTTTTCTACACTGAGTTTAAGAGTAGACCTGAATCCTAATATTGCCACACACTTAGTCTTAAAGAATCCAAATTTTCCTCCAAAAGAGCCTAATTTAATCTTCCTTCCATGTGGGAACATGGAAATATGCTGCCATATATAGAGGCTCTGGGCTGCTTCTTCTGCCTTTAATCTTTCACTTAGCGGTATCCAAATTGGCTTCCCCTTCATGGATAAGTGCCTGTGATTTGTGAAATTTCATTAGGGCCTTATCTAGGACTGTATCTACTAGATATATGACTCAGTGAAAAAACATAGGCCCATTCCATGGAGAACTCTTTTGAATTCATTAAAAAAGATTTTGTCATACTGATTCTCCCTCCTCATTGGCTGCAGAAAAACAATAAGTTTATATCAAGAACAGAAATATGTCTAACTCTACAACAGAAGAGAGGTCAACCTAAAGACTAAAGGACAACTGAAAAATCAGAATTTACACAGAAGTAGAATTAACCCTAAAATGAAGTTGCCAAACATTTTGTTACCCGTGCATGGGTCTTCTTACCACAAATCATAAAATAGAAATTTAATGATCAATAAAATATGTTAATTTCAAAGTTTTTTTTTTTTTTTTTTGTACCAGGGATCAAACTTACAACTGCACGCTTGCAAGGCAGGCACTTACGCTGCTAAGCCAAGTCCCTAGCCCACAAAATACATTAATTTCATAATATTGTTCATGTAAATTTAATAGGATAATAACAGCAAAATAAGCAAATGACTTTAATACATGTTCTCTTTACCCATTCATTTGTCTGTTTACTCAGTTCTTTACCAAGTACAGTACTATCATCTTGTAAGGTATGATCAAAAACTGTGGTGAATGTTAATTTTTTTAAAAAAATTACAGTACAAGACATGGCCATTAATTTCATGAGAACACTTTAATGCCATTACTTTTGTCAATTTTGAAACAAATCTAGAAGTTTATTTCCATGTCTTTTATTTGCACTTTCTTGGCTGCCTCAATACTCCAGATCAATTCAAAGCCTTTACCTTTCATAGTCGTTTGAATTTGGGGAAAGGCAGAGGTCACACATTACCAGATTCAGTTGAATTGAGTAGATGGGGACATTCTACCATGTCTCTATTTTGTGAAAAATTGCCATAAATGCTTTGAGTTGTTTCAGAACATGCAGGCATAAAAGAAAAGAAGTTAGAAACTTAAAAGAAGTTAGAAACTGCTTCAGAAAGAGGTAAGAATGATCATGCAGATGTGGCTGAAGGAAGACGAAAATTTGGAAGATATTAATGTCCTGTGTCATGAAGTTTAATTTTTAAAAACATTCACCACATTGTTTAACCTTATCTCTTACTGTGTGGTAAGCCTAGTTCTAGGCACTTTAAAATCACTGAAAAAAAGTAACATACACTACCCACATGTTTATAGCACAATGAAGGGGATAGATAATAAAAAATAATCAAAAGTGCTATTTTGTGGGGGGATGTATTCATCCAATGGTAGTCTTATTCTGTCTTTGTGTGAGATGCATTTTTTTAACCTCTCTGAAGTCAGATCCACAAATTCTTTTTTCATAGGATGTAAAAGTCAGAATGAGATGTGTGGAAGTGGTGGAGTTTAGAAGTGGTGGGGCTTCAAAAGCACAATAATTGGGTGAATTCAAATATTAACTAATTTATAAATGAGGAAATGAAGGACTAGGGGTCCAATATGGGGTGTGTTACTCTAATGTCACGACATTCCTATTATGCTTTAATACCTGTAAGTGTCTCGGTGCTGCAGAAATCAAGGAAGAAAAATGGGACCATGAACTTTTAAAAGAATAATTCATTTAACCTTCTGTAAGCTCTTGATATCTTGATATGATTTGCTTAGCATTTCTCTGTCTGTTTCCTCTCTTTTCTCTCTCTCTCTCTCCTTCCATCTATCTTTACTTCTTATCTACTAAAATATGGAAAAGGAAATTTCAAATCTACTAAGGAAGTTTAAAAAGAAATAAGAAGCAGAATATTTTGTTTCTCATATTTTTCCCAGATCTCTACATGCTTTTCTTTTAATTGGAAAAGAAGTCTGATAATGGTCTTTTTACGTTTTCTGACTTTCATTATTACTGTTTTATTCTTAAGAAAAGTTGACAACAATCCTTAGGGACACCTTTTATTTCTAGGGTAAAGTTGTTATCAAGAATTTTGAAACTTAGAATTCTCAACCAATTAGATTCTAAACTACACTTACTTCCATGTTAAAGTAATCATTTTCATTTCAATGAAATTGTAGGTTCATTAATCTGAGAACTCTTCTAATTTTGTGTGAAAGTTGATATATAATTTTCCTTTGTTCATATTCTTTAAGATTTATGAAATATAAGTCCTGTCTTTACATTATCTTCAATATTTTCACTCTATTGCCTTTTTTTCTGTTTTACAAATGACTTGATATCTATTCTAAGTCTGAAGACAATTTGAATTTTTTGTGTTTACACATTTTTTTCAGTTAAGATAGGAGGAGAGATTAGAGAAAACATATCTGTAAGAAAATAACAATATCATGAGATTTGGTCTTGGTCTCTATTGCTGTTTCTCTCTCTCTCTCTCTCTCTCTCTCTCTCTCTCTCTCTCTCTCTCACACACACACACACACTCACTTTTTATATGAAAGGTTTTTGAAAGACTACACCTTCTTCTAGCCTGTGAATAGTTACAAAGTATAGACAGTCTTAACAAAGTATTTTTTGTACGTTTAACTTGCTAAGTAAGCAAATTCATCATCTTTAAATGAAAATTATTTTATCAGAAATGATCTTGTCAGCAACCATAAATAAAGTGATTTTCATGTGCCATATACCCACCTTTAATAATTTTTTCTTTACATTTTAGTTATTTCTCTTCCCTTGATATTTATCAAATATATATATATATATATATATATATATATATATATATATATATGAATGAATGAAAATTGACAGCTTTAGCACAAAATTTAAAGCCCAGAAACTGTCTTCCAGAATCATCTTCAATAATAAAATTTATTAATACTGCCATATCTTGAACCTGGATAGTTTCTATTTTCCTTATCCATTTTCTTCCTGGCTTAGCCAGATATGTTTTCAAAAATATCACTGTACCAAATTTTTTCCATATACTCTTGAAAAAATGAAAAAGAAAAGTGCAAATCTACAGGAGGTCAAATGAGCTGCCTTATTTTCAAATTAGTACGTGAATTTTGTTTCAACACTGCTGATAGAATCCAGGGCTTTATGCAACCTGTGCAAGTGTTCTGTCATTGAGCTAAATATCTAGTCTTGTGTGGAATTTTGTATTGGTGACTTCATAAAGTTTTTAAATACAGCTAATTTTAAAAATCTCTCTGTTCAGCAAAGTGCAAGTCCTAGTTGATTCTACTGCATTATCCACAATAAAACAAAAGTCCAAATTCTTCAATTTTAAGTGAAACACATCAAGTCAGTGGTCTAAATTGCTATTTATGACTTCACCAAATCCATCTCCATCCTCATAATAGCTGGTCACTTGTAGATTTATAGGTCTGCTCATATGGTTTTCTGTGTCCTTGACTATATCAATTACATTGTTTCCCTTGTACATGTAGTAAATCTGTTTTTGCCTCAGAGAACAATACTGTTGTGCAGACTTTCCTAATTTCCAAGATCTACACTCTTTCAGAGAGAGGCAGAGAGTGCTGGGTCTGAAATAACATGGTGGTCCACTGCACAGCTGATAAATATATTGGGAGGAGTAGAACTAATCATTTCTCTCCTCTTCAGTCATGAGACCTTTAACTTGTAGAGAAGTCACTTGTACTCAATTCCCCAAAACCTAGAAGAAAATCTCACAAATGGTACACATGCAATGAATGTGGCCCCAAGAAATATTCTTTAACAGGATTTAGAATACAATTCAAAATATTTAACAAAAGTCTATAGTAATGGAAAACTAGAAAAGTAAAACATAAGTGAGACATATAGAAAACAAACAGGAAAGTGGTAAACATAAATGCTATCCCTCAATGACTTACAAATAAATGGACTAGATGATCCAAACAAAGATACAACATGTCATAGCAGAGAGAAAACAAAAAAAATCAAATATGTGCTGCTTATAAGAGATGCTTTAAAATGAAATGTGCAACTGGGTTATTAATAACATAATGAAAAGGACAGAACTTGGGAACAGTAGTAGAAAAGGTGGTGGAGGGTGCTGCATCTGTAGCCCAGCAGTACAGAGATTGTCTGGCAGAGGCTCTAAATTTGATCTCAAGCACTCCTCATCCACTCATCCACATATAAGAGAGAGAGAGAGAGAGAGAGAGAGAGAGAGAGAGAGAGACAGACCGACGGACGGACAGACAGACAGACAGAAAGATTGGGGTGAGGAGAGAAATTGAAGATCAAGTAAATGTTTTTTTAAAATGAAGGATATTTTATTGTAAAAAGGGTCAATTCATCAAGCTGACCTTACACTTTTAACTGAAAATTATTTTATTAGGAATAAACTTGTCGGCACAAAATAAGCCATTTACAAACAAAATTTTCACATGTAATACACAAACCCTTAACAACTTTTTTTTAGATTTTAGATGTTTCTGTCCCTAGATACTTACCAAATGTATGTATGTGGGAATTTATAGCTTTAGCATGCAATAAAAGGCCAGAAACTCCCACTCAGTCTTCTAAAAATATCTTCAATGACATAATTTTATTAATTCTGTTATTTTTGAGATTGGATCTTTCTATGTTCTTTGCCTGTTTCTTTCCTAAAATATAAGTTCCAAAACAAGAAACAAAACTGGAGGTTTAAAGATACAAATGGATTACTTAAATATAACTTTAGATACCTCATTCTCAATAATGCATGCCATAAGAAACACTTAACATGAATATAAAACATGAGAACAATCATATAGAGTAGCTAAGTCTAATAAACATTTACCTAATATGTGATGGGAATAAAATATATATTTTTCAAATTCACAAAGAATATTTAGAAGATAAACTATATATATATAACAAAAAATAAATTTAAAGTACTTGGGTTAATATAAAATGCATTTCTTCAACAAAATAAAATGGGATTGCTCATAAGAGAATAAAATTTTGGAAATTTACAAATGTGAATAGATTAACACACTCCTAAGTAATCAGTGAGTAAAACTGTGATAAATGGTAAATTATAAAGCATTAGAAATGAATGAGAACTCTACATACTTTATCAAAACCTATGGGATGTGACTAAAGCAGCAATTACAAAAAAAATTGTATGAGTAAATTTGAATTTGGATTAGGGGAAATTTTGTGTTATACGACACTAAACCACTAGCAGCAAAAGTTATAAAAATATTGAACTTCATAAAAATAAAAAAAATATTTTGATCTTCACAAAACACTTTGAAGAAGTAAAAAAATAAACCAAATGATAAAATATTAGCAAATCAGATCTCTAGTTTGAATTCAGGACATTTAATATAAATGCTTGCATCAGAATGACAAAATCTAAATAACCTAATTTAAAAAAGCAAAGAATTTCAAAAAAACACACAGTATACAAATAATCAATAACCACGTGAAGGGGTAATGAACATTACTAATCATTAATGAAAAATAATCAAAACCACAGTAAGACATCAAAATATAGGATGAGATCACAAGATTTGGTGAATTCACGGGAGAGCAGGAGCCCGTGGTTTTGCTGGACCTATTTTGCAATGGACTCTTACTTTCTCAAACTGAAAATGGTAAATAAAATGTTACTATGTAATACAGCATTTCCACTCCTAAGTATAGACTCAAGGTAGCTTAAAATATACATCTATATAAAAATTTCTACACTCCAGTAATAGCCATTATGTCTTCAGCTAAGTAACCTCTCATTTTTTTCTGTAAACTGTAACTTCACAGTCTTTGCATCATAAACTATTTGCCTATTTGTACAACAATTTTCGTTGCTTATTTTTTTGCCAAGATAAAAATCTATACATTTCAGAATATGATCTGGGACTCAAAATATCAGTAGACCTTTTCCTCAAATAAAGGAATATCTGAAAAAGAATAATAACTGACATTTTACAGCAACTATGACATTTTAGAAGTTTGCGTGTTTAAAAAGTGTTTTCTCAAATTGTAGATGAACAAATTAAGACTTCTAAGTTGTTGAAAAAATAATCAATAGGAGAAATTTTAATCCCATGGTGAAAAGATTTAGACAAAACTGGTAAACCTTACATTTCTTAAGTGGCACTAATTTTATTCCGTGGACATTTGACAATGTAAGGAGAAATTTTTGGTTAATGCCATGAGAGAAATTTTGCCTTTTCAGGATGCTATTTAAACATCTTACAATGCATAGAACACCCTCTGTACAGCAAAGAAGTACCTGGTCCAAATACCAGTATTGTTGATATTGAGAAACCATGTATTATATCTGTTGTTCTCAGGTTTGTATGTGACCATCACCTAGGGAACTTTCAAAATACTGATGTCTTTCTGAAGAAATTTTGATTTAATTGCTCTGATATGCAATCAGTATATTGAGACTTTTCAAAACACTGCGTATTGGTCCTATTTCAAGTGTGTGCAGGGTATTTCACAAGAAGTTTAAAGGCATTTTGTAGGAAACGGGTTTTATGTATTGGCTTCCATTCATTCTTATTATGATGAATGTGTAAATCTCTTATGTAGCACACAGAACTACTGATTTCCTGCTGCATGCACTTTCAAAACACTGTGTTTTGGTTCTATTTCAAGTGTGTGCTGGGTATTTCACAAGAAGTTTAAAGCATTTTGTAGAAAGCGGGTTTTATGTATTGGTTTCCATTCATTGTTATTATGATGAATGTGTAAATCTCTTGTGTAGCACACAGAACAACTAAATACCTACTGCATGTGTTTTCAAAACACTGCAGTTTGGTTCTATTTCAAGTATGTGCTGTGGATTTCACAAGAAGTATAAAGGCATTTTGTAGGAAGCAGGTTTTATATATTGGCTTCCATTCATTCTAACTATGATGAATGAGTAAATCTCTTGTGTACTACAGGATAATTGTTAATTATCCTGTGAAGCCAAATTGGGGCATAATAAGAGTCCATACAGTAGCCTTTCTAAAAGTTAGTTCTGAGATATTATTCAGGGAAGGAAAAAGGCTCTATGGACTTCTTTGGATTTTGAAGACAATTTGAGGTAAATTAGTGGTAAAAACAAAAACAAAAACAAAAACAAAACAAAACAAAAAATGCTTCTATCTCACTTCAACCATATTGTGAAAAATGCTTTAGAAAGTAATATGCTAATCTGGTGGCTTTCAGAGAGTCAGGGTTACAGTTGTCTGAGTCTAGAGAACAGAAACACTGGAAGTGTGGTTTACTGTCTTGAACTCATAAGAGCAGAATTAAAAAATTACAGGCTTCTAGGAAGTCTCCTGGGTCTGTTTCTTCTCCGTAGTCTATAAGCCGCCATAGTTTTATGACTTTATGTCTAAACTCAGAGACATATGCTGTCTTAGTCCTTCTCTGTGGACTTTCTAAATCTATTTTCATTATTCTCCTGTACTGAGTCTTGGGGAAACACACACACACTGGATTCCCTTGTCCTCTATCTCCCTCGCTTCTCAGTTACTCACACACTTGCACTGGTTACTTCCCGCATGCTTTCCGCTCACACCTTGTAAACTGACTCTTCACTAAATTCTTCCATTACTTTCCACCAACCTCTTTTTCTTCAAGTAATCAAGACACAGTCTCATGATATAAATTGCACATCATTGCTATTTTAATCTTAGAAGCATTTTACTAATTAAATGACAAAATCAATCTTACATTTCCTTATATAAACTGTGAATAACCTCACCTAGAAAGTTAAGGTCTTAGCCAAAACCATGGAAACTAGGAAATATTTAATGAATATTAATTACAGTGCAAGAGTGTACTTTGGACTTGTATTGGCCTCAAATTCTGCAACTGTAAAGTGGTGATTAACAATTCTGTGATAATTACAAAGGAAACTAGTCAGATAATTTTTCTGGCATTAAGACTAGAATCAAATCGCTAAACATACCAATGCATGTACAGCTGGTTAGATTTCTCCAGTAGGAATTTTCCACAGAGTTCTTGTTGTAAGAGGGATATTAGATTAGAAGTTTTAAGGGTATGACTAGTTTATATTTGGGGTCCTTCAGAAAATACCATCCCAAAATAGGAATTTTTAAAAGTATATTTTAAATGGACTGTTCTCGATTTCTTTTTAAATTAAAAAAAATGGAAATATACATTTTGATGATAATCAACTCCCTATTTCACCTTTCTGCTAAGGATTCCAGCGCTACTTCAATGAGAAGTGTAAGGACACAGAAGCTCATTAGGACCCCTCTATTCCTTCTCACACTGAATGATGGGGAAAAGGATAAGGGGAAGAGGGTATGGGAGAAGACAAACTTTGGAACAGCATTTGTGGTGCTCCTGGCTACTTCTTCATGAATGTTATGCTCATGAAATATCTCATTAGGCCATTAAATATTCAAAGCACCTTAAATGCATATATACTTAAGAATCTTAGGATAGATACATAAGCTAATAGTTTGTACTTTTCAGGGACAAATCTTATAAAATTATTCAACAGTTATAAGCCAATTAGAGTCCCAAAACCAGAAGTTTCATATTTCTTTCTTATATTCTTTATTTATATATTTATCTTTCATTTAATCCTACTTTAACAGATAAGCACCAGCATATTTACTGAATTTATATCATGCACTAAAATGTATAAAATATTTCACATATAACATAATTAATTTTATTTATAATACCTGTATATTTGGCAACAATTTATTTTTAATTTTTTAAATTTTTGCAGATGTGGCAATGAGGGTACAATTCAGGGCCCTGGCACGGAGCTACATCCTCAGCACATATTTTAAATTTTTAGGCTGGTCTTGAGTATGTGATCCTTCTGCCTCAGCCCCCAAAATACTGTAATTAAAGAGATATGCAAAACAATTAAATTTGAAGAAGTAAAACATAGATAATTCAAATATGTTTGACATATGTTACATTAATAAATTGTCTTCTTAAATTCTAAAAAATATCATTTTGTACAAATATTAATTTTGTAGTTTAAGAAATGGTTACATCATATGTAGTTTATAAAGTAGATTCTAGATCTTAGCATCTGACACCTAATTCTTCTATTTTTATATTCA
The DNA here is from genome assembly GCA_004027455.1 of Hydrochoerus hydrochaeris. Classification (NCBI taxonomy): domain Eukaryota; kingdom Metazoa; phylum Chordata; class Mammalia; order Rodentia; family Hydrochaeridae; genus Hydrochoerus; species Hydrochoerus hydrochaeris. Next base: position 708,035 of record PVLA01000028.1, read on the forward strand.
GTTTCTGGCTGTAGAATTGATTTTATCTTCAAGGATGGAAATAGGGTTGAAAACAATCAAGATCGATACAAGTATACGCCAATTCTTCAAAACATCAGTAATTATTTTGTACATCAAATAGATACCAATTAAAAAAATTGAACTTGAAAACATTATAATGAATAAAATAAACCATAAACAGAAAGATAAATACGTTATATTCTTTGTACATTTTGAAACATACAAACAAACAAAAAATTAACAAAAAAACCACAAAGACTTGAAAGTAGAATAATAATTCCTCAAGACTGACAATGATGTATGTTTGTGTGGAGTGGGGGAGTTATGGGGAGTTGAATTTGTTCAGTGCTCAATGAATGCCTGTGTAAAACAACATGCGCCATTCATTAGTATGGATAGTAAACACATATGAATCAAAAATTAAATATTTTTAAATAAGAATTAATTTCCTTTATTGGTAAATGTGGTTTTTGTCTTTTTTTTTTCCTGTTTTAAACAGATAACTAGACCTTTACTTTTCAGATCTAAAATATTATTTTAAAATCTGGACTATCACTTTTAAAACTTCTTTTTACCTTGTTTTGTTTTGCTTTTAGGTTGAGACAGGGTCTCACTATGTAATTCAGGCTGACCTTAAACTCACTCTGTAGCCCAGATTGCCTTTGAACTGTGGCAATCATCCTGTCTCAGCCTCCTGAGTGCTGAGATTACAGATGTGCACCGCCATGACCTAGTCTGAGAAGTGTTGAATAGAAGAACACCCCTTCCATTATGACTATGGTTAGTCAAATGCAGGTAGTTCCCATAGGAGTTCTTCCAGTCTAAAGGTTGTGGACCTATACAACTATCCAAGTTAATTCTTCTTTAATTATCCCAATCTGTGTGTTTTCTTCTAAGGAATTAAATCTAATTTTAAACCACTTAATGTTTCTACAAATTTTACAGCCAGAAATTTCTTTTCTGGAACAAATAAAATTATCTAATGAAGTTTGAAATATAAAGAATTCCATTATAAACTTTCTAAGTAGGTAATCCTTCTATTAAAGATGTTTATGTCATTTTAGTTAATATTCTAGACATAGAAATAGGACCTTTGGATCTGTGTCTTGGTTTTACATGAGGAAACTGATCTGGGAAATATTGCTTAGGTGAGAAGAGAATTTTCTCAGAGAGTATATAAGAATTTTAATTTAAACATTTTTAGTCGGTCTAAAAGGTTAATAACTTTATCAATGAATACTCTGAAAACCCTAAAGAGAATCTCAGTCACTGGGAAGAATCTAATGGGAATATTCTGGTCATTCAGATAAGACCTTTGGAAGACATACAGGGGTGGCGAATACTATGGTCATTGAGAATATTATTCAGTTCCTTAAGATCACCACCAGATCATGCATAAATTATCTTCTGGACACTGTCTGCACATTAATTCATACTATGCTCCATTTATGCTTTCCAGCCATACAATCTTTCTCTTTATTTCTGGAACAAACAAAGTGTGTTTATGTCTCAAGGTCTTTCTCTGGAATATCTACATTTAGATTTTGGATATCAAATTTCAACTCATGAGCTATCTCTTTAAAGTCTTCTTTAACCTCATTCTGTTTTTCTTTTTCTGTTGATTTTGCTATTCTACACAAAATAATTTCTTGCATATCTTCCTTTACCTGCTCCTATCATGATCCTTGTCTCTGCCCTACAAACAGGCATTGGGACACCTGAGTCTTTGAACAGCTCTGCTCCATTGTTTGAGCACCAAGGGTGTGCTCAGGCACATAATAAATATTTTGTAAAGATTTATACTACTTTATACATAATTACCATGAGAAGCAATATAACACAATGATCAACATGGAAAGATCTGGGGTCCTATTTTCACACTTGAAACCTTTGTAACAGCCAGCTTTCCTGTTCCTGGGACCAAATACCCAGCACCAAAAGCTTGAAAGAGGAAATATTAATTCTTCTCCTGGTTCCGTGGTTGGCAGGCTCTCAGGCAGCAGTGTCATGGTGGAAGGGAATGGTAGAACAAAGCCTTCATGGCATATAGGAAACAAAGTGGAAGAACAGCACTAGGGCAAAAGGGACCAGGTACCAAATGTACTGTTGACAGGTCCTACTTTTCAGTAATAGCAGACATAGGGTAGGAAAGAAAATACCTAAACTATATACATAGAGGACAGATATACCATAACATGATATGTGCCAGGCATATGTTAATTAGACGAGCAAATGATTGCTACAGTGTGTGTGTGTGTGTGTGTGTGATACTTGTGAGAAACTGTAGCCTCTCTCTCAAAATACTTGTACAGCTTCTACTTCACAGTAATTTATTTATTTTCACTACCAGAGTTGAAAGTTCTCTGTCATTCAGGTCTGCAGATCTGTTTACCTGTTCACATGTACAGACTCATACACATGTATGGTGGTTTACTTCTCATTGATTTATGAATTAATTTATGTGACTCACTATATGTGTATAAATTAAAATGAACATTAACACCACAGAAAATACAATCCAGAAATTAAACCACACGTGAAAACCTTGATATTTTTAAGACTTATGCTTCAGTCCTCCACCACTGCCATCCTCCCTAATGTCCAACGGGCCCTGCCAAGATTCAGCACCAGTTCCCCAGATCCCCCACCAGTCACAGCCCCGGAGCGTCATCCTGAGGACTGCATGCTTCCCTGTCTGTGTCAATTGCCTTCTGATTCGGCTCCAACTCCCTTCTAGGGGGTTTAGATAAGCAGAAAATACAAAAGAGCAATTTGTAAACACATGTTTCTATGGCTATGAACACAATGTAGGAGGAACAAAAGGGAATGAGAACTCCCTAATCTAATCTTTACAATTCTAAAGAAGTCCTGATGATTTCAACTTACTTAATTTTGAGGAAATGGCATTGTTGCTTAATATGACTGAGGTTTTGTTCCCTGTACATTAATTAAGAATTTTCCTCATTTAATAGCACATAAAATAAATGATAGAAAATAAATTATTTCATTTTTAAAGATATTTGAAAAAGTTAGCAAGAAACAGTAAAATAATAATATATAGTGAGTAGTATATAGTGGGTCAAGAAGATGGGATACGTGTGTGCTATTTTTTTAACACAATACTTTGTGTATGTTTGCAATCATGTTATCCACTCCCTGGTGACATAAAAAGGTTTTAAAACACAATGAGACAGCACGGATAATATGAGTTAGCAGATATCTTACAATAACTGGAACCTGCAACAGACTGTCTTCAACTTTCCGCATACGGTCCAATAATGTGCTGCCTAAGGACCCGTGTCAGAGTCGGAGCTGGAATGGACGAACCACCAAGGTACGGGACCACTTGGAAATCCTGCCTATGCAAGCTGCTGGGGGAAGAGTGGATTTTCTACATGGAATTCTATGCTACCACTAGACAATTTAATTCTTCCTTTTGGTACTCAGTGAATTCACTAAAACATAAATATGTAAGTGCGGCAAGGGGTACGTACCTGCAAACACAGGTCTTACAGAAACTGTCTCGGGAAGGTCACATGTTGAAGACCAGCCTGGGCAACTTAGGAGACCCTATCTCAGATGAAAATATGAACAAGGCCTGGACAAGTTATTCATTACACCTTTCATGGAAAAATAATTTAAAATACTGAGGACCTGTATAAGTTTTGTGTTTGATTTGTGTAAGAAATTTGTGGGGTTTTTGTTTTTTTCAGAAATAGCAGTCTGACTAAAGCCTGTCTCACTACTTGTCCTCTGTCAAAAATATTTTTCTAATTTGTTAACGCTTTATCTGTTATGGATTGAAAACTGGTGGTCAACTTAACGCCAGCTGGATTACATTAGCATGGCACTGGGCATAGATGTTTCACCTGAGGAAAGCTGACAGCATAAATGGAGACAGGGAGAAGTTATTCACATTAGTGCGTTAAGGTGTTAATGGGTTGAGGTGTAGGTTCTCCTACGAGTTGCTGTTTGATCTGATGCTTCTCCTGGAGGAGCTCTGGTCTTCACATCGAGCGTTGCTTCCTGGCTCTGGAGAGGAAGATGTGTGCCACTTGGTCTCCAGGATGAACTTGTCACACTGGCTTCCTGGCATGTACTCGACTGTGCTTGTCATGGGAGGAGCTTGGGGCCTCTGTGTCGCTGAGGATGGCTGTGGTGCTTTTAAGCACAGCCCTGGTGTTTGTTGTGAGTGTGACTTCTCCGCTCCAGCATAGAACCCTCAACCTACCAGCACAGCTTCTTCACCCTGCTGGCATAGACTTTCTGGCTTCCACCACTGACCTTTGGGCCTTCCCAGCACAGATCCAATAAAAGAGACTTGCATGAGTCCTTGTGGGCTCTTGACTTCCAGTTGGACCCGTGGGAGGCATTATCGTGAGCACTGGGTCTTCATCTGGACTCATGTGGGACGGTGCTGTGGGATTCAGGCCTTGGCTAAATATTCTATGTCTTTAGTGATGTGGATAGATTTCCTGCATTTTCTGGGGTGACCATCATAAAAATATTATAAACTCCATGTCCTAAATCTAATTGTTCTCTGTATAACCCATGACTACAACACTACCTAATCTAAGGTGATGTCAAAATAGTTTTCTAAGTCTTTAGGCTTAGAGGCACCAGTGTCTAAGTAGATAGAATGATATTACAAAGAAGAAAGAGTAAAATACTTTGTGAGAAATAGCATAGGAATATCTAATTTTCAGAGCTTTACGTGAGTTGTTTTCTTCTAGGAAAGCATCATAAATCAAGTGTATGGTGAGAGTACATAATTTACTTTGGAGCTACTTTCTGAGGTGCTGAAATAAATTAACAGAGTTGTAGGAGAATAAAAAAGTGATGAACAACAAAAAGATGTAGCGCTGTCTTGAGAATTAATTAAGTTAACGTTTCTGCTAACAGAACATACAGCTGAGGTCCTCCTAAGGATGCTTTTTCCTTCAGGGCATTAGGTCTAAAGCCACTTGTTGCTGCTCATAATTAGAACCAAATCCAGTGCATCGTTCTTTCAGAGGTTACAGAAACTTACAGGCAAAATTTACTTTCTTAAACCAGGGCTTGTCACCAACTCTTACTGATCTTACCCTGAAAAAAAAATCAAAAGCAAAAGTCAACTTAAAATTAATGTTGAGTTTTATTTCTCATAGATCATTAGCATCCATGCAAGGCACTTTGAGCTATTGTCCACACTACTGCAGGTGTTTAACATACCACTTACTGTTCACCATGCTGGCTTTTGCAAAACTCATTTTATATTGTAAAAGGGAAGATATGCGATAAATGAATTTGGTAGTAATCTACTTGCACAGCATGATAGAAACAGGTACTTGGTCAGTGGGTTTGTTATGCAATCACCCACATACTTATTATCCTTTGCTCTTATAATTTGCTAAGGAGTCCATCTGAGTGCTATCTGTGGAGGACCCTGTCCGGTTTCTTTCAGATACCAGTGAGTTGGAACAAAGAGAGGCATAGTAATCATCTGGACACACAGTCAAGATACTTCTTTCTCCCTGTACAGAAGTGGTCTGGTAAGGATTGAATATGTTCAGTTCCTCCTTCAAGATTCCAGAAATTGGTGGGCCCATCCTGCAACCAGGAACTTCATAGAAGCCTGCCTCAAGCATAAGCTGCCTGGAACCTCCCCCATGGGCCTGCCCTGCCACCGGGAACACTGGGAACATTGCAGAAGCCAGCGTCAGTGGTAAGCTGCCTGGAACTTCTCCTGTGGGCTCGCCCTCCCACCTGGAATATCAGAAGACTTCAGCAGGCTCCAGTCAGTATGAAAAAACTTGGAAATTCTCTTCAAGGCAGTGAACCTTGGACTGCAGTGGATTAACTGTCTGTGGTGAGTATGCCCCTAAAATAGAGGTGTACAGTGGATAAATAGGGCCAGTAGTAAAACCCCCTCCAACTAACTGTAAGACCTTGGTGAGTCTAAAAAGAATGTGTGTGATCTGCTCAAACACATAGAAAACACCAGGCAGAGTGAAAATGACAAAATGGAAAAGCAAAATGCAGTCTCAAACATATAGTTCACCAGAAGCAAGTACAGGAGACATTGAAATAGAGGAACCCAAAAGTAACACACTGGGAATCTCTGAAAAGATAGTGAGTGAAATAAAAAAAAAAAAAAAACAACTCCATCAGGCTATAAAGGAAATCAAATTAGAAGTACTCTCCCATGTAAAGATAGAAATAACAACCTTAGTAAAGGGGTTGCTGAGAACAGCTAAAGAAGAAATAGAGAAAAATGTACATCAGCATGGGAAACTGATTGAAACCTTGAATGAACAGTATAGAAAACAAGCAGAATTCATGAAACAAACTCAAAGAGACATCCAAGAAACAAAAAATTATATTGAAAATGTGCAAAGCTGAGGATAAGAATTTGGACCTTGAGGACAGGATCAAAATTAGTGATCAGGAAAGGATAGAACTTTTAAAAATAACAAAGCAGCATGAAATGACAATCCAGAAGCTTCATTACAATGCCAAGAGCAAAAATATAAGAATAATGGGCATTAGCGAAGGTACAGGAGTCAGGCAAACAACATATGTGAAGTACTTACAGAAATAATAGCAGAAAATTTCCCAAACATGGGGAAAGAAGTTGATATGCAGATAAGTGAGGCATATAGAATACCAAACAGTTACAATCAACATAAATCCACACCCAGACACATAATAATTAAGATCTCAGACATACAGCATAAAAACAATACTAAAAGCTGTCAGGATAAAGACACAACTCACCTATCAAGGAAACCCCATTAGAATCACAGTGGACTTTTCAGCACAAACCCTCAAGTCAAGAAAAGCTTGGAGTGAGGTATTTCAAGCCCTGAAAGAAAACAACCTTCAACCCAGACTGATGTACCCAGCAAAACTTTCATTCAAATTTAATGGAGAAACAAGATACTTTCATGACAAAGAATAACTGAAGAAATTCATGTCCACTAAAACCAACCCTAGAAAGAGTATTGAAAGACATACTAAACAGAGATAAAAATGAGCACAATCCCCAAAACAACAGAAAGAAACCACCAGGTAGGATAAGCAATTAAATAAGAGGTAAAGCAGAAAGAAACAACTGGAACATGACATGGCAGAGCCAAGCCAGTACATATCAGTGATATCCATAAATATAAATGGATTCAATTCACCTATAAAAAGAAATAGATTGACAGAATGGATCAAGAAACAGGATCTCACAATATGCTATACACAGGAAACATATCTGACCCAAAAGGAAACTCATAGATTAAAAGTCAAAGGATGCAAAACAGTATTGCATGCAACAGGAACCCAGAAAAAATCAAGGGTAGCTATTCTAGACCTGAGGCTCAATGGAACAGATTAGAAGATGCAAGTACAACTACAAAGACACTCAGCCAGCTGATATTTGACAAAGGGGCTAAATATGTCCACTGGAAGAAGGATAGTCTCTTTAATAAATGGCATTGGAAAAATTGGCTCTCCACATGCCAAAGACTGAAACTAGATCCATGCATACCACCATGCACAAAACTAAAGTCTAAATGGATCAAAGACCTCAATATTAAAATAGAACCACTAAATCTACTGGAAGACAAGGTAGGTAGAAGTCTTGGAGAAATAGGGGTAGGCAGAGAATTCATGAACAAAATGCAAACTGCATGGGAAACACTTCAAAGAATCAATGATTGGGATCTCATATTATTGAAAAGTTTCTGCACTTCAAAAGAAATCACCAACAGAGTGAAAAGAAAACCAACAGAGTGGGAAAGAATTTTAGCTAGCAATCCTTCAGACAAAGGACTTATATCCAGAACATATAAAGAATTGAAAAACATCAAGCCCCCCAAATTCAAAGACCCTCTCCAAAAATGGGCATCTGAGATGAACACACAGTTCTCAGAGAAAGATATACAAATGGCAAATAAATACATGAAGAAATGTTCACCACCACTGGTCATTCGAGAAATGCAAATTAAAACAATATTGAGATTTCACCTCACTCTGGAAAGAATAGTGGCCATCAAGAAATTAACTGATAACAAGTGTTGGTGAGGCTGCAGGCAAAAGGGAACACTGCTCCACTGTTGGTGGGAATGTAGACTGGTGCAACCACTATGGAAATCCATATGGAGAAATCTCAGAAGAGTAGGATTGGAAGCCCCATTCAATCCAGCTATTTCCCTGCTGGGTATTTTCCAGAAGAACTGAAAAGTTCATATCACAGTGATATATGTGCCTCCATGTTCATAGCGGCACAATTTGTGATAGTTAAATCTTGGAAACAACCAAGATGTTCATCTACTGCAGAGTGGATGAAAAAGATGTGGCATTTTTATTCAATGGAATATTACTCAGCTATAAAAAGGATGATCTTGAGGCCTTCATAGGTAAATGGAGACAACTAGAGACTATCCTCATTAGTGAAATAAATACGAATCATATTTATAAGTATCATATTGTGTCTCTAGTGTAAAAAGTAAATAAAATCTACAAGTGTAATAAAACCAAAATGTGTAAATGCTATTGTAAAAATGAAAGGAAAAGAAAGTGTTCTAAGGGATATAACTGCATGTGTGTTTGAGTGTGTAAAAATAGATGACCATATTGCTGAATCTTTATTGGATCTTTGAGCAGAACTGCTTGCAGTCTCACTCTTTGAATGTCTACTCTTTATCCTTTAACTTTGTAACTTGAACAACTACACCTAAGATGATAATACGTAATTTATAAGCTAGTGATTTCTTAGTGGGTTTTTTCTCTTTTTCCTTTCTTTTTCTTGCTTTCTTTTAGAATTCTGTATTGTTGCTACCTTTTTTCTGTTTTGTTTTTTTCTTCTCTTTAGATACAATTTTAAAAATGTATAATTGCTATTGTAAAAAAGAAATAGGAAGTGCTATACAAGATATAACTGTGTATATTTTCAAGTGTGTAGGAGTGATAACCATATTTCTAAGTTCTTGTTGGATTGTTGAACATATCTGTCTTCAGTCTCACTGCTTGAATGTCCACTTTATGTGCTTTAATTTTGTAAGTTGAACAACTATTTCTTAAAGAACAATATGTAATTTATCAACTAGTGATTTCTTACTGTTTATCTTTTCTCTTTGAAATTCTGTAATATATCTATCCCTTTTCTGTTTTTTTTCTCTTTAAATAAAAAAAAATTAAAAAAGATTCCAGAAATTTCTCACCTCCAGTAGCATCAAATTCTTTTTCCTTTTAGTTCTGGGTAGTAAGAATAGGCATTTACAGAAGATAAATGTTCCACCAACCATTGTTGCTTTCCCTAAACTGGTTCATACTTTTGGAGATGACCCATTATTAACTTATTCATTAAATTATGTTACTGTTTCTTTCCTGGAAGAAACCTGACTGAAGTGGTTAGCAAAACAAAACAAGTTAAACCAAGTACCAAAATGAGTACCCAATGCATAATGAAAATTAATTTGAACACATAAGCATTCACTTACCAGTTTTTTGACATGAGAAATTTTTTCTTGGCATATGTGCCTATTAATGAGAATTCAAACTTGCTTTTTTTATTTTTTTAAATTTTTTTCAAACTTCCCTTTATTGCACAATTCTCATGTTCAATGCGTCACTAGTAATTTAATTCCTGATATCAGTTTCATCAAAGAGGGTGGTGGCAGTGTTAGAAACAAAATATGAAGGCAACAGAAAAGCATGTTGGCTCTGTGTCTGGTTTTTCCAACAGAAAAAGTATTGTGTTAATTAAACCAGCATTTGGTTAAGTAGAAGACAATTGCTGGAGTTTAATTTTTTTTTAATCTGAACATTTACAAATGAAGTTTCTAAAAATATGAAAACATAAAAAACTGTACATGAAATTGTCTTACAGAATGGAGCCTAGAAAATGTTCTCAAAAGAAATAATATTTAAATTAATACTATAGTATAAATAGGAATCAATAACTTCCCTAGAAAAATATAATGTGGGCAAATTTTTGGTACACAAAAATAGAAGAGACCAAATTTAGAGCAAGAGAGTGTGTTTGATTGAGATGTGAAACCAAGTTTTCTATGTGATGTTGTATTACCTGGTCAAGTTGTTACCTGCAAAGGTAGAATTAAAATGCATCTCATGAGAAGGAGACAGTTCACATAAGTTTTCAATGTGACTGTTAACTTTGAAAAGTTAATCTGTTCCTGCTGGTATCAAGCAGAATGGGCTTCTCTCATATTATTTCTAAAGTATATGCTTTACCAAAGAACAACCGGCTTAGTCTATTTACAGTGTAGAAAGTGTCAACTTTGTAATAATTTAGCAGCCATTCACTTGGTCATTATTAAATTTGTCACAGATGATTTATTTCAAAACATGAACAAAACAGTATAGTTTAGGACACATATGTGGAAGATTTTAATATTGTCTCTAAAGTAATCATTATAATTTCAAATGTAAAGTCTATTACTTCTCAGAACAGCTTTAACTACTCCTAAATAGACCCCATTATCTAAGTCTGCAGAAGAATGACATTGTCTAGCGTGGCTTGGGTTGCTCTCTACCTAACTCTTCCCTCCTGTCATTACAATAGGAACTGGAAGTCTGATGTTCATGCACTCTGGATTTCACTTCTTCACCCTGGTCTCCCTGCTGGGTGCTCCTCCCCGTCCACTTTATTTGCCATCTGTGAGAAAGGATTATTATCCTGCTTGTGATGCTGGGCTGAGGAAACTCTGACAGGCCTGAGAACCCAACACTTATTTCATTTTGAATTTCAAAGCAGTGTAGTATGGTTAATTTCTCACTTGTGAAAAATATTGCTTTGTTAATGTGTGTAAATTATTCTAAAAATGTTGCCATTTAAATCTCGTATCCCTTTTCTCTGCAGCATTACAATATGAATGTGAATCTTGGATACTGATTTAAAATTCTCTGCAGCGAAGCTGGAGCCACAAATCCTAGATATAACATGTGACTGGATGTTGCATATATAGGGAAGAGAAGGAAAAATTTATACCCAGACCTCCCCCTTATCTACAGAGGGGAAGCAGGCTAATATATTTGGATCAGAATTCTAAGACACTCAAATTCTTCTGTCTGGGTCCATGTCATATATATATATATATATATATATATATATATATATATATATATTTCAATGTCTTACAGTTATATTGACAGATCTCCATTAAAATGATTATCTAGGACTTAATATACAAGAAAACAGTAGAATTATTTTAATGACTGCTAAGACTGAGTGATAAGCAAACTAAAATTTATACTATATTTCCTGTTTTTATGCATCTTCACTATTTTCCATAATAAGTTTTGTCCTGCTTGTTTGTTTTGTTCTGTTGTTAAGTTCACCCAGTGTGGCTTTGCCTAGGGCCCTCTCTTTTAGTGGGCTGTCTCAGATTAAAACATAGCCATCACATACTTAATTCATGTCTTCTCATTCCTGTTTTCTTTTTTTGTATGTGTGTTCTGCTTAGTCAGTGGTCCCAAGTTCTGCAAACATTAAGGATTAAGTTTGGCTTTAAATTTAGGGAAATAACAGTTATGGCTGTTGGGCTGAGGGTTAGTGTCCCCCAAAATTCATACAGAAACTCTAATCCCAAGTGTGCTGATATTTGGAATAGGGACTCGGAGAGATAATTAAGTCATAAGATGGAGTCTTCATTGATAAAATGATCATTTTAGAAAGAAGAAATACAATAATGTTCCTTTCTCTCTTCACCACAGGAGGGTATGTCAAAAAGGCAACTACCTGTAAAACGAGGCTCCCATCTTCCTGACACCCTGATCTCAGATTCTGGCCTGTAGGACTGTGAAAAATAAAGGTTATTTAAACTATCCAATCTGTGATAATCTATTGCATCAGCCCCAAATAAAACAGTGTTAATCTACATTATATCTCAGACCTAAACCTTAACCTGTGTCCTTATTTCCCAGCATTTTATCTACAGTGGATATTTACCCAAGTAAAAATAAGCAAATGCATTATATTTTCCCCTGAGCATGACTCTTGTGAAATTTCAATGTGAGGAATGGTGGTAAGATTACGGCAGTATTTATGTACTTGTTCCATAGCCAGACACAAACTTAATAGTACAGACATAATGCAAAAAATTTAAAAATCGAATTCATGTGTTAAAAAAAAACCTGAAAGAGAAAGAGTAATAAGAATTAAATTGTACAATAGTAGTAAGAATCAAACTGTGCTCATGAAAGGAAAAGAAAGAACTCAAAAGGAAAGAACAATTGTGATAGGTGAAAGGAGAGAAGGAAGAAAGGAAAAGATTGTGTGCGTGTGTACATGTGTGTGTGTGCGTGTGTGTGCGTGTGTGTGTGCGTGTGTGTGCATGTGTATTACAAGATGGATAGTTATACTACTGATCTCTGTTAGTTCATTCAGAAGAACAGTTTGTGCTTGTATTGTTTGATTAGTCAATTTTGTGCCTAAATCTTATAACCTGAGTAATTATTTCTAAGATAACAATATACAATGTGTTAATTAGTGTTAAATTCTTATTTTTTTTTGAAATTTTGTAGCATTTCTATTCTTTTTTTTCTGTTTTGTTTTCTTAAAATGAAAGAAAAGAAACAAAAAAATCTTAGTGAATAATACCTTCTAATCACTCCATTTACAAATTAGAATCTTTTTTTTTTTTTTTGTCTTTTTTTTGAGACAGGGTCTCGCTATGCAGTTCAGGCTGGCCTTGAGCTCACTTTGTGGCCCAGGTTGGTCTCGAACTCACAATGATCCTCCTGTCTCAGCCTCCCAAGTGCTGAGATTACAGGTGTGAGCCACCATGCCCGGCTACAAATTTGAATCTTAATCACAAGTGGTCTCTTAACATACTATATCTAATTAATTTCTAAATTTTAAAATGTTTTCTCCAACATGTTGAGAAATACTGACTCGTTTTCATCTCTACTCACATTTGCTTTATTGCAGATGCAAGGATATTCTCTCACTGGGACTATATTTAAGACATACATACAAGACATACTTCTAATCAATTACCAATGTGCCTACTCTCGGGTCACAGTTGTCTTCCTAACATAAATGTGATTGTAATGAATGACTGTTCCAAAACTCTACATTTTGAAACTTTATCTTTCCTTTGCTCTTTCACTTATTACTTACCGGCTGACATCCACTTATCTCTTTAATCTTTCTCATCTCCATTTGTTAAACACTCCTTACTATTTTTGTCCATGTAATTCCCTCTTGCAAGGATATAGGAGTTCCGTGCTGCACTGCCTGCCTGAGAATTACCAAGTGTTTGAGAGGACACTCAAATCATAAAATGCTAATTAGAGTTGTTGGATTATTAGTTATTTTCCTATCTTATTAATTTTCATAGTCATAGAATATCATAACATATTACTCATATGATTTTCTTAAATTTATTTGTCTATTTATACATGTGAGCTATTTTATGCCTAGCTGATAATCAACCATCTGTAATATATACAACCTCATCTTTGGTTGCTATTTCTTTTTCTAATGTGTGATGCTATTTTTTGTCAATATGAGAAAAGATGTATACGGATAACACTACAAGAAAACTTCTAAACAAAATGTCCTTCATTTAAGAAGTAGATGGAAGGGAAATGAAGCCTCAATTAATGGTAGATGACTTTGACAAATGATTTGGTTTGTATATGATGTTTGAATAATTGTCAAAGGTTTGGACTTCAGTGTGGTAACAAAGAGAGAGGGTAACACCTTAAAAAGATAAATCTAAGTGCAAGGTAATCTGAGTAATATTGAGTATGTTACCACTGAAAGGCGTTAATGTAGCAATCATTGAACACCAGTTATTTCCCACCAGAGGAGGCTGTTGTGAAAACCCACACTGTCACTTCTTCACTTCCTGACTTCCTGTCTCACCGTGAGATGTCAACTCCTAACACACATTCTTGCCACTAAAATGGACTAAGGTGGTTCTTATCAGAACTGAGCAAATATTGATTTTTTGCTCTTGAATCTCCAAAATTGAGTTAAATTAACCTATTTTCTTTGTACTCAGCTTTAGATATTAAGTTGTAGCAAAAGGAAGTAGACTTATGTAGGAAGTAACATTTACTTGTAGGATTCTTCAACTGAGGTGATCTTTGGTGGTTAATCTACATAGATAAATATGAAATAGAAAGTAGAAGAGATCTAGTGCTTGAGAATACATGAAAGAATGAAGAGTTAATGTTTATTGATCTCCTCTGTAGATCTAACATTTAACAGAGACTTCTTAGTGAACATCTGTTTTATGCCTGGAATAGACTCAAGGAGGTGGTTTTCAAAAAGTAATCAAAATATACAGTCAATGTTTTGCTATTGTAGTGTTTCCTGATGAATGTAAATACAAGTAATTCACCAGCACACTAATGTATGATGAATGTTTTGAGATATGAAATAAAGGAGACAAACAGAATGAACAGAAACTGAGGTAAATTCAGCTGTGCTCCATGTGTTTCACTGGTTCTTGAGGACTGGAATCAGAGCTGAACAGAGAAACAAGAAGTTTTACTTGTGGGCTCCTAATGTTTTGAACTGAGATTCAGTCTTGCTAACAAATGAAAGGAAAGGAAAGAAGACCAGATTTGAAGACAGTGTGTTGAATACTAGAACCAGCTCTGCTTCTTTACTCTTACGTAATGTTCGGTAAATCCCATGACCTTTCCAAACTTGAGTTTCTCTGACTGTAAAATGCAACCACTAACATTTGACCTGGAAAAACGTAAAGACTACAAGACTCCATTAAGGTATAAAAGGGCAAGATGCTATGAAAACCCTCAAAAATGGATAGACCTTGTTATGTAAATTGTATCTATGTGAACTAGCTAGAGACTTGGACTAAGCAAGATAGACCTTACCATAAACTTCTATATTTAAACAGATGAGTGTGGTTCACATTGGGAAATTTTCAAAAGTATCCTGTTTTTCTTTACCCCAAATTTTCCTTTCTTTCATAGGAATTGTTCTTCTCTTCCCTGAAAGCAGGAGTTTTAGAAAATAAAAACATTATATTTCCATGGATGATCACCAGCTAGACACTAAGACATGGCCTAATATGTCCAAGTAGACCTGGAACTTCTTGCCTCTGTTTCTCTCTACAATCTATGTGCTTGTCACTTTTTGTCTGAACCCTTCTTGTGGTACAGCCTTTGGATACTAGGCTGACTTTACCTGCACACATCGATATTAGAATTGCCTGGCTTTTACCACTTGCCTTCTCAGAGTAAGAATAGGTAAAAACCAATGATGGCTGATTCTTGGCTATGAAAACCCAGCTTCAGCTTTGAGAATATTGAGTTGTAATTCATAATCCGGGGCACATATGGATATTGGGCTGAAGTTTAAAATGTGCTTTAATTTCTATCCTTTCTTGGCATCTTCAGCTTTTCTGCCCTCTTAATATTGTTTTGACTATTTATTTTTGTAATCTTTAACAAAGGTCCTTTGTCTCACTGTTTGCTTCTGGGTAGAGGTGGAATCTTATATAAAGAAAAGTTCCTTAATTTTGAGGAAAAAAACAACCTATATTTCATCTTACAATAAAAAAGAAATTTTGAGGTAATATTATTTTTAAATTTATTCTACAGTGAAATAACTGTAGAATAGAGATAGAGATATATATTTTTAAATAATAATAGGAGCATTATACCAAAGGCTCCCATTTTCTGGAAATATTGAAGTTTATTATTATTAAATGTCTTCAATCTACTTTAAAAAATCTTATGTAATATTTACTGTGCCAGGCATTGAGACATATAAGACATGATGTTGCAAAGTGCAAGAGGAAAAGATGGTGGACCAGTAAGTGGCAAAATACAGAGCTTCCCTGAGACAAACAACTTAGATCCCAGTATAAAAGCATCCTGGAGAGGTCCAGACAGAGGGAGATGGATCCTCTCGACCCACAAAGAAACTAAAGGGAAATGAGCTGGCCAAACACGTGGTCATGAGGCTACCATCAAACCAGCATTGATTCACAGCCATGTGGATCTCCCTGGATCTGCCCAAACTCGCAATCACAGCATACTCACCGTAGGAGCAGCCACGGTTGTGCTGAAGTCAGGGGTCTGCAAGCCCAACAGAGAAAGGACCCAGCATGGAGATCTGCACCAACCTGTGCTGAGTGCTTAGAATAAGACCTTACCATGGGAAAGGGGGGACCAAATGGATGACATGTTGGAATTGGGCAGGTTGGGCCTGAACTAGGAATGGCAGTGGTTTCAGTTGGTTTCCCTCTGCCCAGACCACATTGGTAGGATTTGCCTGGCCTGGGTCACACCCCTGGATGGGACCCAGTGAGTTGTCCCAAACAGATTTGGTAGGTGCAACACACACCAATGTGGTGAAGGCCCCCATGGGTTGACTGACTCAGAATGGAGGGGCCAGCATATGCCCATCCCTGCTTGCACATCAGTGACCAACAGCAAGCTGGAGAGTGCAGAATTCCCTAGTGAGCCCACTTCAGAAGAACCATATCCAACAAGGAAAAGGGCTGGGATCTCCACTATACACATGTATGGAAGAAACCAAAAACATGACAAGACAAACAAATAAGGAAAAGCCCCCAACTCCCAAACCTGTGACTATTGACCCAGGAGAGGTAAATGCAAAAGAGATTGAGGGCAGCAAACATGCAATATCAGACACGGTATCAGCGGAAATAAGGAGATATTTTGGTGACCTCATAGATGAGCTCAAAACTAAAATATTAATTCAAATAAGGCAAGATATAAGAAGATTAATAAAAGAAATGCTAAGCACCTCTCAAGAAGACACAGACTGAAGAATGGAGGAACACAAAAAAGGAAAGAAATGTTCAATGAAGAATATACAGAAAACCTAGAATACATGAAACAGATTCAAAGAGATTACCAGGAAATGAAAAACTCCATCAAAAGCTGGAAAAATTGTGTCACAGAAGCTAGAGATAGATTAACAAAACTTGAAGACAGGTTTGCAATGACTGTTGGTGAAAGGAAAGATATCTTAAAAATAACAAGGAAACAGGCAGTAACAATACAAAGGCTAGACAATGACAAGAGGATATATAACTTAAGAATAAAAAACATGAGTGAAGAAGCAGGGGTAAATACAAAGGAGATAAAAAGGCTAGTCACAGAAATAATTAAGGAAAACTTCCCAAGCATATGAAAAGGAAATAATATACAGATGTATGAGGCATATAGAACTCCAACCCACCTACAAACAAAACAGAGATACACTTAGACATACAATAATCAAGATCCAAGAAGTTCATTCCAAGAACAGAATATAAAAGCTGTCAGAGAAAAGAAACAGATGAGCTATAAAGGAAAACCCATCAAATCACAGCAGACTTCTCAACACAAACCATCAAATCAAGAAGAACTTGGAGCAAAGTACTCCAAGCCCTGAAAGAAAATAACCTCCAACCCAGATTGATGTACCTTGCAAACTGTGTCTCAAAATTAATGGAGAAACAAGATGCTTGCATGATAAAGAGGAACTGATGGAATTTGTGACCACCCATCCAACCCTACAAAAAGTATTGAAGGACATTCTAGAGAAAGAGGAAAGAAAATACTAGGATTTCAGAAAGAGCGGCAGAAAGGCCTCAGTGAATGGGACAGACAGAGGAATGAAGGAGAAAAGTAGACAATAAATGGCAGAAAAATAGCATGGCAGAAATGAGGCAGTGATGGTTGGCTATAATCCTAACATAGATGGCCTTGATACACTAACAAAAAGAAACACAGGCAGAGTAGATAAGGAGGTAGGGCCCATTGAGATGCTCTGTATAGGAAATATAATTAACTTAAAAGAAGGTTTATGGACTGAAAATCAAATATGAGAAAACAATGCTATATGTGACAGGAAACCAGAGAGAAATAGGGGCAAATTGACCAGAACCTGCAGATAGGTTGGAAAGACATGATGCTTTTGTGCAGTAGAGAACCACTCAGCTATAATGAAGGAAAGTCCAGAAGTGGGAAGGCTCAGAACCACTTAGGTAAATAACAGGTTGCCCCCCAATCTAACAACTGAGGGAGTTGATGGAACCTAAAATGTGCAGTGCACCCTGTGAGAATGAAAGGGGAGGAACTGTCTAAAAAAGGAAGGCAAAAGATATTGTTAATAGTGTATTAGGATTTAAAATCCATATCACTCTCACTGCTCTGTTGAGATGGATTATATTCTGTTTTAGTTTGTCTACTTATACTAGATTTGAGAGCAAAGACAGCTATCCTGAAAATAGCAGGATATAATACGATAATCATCCTTAATTTCCTATTAACTTAATTTGAAGCCCTGTATAATTTACACTGTCTTAGTATGACTGATCTTATTTGAATCTGGTTTGTTAGATTGCTGTTTTGTATTGATTGATTTTATTCGAATCTGTTATGATTGATAATATCAAGTCTGACAATATATATAGGCAACTACACTGAAAATGACATGATTCACTAGGATACCAAATCTGGTTTGATTATTACCTGCTTTGAAGTCTTATAATGTCTGCAATGTTGTTTTTTTTAATATTGTTATGTACTGCTATACTCAATTATACTATGCTTGGTGATATAGACAATTCTATTGCAGATAATAAGAGACATCATAATAACCAATGTAGATCACCTTGTATTGCAGTTTTATATGACTTTTTCATTTCATGTTTCTCTAGGAATTTGTTTTGGTTTATTTTGCTTTGTTTTGTTTTTCCCTCTAATACAGGAAGAATAGACATACTTGTAGATACTCATGCATATGTACAACTTATAAATAGTGTATGACAACTGATTATATAATGCATGATGAAATGAACAACTACTTTGAAGAAAAAAAGACAGTATATTACCCAGTGCTGACTCCGTAGCATCATAATGTGAAATCCAGCAATACTATTATTCTTTGTTCAGAATGATTTTAATCTGTTTGTTTTATTTAATTTCAACATACTGGAAGGTATGGACAACTATTTTGAAGAGAATGAGAGACACTATGACAGCCATTGTTGTCTTCCCTATTTTTCTGGTCTTGAAGACCTAAAACCACTTCATCATCCTGTTCGGATCAGTTTTATACTTTGTTGTTTTGTATGAGTTCACAGTATATGAAGATATGGACAACTATGTGGAAGAAAACAAGAGACAATATGATAGATAGTGAATATCTCTTGTCTTGCTTTGAAATTATGTCTCTTACATTGCTTTCTTATGTTTGTTTTGTTCTGTTTTGTTGTGTTTAATTTTACTGTCTTTAAAATAAAAGAAGTGCAAGAGAAGGTACTATTTGAATATAGTACAAAACTGGAATTATGTATTTTAATTAAGACATAATAGGTAATAACTCTATAATTTACAGTGTGAAAACTAAGTTTATTCCACAATCACTGCCTTATGCATATTATTTTATTCTTGTCACAAGTTTTTACAATAACTATTTTCATATTCTTTGTAAAATAATTTTAATTACATCAAAAAAGCAATAATTTATGCAAAAATATGCATCAAATAAGTGATGATTTATATACTTTCAATAAAGTTTACATTCTATGCTGATTGTACTCAGGTCTTTCTTTCTCTCTCTTTTTCTCACTTTTTCTCTCTCTTTTTTTCTCTTTCTTTCTTTCTTTCTTTCTTTTCTTTCTTTCTTTTTTTTTTTTGGTTTTGTTTTGCTTTGAGGCAGGGTCTCACTATATAGTTCAGCTTGGCCTCAAACTCATGGTGATCTTCCTGTCTCAGGCTACCAAGTGCTGGGAGTATAGGCCAGCCATATTTTTTCTCAACTAGAGCACAATACAAGAATTACTTAGAAATATACAAGAGACATCTTTCAAGTCACTAAGTAAATTATTGAGTAAAGGAAGATTTATATTTTAGCTCCTTTAATTGAATTTTTACCCTTCCCATGTGTATATGTGTGTCATATAAACACAGATGCGAATCCTCTTACTGTCACTGTGTGTTCAGTGGTACTCAGCATATGTAAATCTCATTGCTTTGAACTATGTATGTTATACAGCAAAAATTCTGTCAAAACTGATGTATAAATGAAATTCTTTGGGAATATAAGACATGGTGTCTACTGTTACCCTAAAAGAATGAAAGATTGTGATCTGATTGTTATCCTTAGCAGGGGTCAAGATAACACTATATCCAAATCACAAATCTTTGTTATTCTTGTACAGGTTAACATTGTGATCCTAACATTTTATTATGAGGAAAGTGAAAGTGATCAAATTTCCAGGAATTTTACCAAAATTATAAGAGTATGCATGTTCCATTGTACAAAACTAGCAAATACTTCTTACCCATTCATCCATCAAGACACACTGGGATATCTTCCCTGTTTTATTTACATGTTGTGGGTAATGAACACAGGGTACAAATATATCATAAAATCTCTACTTGAAGTTCTTTTGGGAATATATCTCCAAAATGGTATATATTTATTATGTGGTAATTTTACTTTTAATGTTTTGAGAAATTCCATATTGTATTTTATAGCAGTATTACCAGTTTACATTCTAAAAAAGGGAAGTTTTGAAGTAATGATATAGTAAGAGTGAAACTTAAGGACATTGTGCTAAGTAAATCCAATCACAAAAAGATAAATGCTAACTGATTCCACTTATATGAGGCATTCAATATAGACTATAGAGCCAGAACATGGAATATTCATTGACAGGGGTTAAAGAGAGAAGAGAATCAGGAATTTTTGTTTAGTAAGTGTACAGTTTCAGTTTTGCAAGATACAAAGTGTTCTGGAGATGGATGGTGGTATTGGAGGCATAATCTTATAAATGTATTTAATATCACTGGAATGTAGAATTAAAATAATTGAGATAGAAAATTGAGTATGATATATATTTTACCACAATGAAAATTGAAAATAAATTCTCAAATACCAAATCAAAGTGAGTTAGAGGTAGAATTTCTTGGGTTATAATTTTACTCTGACCAGAGAGAAAAACAGACAGATGCACAGAGGCAGACAAAGGCAGACAGAGACAGAGATAAAATATTTATTTTATTTTTTACTTTAAACCAAACAAAACAAAGCAAAACAAAACAGAACAAAGCAGATCAGAACAAAAGAATGCAAGTATCAGGATTTCAAAACAAGACAACAGGAACTCAACAGTGGCTACCATAATGTTGCTTGTTTTCTTTGAAATAGGTGTCCATATCTTCACATACAGTGAATTGAAACAAAACAAAATAGTACAAAACCAATCAAAAGAAGAGAATGAAAGCATTACATGCCTTCAAAACTAGACAATAAGCCCAATTAACCAATCAACAATGGCTACTATAATGTCTCTTGTTCCCTTCAAAATAGCTATCCATACCTCCACACATATTGAAATCAAATAATAGAAAACAGATTAAACCAATAAAAAAAATTAAAAGCATTATTGAACTTCAAAATAAGATGATAGAAAATCAGCAATGGCTCCCATAGTGTCTTGTTTTCTTCTATGTGGTTGTTGATGTCATCATATGTAATAAAATCAATTCTTGTGAACTCTTTAGGAGAAGATCTAGGCATGTGTAAGCTTATACATGAGCATTTATTCTTTATATATTAGAGAGAAAAACAAAAAAAAATACAAGACAAGCAAGAAACAAAAGAGACAAATAAATATCAATAGGGAAGAGCTCAGAACAATAACATAGGCTTTCAAAACAAGGTGGTAGGAACATAACTAAGGTTGTTATTTTGCATAGTTATCTTCAGAAGTTACTCAGATGACCAGATGTAAACATGCAAAATTGATCTAATCCTATGAATGTGTGGTGTTTTGTTTCAAGAGCTAATAGAATTTGTAGTTCAATCATCTAAACTATCTTAAGTGCATATATAAAAATTTATATCTTTTCTTTTTCCTTCCTTCTTTTCCCTTTTTCCCTGACTTTTTCCCCCTTTGAGCAGTTTCTTACCCTTTTGCAATATTTATTAGAGATTTTGTTTATTTACTCTTCCAGTTTCTTACACTAGAGTGATAATATAGTACTTACACATGTGAGTTTGATTTATTTCACGTATGAATATAGCCTCAATAGTATCCATTTACTATAAAAGCCTCAATGTGATCCTTCTTTATAGCTCAACAGTATTCCATTATATAAAAATGGCACATCTTTTTTTATTCATTCTTTAGTTGATGGCCATTTCGGTTATTTCCAAGATTTGGCTATTACAAGTTGTGCTGCTATAAACATGGGTGTACATATAACACTGTGGTATGATGTTTTTCAGTTCTTCTGGGAATATGCCCAGAGGTGGAATATCTGAGTCAAATGGGACTTAAAATCCTAGCTTTTTGAGGAGGCTCCAGACTGATTTTCACAGTGGTCGACCGGTCTACACTCCCCCCAACAGTGCAGAGGGGTTCCTTTTTCCCATAGCCTTTCCTGTATTTGTTATTGGTGCTTTTCTTGATCCTGACTAGTCTTTCTGGAGTGAGATGGAATCTCAGTGTTGTTTTAATTAGCATTTCTCTAATGACTAATGATGGTGAACATTTTTTCAAGTTTTTACTTACCATTTGTATTTCTTCAGCACAGAAGTATATA
Source organism: Hydrochoerus hydrochaeris (assembly GCA_004027455.1). Classification (NCBI taxonomy): domain Eukaryota; kingdom Metazoa; phylum Chordata; class Mammalia; order Rodentia; family Hydrochaeridae; genus Hydrochoerus; species Hydrochoerus hydrochaeris. Next base: position 730,583 of record PVLA01000028.1, read on the forward strand.
TTTATTTCAGATGACCATTTTTGGATTGAGTCTTTGATTTTCAGGGGCTTGGGTTTTTTAAAAAAATTCTTTATATGTTCTAGACAAAATTCCTTTGTGTGAGGGAGAGTTTACTAATTTTGTTTCCAATTTATGGGTTTTCTTTTCACTCTCTTGGAGGATTCTTTTGACATACAAGATTTTTTTACTAAGACAAGTTTTTGTCTTAGTTTTTGATTCTTGAAAGTATTTCCCATGCAGTTTGATTTTGTTTATAAATTCTCTGCCTACCCCTATGTCTTCAAGATTTCCTACTTACTTTGTCTTCTAGCAGATTTAGTATTTCACTTTTAACATTTAGATTTTTGATCCACTTTGACTTTAGTACATGGTGATAGGCATGCGTCTAGTTTTAGTTTTAAGAACATGGTAACCTAGTTTTTCTAGAACCACTTATTAAAGGGGCTATCTTTCTTCCAGTGAATATGTTTGGCACCTTTGTCAAAGATAAGGTGGCTCCATGTATTTGTAGTTGTGGCCATATCTTCTTATCTATTCCATTGATTTTCATGTCTGTTTTTATTCCAGTACCAAACTGTTTTTATCACAGTAGCTTTGTAGTATAACTTCAGGTCAGAGATTGTGATACCTCCTGACTTGCCTTTGTTGACTAGAATTGTCTTTGTTATTCTGGGTCTCTTCTGGTTCCAGATAAATGTTAGGAATGAATTCTCTAGATCTGTGAGATATGTTAATGGTATATTGATTGGAAATGCATTAAATCTGTATCACAATTTTGGGAGAATGGCCATTTTCACAAAGTTTTTTTTTTCCTATTGATGAACAAGGAATGTCTTCCCATTTTCTGAGATTATCTTTTATTTTTGCTGAGTATTGTAATTTTCCCTGGGTTGATATTTTACTCTTTTTATTAGATTGATTCCTAAGTATTTCATTTTTTGTATGCTACTTTGAAGGGTGTGGTTCCTCTTATTTCTCTCTCAGTGAGTTTGTTGTTTGTGTACAGAAATGCTATTGATTGATAGAGTGCTGACTCTATCAAACTACACACTGTGATTACTATATCTAGAAGTCTTTCAATGAAGTTTTGAAGGTCTTCTATGTAGAGTACCTTATCACCTGCAAATAGTGATAATTTAACTTCTTCCTTTCCTTTATTCATTTTTTTAAAATTTCTCTCTCTTATCTAATTGCTCTTGTCTAATTGTTTCCAGGACTTTATTGAAAAAGAGTGGTGACAAAGAGTGAAACTTTCAGTTTTTTACATTTAATGCAGTACTGGCTGTTGGTTTGACATATATGGCTGTTATTAGATTAAGGTAAAGACCATCTATTCTGATTTTCTATAGGGTTCTTATCATGAATGAGTGTTGAACTTTATCAAAAGCTTTTTCTGAATCTATTTAAATGAACATGTGATTCTTGTCTCTGGTTCTATTGATATGGTATATTATGTTTATTGATTTGCATGTGTTGAACCATCTTTGCATTCTGGGATGAATCCTACTTTGTTGTGGTGTATAATATTCTTGATGACTTGCTGGATCCTGTTTGCCAGTAATGTATTGAGAATTTCTATGTTCATTAGGGAGATTGGCTTGCAGTTCTCATTTTTGGTTGGGTCTTTCTCTGGCTTTGATATTAAGTTAATACTTGCTTCCATGAATGAGTAAAGGAAAATTGTTTCCCTTTCATTTTCATCAAAGAATTTGAGGTGTGCTGGCATTAAGTCTTCCTTGAATTCAGCAGTGAATCTATCATGACCTGGGCTTTTCATTGTTGGTAAGGTTCTAATTACATTTTCAAGTTTGTTAACTGAATTTAGATTATTTAGAAGTTTTACATCTTGTTGATCCAGCTTTGGCAATTCTTATGTTTCTAGGAATCTGTCCATTTCTTCGTGTAATAGAACCTATGAGAGTAAAGGTTTTTGTAGTCAGTATTGATGATCTGTATTTTCACAGGATCTGTAGCAACTTCACCCTTTTCATTCCTTATTGCATGTATTTGAGTTTTTTCTTTTCTTTTTAAAATAAATTTGGCTAATGGCTTATCGATTTTATTTGTTCTTTCAAAGAACAAACTCTTTGATTTGTTAATTCTTTATATTGTTTTCTTAGTCTCTATTGTGTTAATTTTTGCTCTGATCTTTATAATTACATCCCTTCTTTTGGCTTTGTGCTTGACTTTGTCTTCTTTTTATAGATGCTTGAGGTGTAGCATCTGGTTGTTTATTGTGTTCATTCTGTTTTCCTGATGTGGAAATTCATTATTTCCACATCAGGAAATGTGAGGACTGCTTTCATTGCATCCCACAGGTTCCACTAAATTGCACTTGTATTTCTTTTGTTTGTATGTAGATATTGTTTAATTTCTTCTTTAATTTTCTCTGTGACCCATTGATTATTCAGGAGTGTATTTTTTAATTTTCATGACCTCATGGAGCTTTTACAGTTTCTTTTGTTATTAATCTCTAGTTTCATGGCACTATTATCAGATAATATGCATGGCATAATTTCATTTATTTTGCCTTTACTTAAGCATGTTCTTTGGGCTAGTATATGGTCTATTTTAGAGAATGTCCCACGTGAAGCTAGGAAGAATGCATATTATGATGTTGTTTGGTAGAACACTTGAACATGTCTACTAAGTCCATTTGCTCACAAGTTGTATTCTATCATTTCTTTGCTAATGTTGTCTAGTTGATCTGTCTCTTTGTGTCAATAGGGTGTTAAGTTCTCCCATGATAATTGTGTTATTGCTCATTTGATATTTGTTTTACATAGCTGAATGCTCCCATATTTGGTGCATATATATTTAGCTTTGTTATATCTTCCTCTTGAAGTTTTCCCCTAAGTAGAATTTAGTGACCTTCTTTATCTCTTCTTATCATTTTTGGTTTGAAGCTCATGTTGTCTGAAAACAGATTAGCTATTTCTGCCTTTTTTTGGTGGGGGGGGGATCCTGTTGCATGAAGTATCATTTTACATCCTTTGACTTTCAGTCTATGAATTTCCTTTTGGGTTAGATGTGTTTCTTCTATACAGCATATGCTTAGATATTGTTTCTTGATCCATTCTGCCAGTCTGTTTCTTTTAATTAGTGAATTGAAGTCATTTATATTAATGGTTATAACTGACATATATTGGCTCATTTTTGTCATGTTGTCTTTCTGCTGTTGGTTCTTTAGCTTTCCCCTTTGTTTAATTGCTTTCCTTTGATAGTTTTTTTTTTCTGTTGGTGTTCTTGTAGCCATAGTTATTTTTATGTCTGTCTGGAATATCTTTCAATATTCTTTGCAGGGTTGGTTTGGTAGTCATGAAGTTCTTCAGCTGCTGTTTGTCATAGAAATATCTTAACTCTCCATGAATCTTGAAAGACAGTATTGCAGGGTAAATTGATTTGTAATGGAAGTTGTTTTCCTTTAGGATTTGAAATATTTCATTACATGTTCTTCTTGAATTCACAGTTGGTGTTGAGAAGTCTGCTATGATTCTGATGGTCTTTCTTTGTAAGTAATCTGTCTCTTTTCTCTAACAGCTTTTAATATTTCATTCTTATCATGAACTTCTGTGATATTCATTATTATATATCTGGGTGTAGATTTATTTTGGTTAGGGACAATTGGAGTTTTTTAAGCTTTCCTTTACTGTATGTCAGTTTTCTTTCCCACATTTTTGGCTATTAGTTCTGTCAATAGTCTTTTTTTTTTTTTTTTTACCGGTACCAGTGATCGAACTCACGACGACGGTATGCTTGCAAGGCAGGCACTTATGCCGCTGAGCTAAATCCCCAACCCCTCTGTCAATAGTATTTTCATATCATTTGTGTTGTCATCTTTATGTTTATATCTATCAATCTTATATTGCTTTTCTTTGGATCATCTTGCAACTGTTGAATTTTTTTCCTGATTCCTTGTTATTTTAAAAGATCTTTCCTTTTCCTTTTTTTGTTCACTAGCTGCAATCTCATCTTTGAGATCTGAAAGTCTATTTTCCATTCATTTAGGCAGTTTTGCCAGCTTTCTATCTAATTTTTGATTTCCTGGTTATCTCTTTGAATCTATTTCATGCATTCTATTGCTTACTTATATTGTTGATCCAAGGTTTACATATTTTTGTAGTGCTTCTCAAAGTTTTTAGCTATGTCTTCTTTAGATGTGTTCAGCATTTCTTTTATTACGTTTATCATTTCTTCTTTTACCTGGGAGATCATTTGTGATCTGAGTTCCTCTACAGCTTCATGGAGTTATTTCTTTACCTCAGTTGCTATTATTTCAGAAGTTTCCACTGTACGGCTTACATTTTCTTCTATGTCCATGTCTCCTAGGCTTGTTTGGGATGGGCTGGAGGTTGGAGATGCATTTTTCTCTTTCATTTTTTCATTTTCCTAAATTCCCCTAAGGAAGCCAAATGCGAAGTCTCAGTTGCTTCTTGGGTTGAGGATGTCTGTCTACACTGCAGAGAGTTTATCAGGTCCCTAGTGGCACTGGAATATTCCTTAAACGGAGGGGTATGCTGAGCAGGTCTTCAGCATACCCCACGTGGCAATCTGAATCTCCAGGGCTGCTTGAGGTTGCTGGGTGGGATTCTACCAGTTTCTGAGTGATAAACCAAGGCTGAACAGCTAGGTGGAATATACTATGCAGACCTTCAGCTCATGCCACATGGCACAACCAAGCTCCCCAGCTATTAAGCGACACTGGGCAGGGCACAACGTTTCATGGCTACGTGGGGTTTGCTGTGTAAGCCTTCAGCTCATGCTGCTCAGAAAAGGTGATTACCCTGCCACTCAGGGTCACTGGGTGGAATCCAGCAGAAGCCAAAGTAACCTGCTGCAGCCCCTCGTCTGTTTGGGGGCACTTACCAGGTTCTAAGTGAGGTACCACACTAGCATGGCTAGGTGGAGTTCACTGTGTAGGCCTTCAGCTCTCACCACCCAGTGCAGGCAGTTCCCCTACAATACACATTTTAATGACAATACCTCATAAGAATACCTGCCAAAATAACGATCACTAAAAAGTTACATAGCTCATCCCTGAAGGTATTCATGGCATTCCTCTGATCTATAAGACAGTTATTATACAACAGTCAGTAAAATGATCTCCCTATTTTGTTGGAGGGAGTCTCTCCAAATTTTTAAGCAATAGGGACAGGCACATAGAATGTATATTTGCGTTCAGAAAAAAAAAAAGTGGATTTCCAAGATTTAAATTTTCAGTAGTTGTTTCAGAGAAATGAAATTTTAACACTCAAGAACAAGAATAAAATGCATTTTTCTTTCATTGCTCACTGAATAAAGGCCAAAAACAGTAATAAGACAAAGAACATTCTTTCAACTCTCTTGAAGTAAAATACTTTTGTATTTTTTCTGGATTTATTTGAAAATTACAGAACAGAACAAAACTGAATCAAGACAACAAACGAGCAGGGCTTGTTTATTTCAATGCTTATGATGTGCTAGTTCCATTTCTTATTTCATAACCCATACAGAGAAATAGTCGCTATTTACTCTCATCTCTGACTCTGAAGAGCCTCAGCCTGTGTCCTCAGATTACCAGACCCCATCTTTGATTCATTTGAAAGATCATAATTGGGTAGCTTTAAACTCTACATGAAACATTTCTGTGGTACTTGAAGGCCCCTTCTCAACAAAGGCTTCTGTAGTTCTTTCCTAAGTGAGAGATTCATCACCACCACCTAATGACAGGCTGTGCCAAGTCGGAAAATGCACTGGGAACACACTGCATTTCAAAAATCTCAAACTCATAACTTCTTTGCAAAGCATCACTAAGGATATTAGAGCAAGCGTCATTGATCCCCATACTTTATAAGATTAGTAAAACCTAAGGCATATTTCAGAACTCAGGAAGCCTGTTTGATCCCTGGGTAGTATCCCTCCCTGTACCTGTTATTATTTCACTATGAATTCTGCCTCCTAAAAAGTTAATAATAACCCAAGCCTTCTGTAATCATAGGATTGGTAAAGGATACAGTGTTTTTTGTTTGTTTTGTTTTATTTTGTTTTGTTGTTTTGTTTTGTATCAGGGATAGAACTCACGACCTCATGCTTGCCAGGTAGGTGCTTATGTCACTGAGCTAACTCCAAGCCTGACATTTTTTCTTATTATTCCTTATTTCTTAATCACAAATAAGGAAAGGAACAGTCCTGGAAACTGGCAGTGTGACAAGCCTGTCTCACCTCTCCTCACTTTCTTTATATATGTGCTCATAAATGCATTCTGTCATTCTCTTTTCATTCTACAAGCTAGGAAAGCCCACCCATCACCCAATGCTGTTCTTTCAACAAGTAGTTTTGTTTATACGGGATTCAAGTGATCCAATATACGTTTTCTATTTGTTTCAAAAGAAACACTGTCATTTTATTTTCATTTCTGTAGACTGCGTTATTATTGCAGCCTACTGGACATAGATAAAAATTATATATCCATTTTTTAAATCCAGAAAATAGACAAAAGGATTAATAAATCTTAACAACCAAAGATAACCAGTTGCATATTTCAGTGTACATTTTCCATAGTTCTAATGTAAATGAAAAGTACTATCTGCATTTCATAAAAGTATTACTCTGAAATTTTAATTAGGATATAATTTATATATTTTGTATTGATAATATTATATTTGCCTAAATAATATTTAACGTAGCTTTATAATGCAACAACAAAATCTGTATACTGCTACCATATTTTATAATTAAATTTAGTAAAATTTGTTCATTTAAAAATCCAATAATAGATAATTTCTTAGAATTTATTACTAAATACTTTATCATAAAATAATGTTGTTTTGTGTGTGTGTGTGTTTGTTGAATTAAAATAGATATCTGAAAATATATTTTAGGTTTAAGCTGAAGGAATTTTTACAATCCTTTATATAAAATCCTATATTACTAAAAGGTTCATTTTATTAAGTCCCATCAAATTTCATAAAGAACTTTTCATTTATTTCTCTAGCATTTTTCTAAGTATTTCCACTGAGATTTTTATAGAACGCATGATTAAGATAGCTTTGGTTTCTGTAGAATTATCTCAATGAATGATTAGATACCAGGTCAAGTGGCTTTGGTTGTGATTTAACAAATTCACAGATTTTTCATATAATATAAAATTAATTCCAATATAATTCTAATGGGATCTACTAATGGTATATCTTGGAAAAGAATATACAAGTCTTACATAATTCTTTTGTTTATACTTTATCGGAACAACTTTAACGGCAGTTCAAAAACATAGAGTGCACAGTGATTCCACACAGAGTCGGTCCACAGCTACACTTGTACAGAAGCCTCAATTTTGTCAAAAGCCTCCTTAGATAAGCACTCCAAAAGGAACAGATTCAGTTTTGGTACATTCTTACAACAACACTTTGCCTTTCCTTTGCCTTGAAGTCTTTACGAAATGTTCATGACAGCAGGTTCCCAGGTAGCAGTCAGTCATGTGCTGTTCTTTTTTGGCAGGAGTGTCAAACTGGAAAGTTTTTTCTAAATAGCATATAGTGAAGCTTATTCAGTTCAGTGTAGTCATTCATTGTTTATTGAGGAAAAGAATCACAAGTCTGATAATGTTTCCTAGAGTCTAAAACATTGAATCTGTGAAGTAATGCATACCAAGGATTCCAGAGTCACGCCATTGGCATCCATTTGAGAAATATGGCTGTCAGAAGTTTAGCCAATAAACATCATTCTCTGGATTTAGTCAAAGCTGGGAACTTCATGTGGTAATTTAGACCCTGAGAAGAAATGACCACTGAGGTTTTAATATACCCTTTTCAAAAATCAGATAATAGCCAGAGTTATGTTATGAATTATGAAGAATTTGTTTTTCATAACTCAACAAATTGAACAATTTTCAATGAGTGTGCTATAGCTGGGTCACTAACACTGTATTCATTCAATCTGAAATAGTCAATATTTTTCTTCTGTTACAGTCAGCACAGTATCTAGAGCCTTAACATTTTAGATGGATTCATGATACTACTTTTCTTCCATCTCATTCTAGAGAAGGCTTTTGTAGCTAGGTTAAGTGGTACAAACCTATAATCCCAACACCCAGGCAAATTAATGACTTAGTGAAGCTCTGTCTTAAAATAAATAAACATATACATACATACAGACAGACAGACAGACATAACAAAGAGCTGGAGTTGTAAGTAGGTGCAAATGCCCTAGATTCAATTCCCAGTAATGGGAAAGAAAACAAAAGAAAGAAAAAAAGAAAGAGAAAGAATGAGAATAAGAATGAAAAAGAAAGAAAGAAAAAAAAAAGAAGAAAAGAAAAACGAAATATCTTGGTCATAATTTCCAATTTTAATAAATAACTTAAACTTGGCTTCTGCCATTGTGGTTAGAGTCCTGCTCATCTCTTAAATGCTAACAATGCAAATTGGTTATATGCCTTTTATATTTAAAGGGAAAAAAGCAAGTCTTTCTAAAGAGCAACAATCAGATAGTTAACATATAATAATTGATGTGATATTTTCTGCAAATATTACTGCAGAGTTTGGTTTAGCATCAAAACTGAATGCCAGTCTTTGGAGAGAAGAGAATAAACTATAAATTCTAATTGTTCAAGTCCTAATCTCAAGATGCTGAGGGATGTGATGATAGAACTTGGACTTGCACACCACCAGTTTGAAAGAGCTCACTTGTCAGCTCACACAAATGTAGGTTTCATTTTATGTAGGTGACATTTGACATATCAGTAGATTATAGACAACATAGAGGACCATCAATTCACCGTGTTTATAACCCACACCATCAAATGTCAGCCAAAAAATAAATACTATATAAAACCCACTTAAGAAGCTAACTAGCCAGGCTTTCTGGTAAACCACACAAAATATGAGGGGCCCAGGAAGAGAAAAGCTAGATAGCACCTCCTGTGAACCTAGAGAAAAGTTAGATAGCATCTCTCATGAGTGGGCTGAGAACGAAGCCCCCACCAATAAGCAATAGGTTGGTTCAGAGGACAGGCTGAGTTGATAGCAACTGAGATTCAGAAAGCAACTGAATGCTTGTATTGTTTGGTTTATTTTGCAGGACTGCAGCCAGCAGTCTGAGCATCTACTGGGAGGATGACAGAATGCAATATAGCAAATATGGGGGATTTCCTTGTATTTTGTTTTTGAAATCCAGTATTCTCAATGTTTCATTTTGTTCTGATTAATCGTTTTGCATTATTCAATGTTCTGTTTGATTGGTTTCATTCCACTTTGTTTTTGTTTGACTTTACTACTTCTGATAGAAGGGACAACTACTGCGAAGATAACAAGGTATACTATTGTAGCTATTGTTGTTTATCTAGTACCCTATTTCAAAGCTGTGTACCAATTTCACTGCTTTGTTTTGATTAATTTTGTTCTATTTTATTGTCTTTAAAATAAAAAAGCCACTAAACCCATAAGAGACACTACACAATAAATTTTGATGACACATCTGAAAATCATGGTATAACCACATTGATATCAATCTAACTAAGAGAACCGAACCACTAAGTATGTAACCTAGCAGTCCTAAGCTTAGGAGTTTATCCCAGCAAAATGAAAGTCAATATTTATGAGGGAACCTTCATGCAAATATGCAACAGTGACTTAATTCACAAAAGTTCCAAACTGGAAAAAAGCCAAATATACTCTAGCCACTAATATTCTGCAATTATAACCAGAAACAATTACAGTATAAGAGAATCTTCAATTAATTGTGCTAATTTTTAAAAAGCCACATAAAAGTCCATATATTATAAATTTAATTTGTGTGACATCACTTATAAAAGTAAAATATAAAGATAGAAAACACAAATCTTTTATTATTAGTGGCTAGAATGAGGAGCAAATAGCATAAACTACAAAGGTAAGCAAAAGAAAATCTGAGGAGACTTATATCCTTATGTTTTGCAATTACATGCGTTTGCAAAATTTCAGATAGTTAACATTATCATATTTAAATTATATACCAATAAAAGCTTCTAAACTAATGTTACCAAAGTGTAGTCATCAAACATATAGCACAGCATAACATGCATACATGATATATGAACTAAACAAGTGCATATATGTCTGCAATGGAGTTAGATGAATGCCAATGTATCAGGATAGAAGTTTCTAGTCTTGTTTTCAAGTCCATTTTATCTAAAAGAGAATTTTCTGCTATATTGAAATTTTAGAAAACACATTTGAAAGCATAGATTTGTTACTCTTGTCACTATTACTCATACTGCATATTATTTATATATTTGGAGGAATATCCCTCATGTCTGCTTTTACTCATCAATTTATTACAAAGAAAATGGGAAGTTTCTGGGTCAGTCCTCCAGGTAGTTTTTGATTGAGTGTAAAGAGTTTCTTATATGTAAGACACATTGGAAATACATTAGTTATGAAAACCAGGTAGCTTGATTATGTCATCACTTCTAGCAATAATTTTTTAGAAGAGTTAGATTTCTTATCTAGAAAATAACAACAGTGATGCTTGAAAGTATGATTTTTACTGAACATTATTTGATCAATAACCTAATGACCTAAATTTTTAATTGAAAACTGACTATAAGTTTTAAAATATTTTACTTCTATGTTTCCAAAGAAAATTTATTGAGTAATTATCACTGATTCTTAGATTGTTAAATTCTTTAGTTGGTCACAGAAGTTGAAAATTCACTCAGAAAACTTTCTCACAATACAGAAAAATAATCACATTAAATATCAAGATGAAGACAGTGGATACTGGATACAGGAGGCCTATAGTTAGCATGGAATTTATTCCAAGACTTTATAATTAAAACCTCAAGCTGCCTCCAATTAAACATGTTGGGGGGTATGGCCTGAAAAAATGTTTTATAATCTCTAAATCATTGCTTATCATACTTGCATAGTCATTATTTTACTATTCTAGAGTCTCAATGGTTAAATTCATGAATTTATAAAAATATAGTTGGGCCACTTCAAATTTTTATTCTATTAATAATACACAGAGTGCCAAAAGAAATAACAACACTGTGTGTTGGTTTGGAAATGAGCAAATTCAACTCACCTCAAATTTGTTTGGGCATATCATTGTACTCTTTTTAAAAGCTCTATGAGTATGTTGGAACATTGTTGGGAATTCTGTATTCCAAGTTAGTACAGTAAATTATTAACAAAATAGTCTCTCAGATAAGAGGGCCCTTGTTTATGGCAAATAACTGTGGTCCAGCCTCTGGATTAGACATCCAATTCTAGTAATGACACAAGGTCAAAGCAAAGAGATTTATGTGCTTGTGCTTACAGAGAGGCGGTAAGCATTGGATTTGACTGGTCGTGACAGCAGACTGTTGAGATTCAAATTGCTAGGAGATACTGGGAGTCACAGTGGGTCTACGCACTTTCCAGTCATGACGGTGTCTCTGTCAAAATCTGCTGTACAATCCCATTAGTGGAGCGACAAAGACAGTGAGGTCAACAGCTAGGCAGAAGGGGTCATTCATGAAAGAAGAATCAGAGGCTAGTGACAATTACAGCTCTGACATTAGTAAGTGAGAATAAATGGAGATGTTCTCAAACTAGTGTTTGTGAGCAGGGAACAGGTAATTGCATAAAATGAATTTCCTGAAATTGTCATTCTTCCTGGGACAATAGGGTTTTTTTATGTTTTTATTGTTTTGTACAGTGATTTTATGTTTTTTTTTCCTTTCTTTCTTCTACCTTCACTCTATAGTTAGGAGCGAGTCATTACTGAAAACTGAAATCTTCCTTTCTCTTCCAGGAAGAAGTAAACATCTTATAGAGTATGTGCTTCATTCCTTATGTCTGCAATACAAACTCCCAGGTCAGTAACTGAAACATGTACTTTGGGAACTTGTGTCAGGTCTAGAGTTGACAAGTTTGTGTTAATTGGAAAAATTAAAAAAAAATTTTAAAAAAGAAGAACAAAGACGTACTTAAAGCTTATCATATATTTGACTGCAATGCATGCTCTTTATTGCATAACATGGTATATTATCAAAAATAACCAATGTAAGAACTCAAATTCATGAAGCATAAACATTAAACACATTTATTTTCTCATTCACCCAACTCTTGTGGTGTCTTATGTACTGTCAATTAAGACAGCTTTAGCATCTTTGAGGACACAGATTTTTAAAATTAGTCTCATCTGCCACACTGTGTTAACTTGATTTGAGCAGTCTGGTTTTATGCTTTCAAGAGAGATGGAGCAATTCTCAGTATCACATTCAGACTTCAGAAATTCAAGTGGAAGAATAGCAGCTTTGTCCTAGATAAAATCCTTTCAAAGAGTTTTTTTTTTTTCATTAAGGAGAATTGTGTCAAATACATGTTACTCAATCCCTCACTGGCAGAACATATGAATATCAAAATTGGCTTCAACTAATAGTTACTCTTGGGTAAAGGAAATGTCTGAAAGAAAGAGATTTTATAAGAAGGGTGAAGAGAACATGCAACGAATGCATTATGAAACCAGTGATTCTTTTGATCCTCCTAGCATGGGTCTTGTAATGACTTGCATGGAATGTGGAGACCTCAGGTACAGAAAAGGAAGGTAAAACCACTTAATTTAATCTGTTATAATCCTTTCCCACTGTCTTGGTTTTTGTCCATTACATAAGCAAGGCTTAAAAGCAAGGGCTGCAAAGGAGTAGGGATGATGAGATTCTAACTCAACATTTTGGCCCATTAAACATTTGAGAAGACTGTACCTGAAAAATGTCCTGCCTCTCAGGCTGTGCGAATTGACTTCAATGTTCTGTGGTTTGCTGGGAACAAATATAACAAGTTCAAGTCTTGGTCACTAAACAAGAAAACTTTATTAGATTCAACAAAAATGGTTACAGAATAGCAAGAAATACAATATGTGGTAAACCACAGACAAAGCAGTCCTTTCTGCTTAGCTCTACTGACCTCCAAAACTTCTTTGTCATTTGTTGTTGCTCTTTTGGCTCGGGTCCTTGATCTGATTATTTGAATGCACAGAATCAATGTGAGGCTAGCATGGTTCTCATGTACTAACAGAGAAATCAAGATTCAGTGGCCCTGTAATTTGTTTACATTTTCATTCCTTCTTTTGGGAAGGCAAACAATTTGATTTTTGTCACATGCGTTTTGAGCAACCACGGTGTGTCATTCAAAATAAACTATTACTCTCAACAGGTTACATAGACACATTACCATGTCACCTAGCAATGAGGAAGCAGATAAATTTAACCTCTAACTATACACAGCACATCATCAAAAGGCCAATACTGAGGCTATGTGAAATGAATCCGACACACAAGTTTAGATATCACAAGACTTCAGCTGGTCATAGTGGCACAGGTCTGTAAACCCAGTACTCAAGAGGCTGAGGTAGGATGACTGTCATGAGTTCAAGGTCAGCCTGGGTTACACAGTGAGTTCAAGGTCAGCCTGAACTACATGACACTGTGTCAAAAAAATTTTAAAATCACATGGTTTCTCTTCTATGATAAATGCAAAGAATAAATTAAAATAAATTAAAAGAATAATAGGAAATGGAGATAGACCTTTTGCAAATAATAAGGGGGGGCCAAGTGATGAGGGTAGAGGAGGTAAAGAGAATTAAGTTGTGTTGTGTATTTGTATTGACTTTTCACAACAAATATATTCATCATGCACTGCAAACATGTACAGCTAAAAATGCAATTTAATGTAAGAAGTATACTAACAGATATATATATAGATAAAGATGTAGGTAAAGGTATATTATATATATATATATATATATATATATATATATATATATATATATATATGAAATTGCTGTCATTCTGTAGTTGAATAAACTAAGTATGCAAAATTTGGAGTAATATCTCCAAATTTGGAGTAATATCTCCAAAATTTGGAGCAATATCTCCAAATTTAATGATAGTTATAGAGCAATGATGCATTCAACATGATTTACAGACTTTGATATCTGGATATAGTATTAAACAGAAATATTTGATTTTAGAACTTGAAAACAACAGGTTGGGCTGGGGATTTAGCTCAGCAGCATAAGCACCTGCCTTGCAAGTGCGTGGCCATGAGTTCGAGCCCCAGTACCAAAAACAAAACAAAAAACAAACAAATAAAAAAAAAAACACAACAGGTTTAGGGCCAGGGATTTAGCTCAGCAGTTGATGTGCTTGTTTAGTAAGTGCAGAGTAATGAATTTGATCCCTGATACAAAAACAAAACAAAACAAAAACAAAACAAAACAAGTTTAAAGTGCCAAATAAATATGTGTTTAAATTCTCAGATTCATTTACTATTGGTTCCATGACCCAAGGACAAAATATCCACTTATCAAGATTGTTGTAAAAATGATTACAATTGAACTTCAGTATGACTTTAATATGGTGATGAGTGCATACTAAATCTCAAGTCTCAACAACATAAAGAACAGGTATAACCTGGTATATGCTGTTCTGGACACATTTGGCCTCAGGGCTGTAACTTTCTTTATCCCACTCAGTTTTGCACCTCAAGTGGAAATATCTTTGCAGTTTTCATTTTCTAGCTTCAAAAGTGTGTTTTACATGGTTTCAATCATTGGAAAGTAATTCAAAACTAAATACAGAATATTATCCTTCAATAGAAACTGAAAAATCTGTAAATACAACAGTGGAAAATTGGTGAAATCCCAATAAAGTCTGGTAGAATAGTTTATATTAATGTTCCATATCTGTATTTGTTAACATTAACAGGAAAATTGGTGCAGATTTTCTAGGGACCCTCTGGATCATCTTTCAAAGTTTACTATAAATACATTTTTCACAATAAAAATCTATTTATCAATTTTTTTAAAAATGAGCCAGCATTCTTATTTCCCATTCTCATCATCAGAAAGCCTCTCCAGAAGTGACATATTTTTTTCTTTGGTTTCAGTTCCTAACAAAAGAATTTCTTGTCTCCATCTTATTCTGTGTTAGTACATAATGTTTTTAAAAATTTGGTTATTGAAAGCTTCCTTGTGATTCTAATATTGTACATAATTTATGGTTCTCTATTTGAGTCTATTCATAAGTTATATCAACTTAATAATTTCATCATATTTCTTTTTTAGAATTTCTGAGTAGGGTTCTTTTCTTGATCACATTTGCTGGTACACCAAGAAGATGTTTATATAACTGAAGTTTTCTTTTTATACTCAAAGTTCTTCCTGGGTATTATAATATTGATCAAGTGATACATAATTGTCAAGATGCCACTGGATATAAATAAGTTCAATAGTTTAATATTCTCTCTGTTCTTTATCCAGGATAATTTTGTATATTGTCGAGATATTAGCATTTATCCTATACATTCTCTGTTTAACAGGGGTTTCTCAAGTTGAATTCTGAGAACCTCGGTGGTTCTTCAACATTGGGTTGTGAGTTAATTCTTTCCACCTGTAAAGTGCAGTCTTGGCTGAAAAAAACAGGCCTACTTTTTCAGCAAAAGAATAAAACAAAATGGTGGAAGAAAACATTGGCATTAGTTTACATAGAAATAATTTTATCTAGCATTTCTAAAAGGTTCTTTAGAAGGATTGTCATAGATGCTGAAGGATGATATTCTGCTTCATTGCAGAGATAAATGTTATTTTTGTAGTGGCTTAAAAATGGACGTTAATAAGATCAGCTACTTCAACCAGTATTCCTGTTCTGGTGAGAAGAAAAAAAAAAAAAAAAAGAAATTCAACCACATAGTGTCTTTGATTCTAATTACAGTCCTACAGACAGCTACCAAGCAAAGAATGTTTTGGTTAACTATATTTATTAGTATACAACAGTCTTGGAGACAAAATTCAGGAGAGTGGTAGTCTCAGTTACTTAGACTCTTTGTCCATCTGACTGGGCTTTGTAAAAATAAAATAATGCTAACTGCAACCCTTGACTATGATTCAAATCAAAATTCAAATGGTATGTATTTATATTATTTTGCCTTGTGGAAACTTGATTTGGCTTTATTGGTAGATTATTTCGTTTTTACTATATTCAAATTAAGACATAATGAGATGATATCATGATAAGCATGGAGTAAGAATGAAATAGGTATAAGACTGAGTTATTCAAAGACATCAGGATGACATTTTATACATTCTTCTGCACTTGGGTATATTCCTGTTTGGAAGAGAAGATACTTCCAAGCTCTCCATGTAGATAGGGCAAAAAAAAATCCAAATATATGGTGCCCACATCTTCTCATGCAACTATCTCTATTTTCTACTTTTTTAGATTAATCTTATATTTTGACTAATTGTCCTGCTAATTAAATATAGTGTCTTTTCATACACTTATTTTACACACAACTCTTACACTTTATTTCTTGAATATATTTATCCTGATAACTGTACATAGCATAGTCCTATTCCAATTACTTTTTATTGTGTAAATTTATTATTGATACAATCATTTGTTTTTATTGTATTTCTCCAAATAAAAATTCCATAAATCTATTAAAAAATTCATGGTAGGTAGTTGAAATCATTAGGTTTCCAGATTTTATTGTGTAAATTTATTATTGATACAATCATTTGTTCTTATTGTATTTCTCCAAATAAAAATTCCATAAATCTATTAAAAAATCCATGGTAGGTAGTTGAAATCGTTAGGTTTCCAGAACTCAGGGATCAGCATTTGTCAGACAAGTTTTAATTATCCTTGTGATGGACTTTTCCTACCCCTCTGGAGCCTGCAGACAGTTTCCAGTGGTTGTTACATTAGTAACAGGTGAGCAGCACAGTGAGTTACCCATTAGCACAACCGCTTGCTGGTCTTGAGCTTATCCTAGCTAATGAGTCTCTAGTTGCAGAAAGAGCTTAGGCTTGGCAAACAAAATGTTCTGGTGTTAGTGCTATTAGAAGTGGGGTCTTATGCAAGTGTCTTAACTCCCAGGTTCTTCATCTGTAAAATGGAATGAAAGATCCTAGTTCTTAGTGGTTTAAGTAGATATAATGAGCCAACAAACACTTCCTACATTGATTCAACTATTATAGGTATTTAAAATTTAATTTTCCATTATTCAAATGTACAGTAATTGTCCCAACCCCTTTTTCCTAGACCAAATGAATAGATAGCAAACGAACATAAAAAAAAAATTGATAGAAAATAAAATGATAGTAGCCATGGCAGATAGGTTCTTGGGATAAATACAAACCATGATTATCCTGTCCATAAAAATATCTCTGATGAACAGACATTTCTCAGAGAGACCTTGATACTAGTGATATTGTTACCTACCAACAAAATTCACAAGGATCATCAAAGAAAACAAGATAAAACTTTTGAAATAAAAAGGTCAAGATGAAGGAGCCAAATAGAATCTCAGACCACCAGCCCACCTAGAAAAAGTGCAAGAGATATGGACACAGAATAAGTTGGAAGTCACACATGTAAAAATTGCTTAAATAATAGCAACTGAAAGAACAAAACAAAACAAACTAACAAGCAAACAAAAAAACTCCATGAGGCTGCAGAGGAAACCAGATCAGAAATACTCTCAAGTAAAAAAAAGAAATTACAACCAAAATGAAAGAATTACTGAACTTATCTAAAGAACATAAAGATTTTTAAAAATCCGGAGCATGGGAAAATGATGAAAATCTTGAATGAACAATATAGGAAAAAGTTAGAATGCATAAGACAAATTCATACAGATATCCAGGAAATTAAAACTTCCATTGAAGGCTGGCAAAACTGAAGAAAGGACTTCAGATAGAGATCATAATGGGAAAGATTTATTAAAAATAGCAAAGAACCAGCTAATAGCTATTCAATAGCTGCAAGATGATGCAAAGAAAAACAATATATAATGATAGGTATCAGTGAAAAGGCAGGAGTCATTGCAAATAATATAAAGAATTTGCAGAAGTAAGGGCAGAAAATTTCCCAAATATGGGAAAAGAAACTGACAAACAGATAAGAGAGGCATACAGATATTCAATTAACCCCAAACAAAATCAATCTGCACACAGACATATAATAATCAAGATCCCAGAAATTTACTACAAGAACAGACTATTAAAAGCTATTAGAGAAAAGTAACAAATCACCTATAATGGAAAGTCAACAAGAATCATGGCAGACTTCTCAACACAAACCATCAAGTGAAAAATAGCTTGGAGAGAAGCATTTCAAGTCCTGAAAGGAAAAATTTTCTAAAATAATGGAGATAAAAGACACTTCCACAAGAAACAACAACAGAAGAAATTCATGACAATGAGGCCAAACCTACAATGAAAACTCAAAGACATTCTAGAGACATATAAAAATGACCATAATTCTAAGAACAATAGATAGAAAAAACCAAGCAGAGCAAACAGTTAAACAGAAGGGAAAAGAAGGAAACCCACAAGAGGAAGATAACATGACAAAGCTAAGCTAATACACATCAGGCATAAAAAATAATGTAAATGGACTCAATTTACCAATAAAAAACCAGACTCACAAAATGAATCAAGAAATAGTATCCAATGTGTTGTTTCCAAAACACATTTAACTCAAAAAGAAATTCATGGGACTAGGATAAAGCTCAATAACCTACCAGGCAAGCATGAAGTTGAGAGTTCAATCCCTAACACAAAACCAAACCAAACCAAAACAAAAAAAGCATGGAAATTACAAACCAAAAGTTAAAGTATGGAAAACATGCAACATTAACCCAGAAAAAGGCAGGAGTAGCTGTTGTGTGCAAAGTGAACTGCAAACCAAGATTGATCAAAAGAGATAAAGGTCACTATATACTTGCTAGGAAAAAACTTCAGGAGAAAGAGATAATAATCATAAATATATATGCACTAAATATAGGAACATACAACCAAATAAAACAAATATTAATAGACATCAAAAATCAAATAAACAATCACACACTTGTAACAATGTACCTTACTATCCCATTGTAACAAAGAAATAGATCAACTAGAAAAAACTTAGCAAACAAATAGCAAAATTGAACCAAACTTGTGAATAAATGGATTTAGTAGAAGTGTACACAGTGTTCCACCCAACAACATCAGAATACACATTCCTTTCAGCTGCACATAAGATATTCTTTACAATAGATCATATACTAGCACATAGAATATTCTTAAGTAAATGCAAAGAAACTGAAATCATCCAATGCATATTATCTGACCATAGTGGAATAAAACTGGAAATTAATGGAAAAAAGAAACTTTAAACTTCCATAAAGGCATGGAAATTAAATAACACCCTCCTGAACAACGGGTTACAGATTAAGTTAAAGAAGTTAAACAATATCTTCAATCAAACAAAGTGCAAATACAGGTTATAGGAACCAGTGGGACGTAATGAAATCAGTCCTCAAAGGGAAATGTATAGCATTGAATTTTCACATCAAGAAAATGGAAGGAGTACAAATAAACAACATAATGTTTCAGCTCAAGCTAATAAAAAAAGAAGAACAAATCAGACCCAGAGAAGGAATTATAAAAAATTATAAAAATCAGATAAGAAATTAATGCAATTGAGATTAAGAAACAATACAAAGAACAAATTGAAGAGTTGCTTCTTTTAAAGAATAAACAAAATCAATAAACCCCTAGCCAAACTTACAAAAAAGGAAAGAATATTCTCAAATTCATGCAATAAGAAACAAAAATGATGAAATCACTACAGATCTTGTGAAAATTCAGATCACCAATGCCTACTTTGAAAATCTTTACTCTCATAGGATGAAAAACACAGAAAAAAAGGAAAGATTAGTAGACTTGCATGAATTATCAAATCTGGATCAAGGAGATAAAAATAGATTTGAATAACTCAATATCAGTTACTGAAATTGAAAATGGGATTAAAAACTTACCAACAACAACAACAAAAAAAGACCAAGTCCTGATGTATTCATAGCTGATTGAAAAGAAAATATTTAGAGAAGATTTAGTGTCAATACTCCTCAAACTCTTTAATGAAATTCAACGGGAAGCAATTCTCTTTAACTGATTCCTGGAGACCAGTATTACTCTGATATCAAAATCAGAAAAATAGGACCTAAATGGAGAACTATAGGTAAATCTCCTAATGTCCATTGACGCAAATATTCTCAAGAAAATACTAACAAACATAATGCAGCAAACCATCAAGAAAATTATACACCACGACCAAGTGGAACTCATCCCATCAATTTGGGGATGATTCAACATACAAAAATAAATAAATAAATAAATCACATCATATCAACAGAACCAAAGTAAAAAATCACATGATCATCTTAAAAGATGCATAAAAAGCTTTTGAAAAAGTCTGGCATTCATTTATGATAAAAATATGGGAAATAAGAATAGATAGTCACTACTTCAATGTGATAAAGCCTATCTATGATAGACCAAAAGCCACTGTCACACTAAATGGACAAAAACTGAAAGCTTTTACTCTAAATCAGGAACAAGACAGGGATATCCACTGTCACCATTCAACATAGTTCTGGAAACTTTAGCTTAAGCAATTACACAAGACAGAGAAGCAATAATAAGGATAGGAAAAGAAGTGAAATTATCATTATTTGCATATGACATGTTACACTACATTGAAGACACCAAAAACTCACCAAAAGACTTTAAGATTTAGTAACCAAATTTTGCAGTATAGCTGGATCTAAAGTAAGCAATCAAAAACAATAGCTTTCTTGTATATGAACAAAAAACTCACTGAGAGAGAAATTAGAGAAATTACAACTTTCACAATACCTCCAAAAATTGAAATACTTAGGAATCTCAATCTTTTACAAAGGAAGTAAAAGATCTATACACTGAAATTATATTACTCTGAAAAAATGAATTGAAGAAGATCTCAGAAAATGGGAAGATATTGCTTGCTTGGGAATAGAAAAAACCAACATTATGTAAATGGGCATACCCCCAAAACTTTTATACACATTTATGCAATCTTGATCAAAATAACATTAACATACCTCATAGATCGAGAGAAAATATTCCCAACATTTATTTGGAAGCAGAAGAGATCTATAATAGCAAAGACAATCCTGGGTAACAAAGGCAAGATAGGAGGCATCACATTCTCTGACTTGAAATTATACTACAAAGCTGCTGTGATAAAATCAGCATGGTACTGGCAAAATGAAACAGACCTGAAGATCAATGGAACATATCTGAAAATGCAGACAAAACTACAAAGACACTGTAACCTCATCTTTGACAAAGAGACCAAACATGTTCACTGGAAGAAAAGCAACCTCTTTAATAAATGGTACTGGAACAATTGGTTTTCCATATGCCAAAGACTAAAACTAGACACATGTCTATCATTGTACACTAAATGGATCAAAGACATGCGAATTGAAACAGAAATACTAAATCTACTCAAAGAAAATTTAAGTAGAAATCTTGAAGACATAGGAGTAGGCAAAGAGTTCTTGAACAAAACTCGAACTACATGGAAACTGTTTTAAAGAATAAATAACTGAAATCTCATCTTATTAAAATGTTTTTACACATGAAAAGAAATAGTGAACAGAATGAAAATATAGTCCAAAGACTGGGAAAAATTTTAGCCAACTATCCTCCGACAAAAGCATTCTATCTAGAACATTTAAAGAACTGAAAAAAAAATCAGATCCCCAAGTCAAAGATCCAGTCCAAAAATGGGTATCTGAGATAAGTACACATTTCACATATGAAGAAAAGAAAATGGTAGATAAATATATGAAAAAATGTTCAACATCTTTGGTCACTCAAGAAATGCAAATTAAAACACAACTAAAATTTCATCACACTGCAGAAAAAATGGCTATCATCAAGAAATCAACCAATAACAAATGCTGGCAGGTGTGTGTGGGAAAAGGACCAATTTTCCACTGCTGGTGAGAGTGTAGACTGGTACGGCCACTGTGGAAATAAGTGTGGTGAGTCATCCAAAAAACTAAGTTTGGTTACCCTATTTGACCCAGGTGTTAGCCTTCTGGGTATTTTCCCAGAAGAACTGAAAACATCATGCCACACTGATATATGTGCAAACCTATTTATAGCAGCATAGTTTGTAATAGCTAAGTCTTGGAAACAACCCAAATGCCCATCAATTTAGGAATGGACAAAAAAGATGTGGTATTTTTAAACATTGAAATACTAATCAATTATGAATAAGGATAAACTCAAGGCTTCTATAGGTAAAGGGATACAACTAAAGATCATACTCATGTGAAATGAATCAGACCTGCATTTGGAAACATTGTATCATCTCCCTGGTGTAAAAAACTGAAAGAGGAAATATGATCCAAAGATACAATAGCTATTGTGAAAGTGCAAGAAATTGTTCAACAGGAAATAAAAACTGGGATGGAGTAAAGGAGAAAAGAGGGAAGGGGGAGATATATATGTATAAGATAGTTAAGGTAATTGTAATATTCATTCTATTAGTTCATTGAAAAGAACATTTAGTACTTATATTTTTTATCTGTTTTGCATGCCTATAACTGGTAAATTTGAGCAAATATCCTGAAGTCAATATGCAATATATTAATTATTGTTAATTTCCTATCATCTTGCTTTGAAACTTTGTGTTTGTATTGTTTTAGATTCTCTTTAAAATAAAAAATAAAATAAAATAAAATTGCAATAATAAAAAGAGGCCTCACAGTGTTATAGCTGGTTTCCCTAACTCCCGCCATAATTCTCCCACTTGAGAATTTGTACCAAGTTTCTTAGATTTTAAGACTTCCTTTTCTGAGCAGATATTTGGCTTAAGATTTCAATTAAATATATATCTGCCAAAAGCTTATTTTAAAAAAGATATTTGGTGGGAGAAATGTAGGGATCGCAGTAAATGATTACACTGATGGGTGTGACTTTGAATCTTTCCTCCACTGATAATTATATGAGCAACTGAGGAGCAAGTTTGTTCATCTGTAAAATGAGAATTACAACACTTTATGAAATATTTAATATCATGAAGGCAGTGTGCATAGGATATTGTGTAATCCATGATATGAAAGTAAAGTATAGCCAAATTTAGAATAATAGTAAACTCATTTGATGGTATTTAATTTTAATATTATGACAGGTATTTTAATACTTCATTTTGGGAGGCATTGGATTGACATGGTCACATAGTGAGATGGGCCTACATATATATATATATATATATATATATATATATATATATATATATATATATATTTCTATATCCAGTGCTGCTTTCTTCCACCACAATCCTAAGTTACCACTTGTTCTTCCAAGATGTAAATTATTACCTCATTCTTGTCCTTTCTGAGCCATGCACACTGCAATTTATCGGGGTCAGCTGACCAGAAATTCAGGCCTGTACAAGTGTTGTGTCTACTCTAGCTTCTAATTTAATTTTTAGCATTTTATACTGTTATCCTGTTTTCCAAAATTCATGATTCCCACTCATTTTCTCTACCTGCAGTCAGTTAATTTCTTTATCTGTGCAGTTAATTCTAAACATGTCTTCCAATATCTATCACGTAACTATAGTTAAGAACCAGTTACTATAGGCCAACTCAGATAAATCCACATTTTCCCTTACTTCTTCATAGTGTTCTAGAGATTTTCTTTTTTTATCAAGAACAAAAGCAAAATTTCTACCCATGATTATATTTTTTCCTCTCTTATCTTTTCTCACATCAGTTCTGAAAAATAAAAAAGCCAGTGAACAATGAATGCAGTAATCAAAGAATAAAATACAGTAAATGCTTTTCCTTTTTTAACTCAGGAGTGTATCATCAAGATGTATTGCTCACCACTGTGTGTCTAATTATTCTAATGATCCATTATTTTTTTTCTGCAGGAAACAATAGGTTTATGATTTCAACTAAATCACCTATAGTACCACAATTCTTGTCATTCTCACTTCCTCTTATATGCTCAGTTGAATTATTCATTCTTACATGGAGACATTCTGTAGAACTTGGAATGCAGGAATGCTCAATTCAGAGTTTGCTTTGACTTCAAAAACACTGATTTTTTTTTCATGAAAATCTTTTCATTTGGTTAAAAAATCAGAGTAAGAAAATTGTACTTAACATGTCTCACAATATCTAGTGTACTGTACAAGCTTAACAAATGTTGTTTCTTTCCTTTTTCCTTTCTTTGACTGTTTGTAAAATAGATGAACCATGTTTAGAATGACTGAAAAGCTCTTTATTTCACCACTATTAAAATAAGATTAAATGCTATTCATTTTGTACTCTATATTATTAGGATTAATCCCATCTAAATATTAACAAAGGATCATAGTGTCCGTGACCCCAACTACAGAAAGTGTCAAGGAAGGTGCTAACCTTCTCGTTTAGCAGGTGTACATTTGTATGTAATGAGATGATGATTGGATCGCTGAACGTTATTTCTGAGTGAGACTCAAGGTACTTGAAACTACAGCTGAAATTTGGCAGATTAGATACTATTGAACCCTGGGTAACACAGAGACTTATCAGAGCAATGTCATGAAAAAAGAAAATATAAGCAAATAGTCTTCCAATAGCTTAAAGACTCAGATCATGAAAGTCTTATGGAAATCCATGAAATATCTGTGATGTCTTTGAAGATAGCACATCACTGATTAACAATATAACAAAGCAAAAATATGGGTAAGTCCCTGTCAGTCTGCTTAGGGCTTATAGTTTTCTAAATATCCAATCCAGACATGACACATCCAGTGTCAAAATTTGATAATTAGAGGAAATTCTAGATTTTCTGATACATTTCACCTATATTGAATATTCACACTATAGTAATACATATTGGCTCTCAGGATATGGAAAAAAATAAGGTTTTAGACACACAGTGGTGAGCAATACATTTTGATGATACACTCCTGAGCTAAAAAAGGAAAAGTATTTACTGTATTTTATTCTTTGATAAGAGGGATTACTGCATTCATTGTTCACCGGCTTTTTATTTTTCAGAACTGATGTGAGAAAAGATAAGAAAGGAAAAAATATAATTATGGGTAGAAATTTTGCTTTTGTTCTTGATCAAAAAAGAAAATCCCTAGAACACTATGAGGAAGTAAGGAAAAAGTATATAACATTAAATATGCAGAGGATTTCCACTTTCTGTGTAGGATTTTGAAATCAAGAAAGAAAATTGCTTAGCCTAACAAGAAAAAAGCTGTATCAGATGGATATAATAACTTTTCTTAAACTGATCACAGATCTGAGATCACAATGAAACAAAATAGCTTAAAATTTGAGGGAGAATTTTTCCTTCAAGTTCAAGGAGAGCTAGGGCATGAATACATGAATACTGCCTCACTTGGGTCGCATCATGTCTGAGCAACTTGGGACACACACTTAGGAAGCAAGCATCAGTAATACTGAGCGAAACACTAAGTGCTGTGTATGTTAGAAATTTTAACTACAAAATTCTTGAGAGTCAAAGACATAGAGGTTCACATTTTGTCTCAGATTCTTAAAAGTATCTCACCAGCTGCCAATCTGAAAACTTTTGTGGCAAGGCAGGAGGCTAGAGAAAAGTCTCTCTGACATCCTATGTCTGAAGAATGGGAACAAACTCATATCTTCATTCTCACCTTTGTATACTTATATTTATTTAAATAAGACTGGACTTTAGAGATCAGACTAGAGATAGTTTTAAGTGGAAAGATTTATTAAATGTATTTTTATGGTGAAAAAATGAATGCTGGCGGGTTAGCGAAGGTAATATTACAGACTAAATATTTATACCTCATCAAAATTTATGCACTGAATGGTAATCCCTAATATGATGGTGTTTGGATCTTTGATAAGTGCACCATGCTGAGCTCAATACTCTTATAAGAAGAGGAGGAAAATATCCAGTGCTTTTTGTCTCTCTGGCATGTGAGGCCACAGGAGAAGGTAATCATCTGAAAATTGGAAATCTTCCTTCGCTATCAGAACCTAACCTTTTTGGCAAGCATACCTTAAACATCCTGGTCTTCAGTACTATGAAAAATAAACTTCTGTCACCTATTTAATGGTGTTTTATTATTGAAACTTGAATAATTGAGAAAATAAATCAATCTAATTTATGCAATGTGAAACAACAAATGCAATGATACAAGCACAAAGTTTGAGACAGTAGCATATGCATAGTTAGAATTGCAAAACATTTGAGGAAATCTTGATAATATAGATCTGAGAAGCTCAGAGATGAGCACAAGAAATGATTGTAATACATACTCATACACATTTTTGGCACATTATATTCAAACAACTGAAAACCAAAGATGAGAGAGAATCTTGAGAACCAAGAAGTGAAATTAAAAAGTACATTGTATTTCCATTTGGATAAGAAATACAACAGACTTCGTGTCATAAAATTATGCAAACCAGAAGGCGACGAAATCACAGTCATTAAGTCCTGAAAGAAAACACAATCTAGAATTGTGTATCAATGAAAAATATCTTCCACAAATAAAAGGGAAATGAATTATTTAACACACAAATAAAAAATTAAAATATCATTAATAACAAACTTGCATTACAAAAATACTTAAAAAAAACTCATGAGTAATATTAAATGCACAACAGAAACCTGGATCAATACTGAAAATTCAAGATAAATAGCAAATAATTTTGCCTATGGTAAAACTCTACATTTTTGTTTTTCTCTATTGTTTTCTTTCCTGAAATAGGCAACTTAATACATACAAAATGAAATTCTCATCAAAAACATTGTTGGTACATCAAGTCCTAACCTGTACGTTCTATTTCTTCCTGGACACTAACCTTATCCACCCAAAACTGAAATCATTCGTCCTGTTTTTATCATCAAAACATTTCATTTTTAAATTCTATATCTTTTAAACAGGATAAATGTCCCTATACTTTTCCATTTTACTCAGCATAAAGCATATGTAATATTAAAGAGCTAAACTAGGACAGCATCTTGCATTAATCTGTCTCTCTGTTCTATATGGCTTTGGCTTGTAGATGTCAAGATTTCAGACTCAGTAACAGAAAGAACACTAAGCCCTTCAATTATATATAAATACTTGAATTATACATAGATGCTTGTTCACAGTGGTAGTGAAAGACATGGAAATCCTATCAGACTATCAGAGAAACCCAGAGTAAAACTACCACCCCAAGGGCTGAGCATTCAGTAGAAAGAGTAGGAATCCCACAGCAGAATCTTTCATAAGTAGCCAGCAGCTGAGAGAGGCCTTTCAGTTTGGAAGGCAGTTGGAAGAACATGACACAGATATGTCAGGGGCAACATAGGAATCCAAAAGAAAAGTAAGATGGATAGAAGATTATTTCTCCAAATTCCTATCAAAGCATCTTCCTGAACGAAAAAATAAGTAGAAACCAAAGAAAGGTAAATTCTAGAAAATACAGTTTTTGATTGGAATACCAGACTGAGAAAAGGGCAGGTGATAGACGAGTATGTGTGGGTAGTAGGTAACATGTTGCCCACCCTATATTTAGGTGGATAGTATACATTGATGTTAACAACTGAATTGAACACCAACATTATTCTGTCAAAAATTTCAATGGATCTCTATTTTCAAAGTTACTAAATGTTTTCTATGTCCTTATTTCCTGCTTATGTTCATTCAGCAAATTACACTCCAGTTTCATTTGACAACCTTGATATGTGCTATTTATATACTCAGGTAAGATTATCAGCCTAAAATATACTCCAATTTAACATCTCTTAGTAAGCCACTAATTCTCTATGCTTAGTCTGTAAGTTACCACAGATATCACATAGAGGTACAAGGAAACTTAGTAGCAATAACAAAAGTAAATTTCCTATCATGGACTGTCCTGTTGTGTATTTGGTTTACCTGCGATGAGAATTCCTGCACCAGCAGGCAGCAATAGTGCCTTTCTCATTATCATCACAGGAACACAGAGGATATGTGATATGTGATAGCAACTCAGTGAGTTACTGAGATAAGAACGAGTAAGAGTAAACCCCACATGATTTAACTATTAAAGTTCTCACAACTTTCTTTTCAAAATCCCATATTCTTCTTTTTCGCCAAATACTGTATGTTTTATTTATAGGGTAATATTATTGATGATTGGCATTTTGCGAAGAAAAAAATATTGTACAGCATACTATCAACATTCCCAAATGTTACTGTTTCCCCTTAAAGCAAATTAAACGATGTTATATTTATACATGTCTCTCGTAATTTCTCTAGTAGCAATTCAGAAGTAATGACTGCTTTGTTCATCCTGTTTTGTATGGTCTGCAAAATGCAACAGCACATGGAAAGCTGGACTGCACATATTCATGCTCATGTTTCTATCCAGAATTTGTGTCCACAGAGAATGTGGAATTCCAATTTCTAGTCAAGCAAGTCTAAAAAAACAAAAACCATATGCTTAAGCAAACAAGAAGAGGCAACTGAGGTGGCATTTAATTCATCCACCTCATTAACAACCAATTTTTATAATAGCATGATATTATTCAGAAAAGTCCTCACAAATTGTTCAGTTAAACATCACATTTGATTGTCCTATGGTCTTTGCCATCTGATAATTGCCTCAGGTGACACATCAATATTTTCCACTGGAAAATATCAATGGATGTAATAATTGGTGTGTGTGTGTGTGTGTGTGTGTGTATGCACACCTGCTTTCTCCTTACTTTTTGTTAAGCTAATCTTTACAGGAAAACAAATTCTGGTAACACTGAAAGCAGCTTGCCTTGTAAGAAATAAAAACTTGAGATAGATCTTGAAATTTGCAATTGAAATTTACACAGCTCATTTTAGTCAATATTTAAAGATATTTTAAACAGTTTGCTAATTGTTTATACTTGATTTTCCAATTTCATCACAAATGGAATGGATTTCAGTATATGTTATATTCATTAAACACGTGTTGTATTTTAAGTTTTTGAAAAGGAGTGTTTACTTCTGTCTCTCCTTCACCCGCTTTGCATCAGCAGAGCCAAGGGAAGTGCTGAACAAAGTGATAGCAATCTGGAGTCCCTTCTTAAGATTTTACTTATCTCATATTTTCTACTGCTTTGAAAAGCAAAGATATCATTAAAAATAAAACCATACATTCAAAACAAGGTATACACTGACTTTTACTAATACTGTACATGTTGGAATTGTATCTAAGAAGAATTTACTCTTAACATAAAGACATTGGTCTATGAAGGAAAATAATGATTGTGGGATGGGGTCACTATGCTTTTTCTTAAATATTCTTTCTTATTCTCACTCCTTTAATTTGTAGCTTCCTCTATTATCAGTATTTTTACTTCCATATCCATGAAGCATGTGTTGGTAGGACCAGATAACTTTTAATGGACTTGGAAAAGGAAATGAAAGAATTGTGATAGTCTGTCTGCATCTGTTTCTGTTTGTGTTTGTGACTGTGTGCATGGGTGTGTGTGTGCTTGCTTTACCTTGATTCAGCTTGAAAGTCCTGAATAGAAAGCTGTTGTTATTTCCCCATTTTAAACAGCAGAGTAACTCTATGCTCTATCCCATTCCCGTATTTGTTTCTGACACCATTACTGCTACACACCTGTCTCAGCCTCCCAGGCCACGTCACTTAAAACCAGAGAAAATATCCCGCCCCCTCCAGTATTGAAGTTATCTGCTCCAAACCTGCTTTCCCTTCCTCGCCACTTCATTCTCTTAGCACCGCAATAAAGCTGTTTGCCCAGTGCCCCAATTTCTCTTTCTGTCTTGTTGATTAAACCTAACAGTCCTCACAAATGGTCCTGCATAATAAGGAAACTGGAGTATAATAAAATAAAAATACTCCCGTTTCCTTCACATGATCTGTCTCCATTATCACTATAATTGTTTAAATTTACTCAAACCATTGGAGACTTATTCATTGTATTAATTTCAATATTGTTATTATTTCAGAAAATAGGGAGGCCTGAGGAAAAGGAAAGAAACATGAGAACAACTGATCCATGGAGGAATTAGAACCCACAATTTGCTGGTTAAATATGTCAGATTATGTGAGTTCCAGGATGTCAGTAATAACCATAGTAACACCAAAGATCATGTATCACCATAGCACATGCAGTGACAATAAAAGTTGAAAATATTGATTTATCAGTGCATGACAAAAGAGACGTGCAGTGAACATGTGGTTTTGGAAAAACAGCGCTGATAGTTTCATGAGGTAGGGTTACTGCAAATCTTCAATTTCTAAAAAAATATATAATCTGCAAAGCACAATAAAGGGAAGTGCTATGAAGTGGAGTTTGCCCATAGTTAAAACATGTAATTCCTTCTGTCATAATTCAATTATCATCCAGAATCAGAAGTTTGTGCACTTCTTTTCAAGCAATCATCATTTTCATCAATATTAGTTCCATGACTGTCAAATGCTAAGCACAATGCCTGGTGAATGAATGAAAAAGGAATGAGACCTACTAGATAGACAGCAGGTACTCTGAAGACAGAGTTTTGTATCTGTGATATCTTAGTTTGTTAATAACAAAAAACACAAGTCCTGTGGATGTTTCCTGGTCCAGGTGTAAGTAAGGATTTTCACTGTAAATCAATGATAGAATTCTGACTTCTATGTCCTTCTTAGGGTGAGAGCCTGCTGTAAAACGTGACTTATCTCAGTGTAGTCACCGAAAATGCACCAGCCATGAATCACGTACAGGATTAGGGGGAAGAGAGGGAAGGAGAGAGACAGAGGTAAACGGGCTAAAGGGGAGGGATGAAAAGAGACAGAGAGACTGAGAGGCAGAGATTGCAAAATAAAGCAATCGATGGTCTTGTGAAATATGATATATATGCTGTTTCATCATTTTTATAATTAAGAAAAGAAAGGTAGAATAAGACTTGAACAGATCTTCTGCTGGTTTTATGTAACATTTACATTTTCAGAAACTTCATCATTAAAATAATAACAAGCAAAGTAATTCAATAGATCATCTGAAGGAAATTTAATTTGATATCATTTATAGTCTGTTTTTATCAGTCGACCATATCATGGGGCTTGATGTGTGAGATAAGAGTTGAACATGTGCTTAGCATGAAATCTGTGCTGGGTTCAAGCCTCAGCACCACACACACACACACACACACACACACACACACGTTAATTATCTCAATTGCTCGTATGTCCAATTTTTTACAGTATCTAAATATGTTACAGTTTTTAATTAAATAAGTGATAGAGCGTAGTCTCTTGGATTGATGTCTATTTGGGTCTAATGGCCAAAAAAAAAATAATGTCTATGGCTATAGTTCCTTTTCAAAGTTTCAATAGAAGTAATAATTAAAACTCCATAGCTTTAAACAGGATAACAAGCTTTGAAAATGTCTAGCATTATTTCCTGGGTTAGTAACAAATAATTCACCTAATTTGTTCCCTATTAAGTCTAACTGACTCTATTATTTAGCAGCCTTGGAGAAAAGAGGTAGTGGCATAAGGGGAGCTATAAAGTGTTACTTTTAATTTTTTTAAACATTTTTGTGCATGGAAATATTTCATAGAGATAAAGTTTCATGATGTAGATTCATGTGATTTTGACTTTTTGTTCAGAAAAATATAAAAAAAGAATAAATGATGAATTTTAAAATGTTTAATGATATTAGAGAAATACTGAGTCAAAAAGATGAGAAATCAGAGAGCCATTTGGCAGGTGGGGTAGAAATCCTTGAGAGCTGAGGCTGGCTCATTGAAAAGTGTCTTCACAGAGACATTCAGTCTCCAGACAAAAGACAGCTGAGAACAGCTTTCCACCAGCTCCTGTGGCTTGAGAGAAAACAGAGGCGTGGGTCTTTGAGGAGCAAAGGACCTAGGACTACCATCTTGATGGGACTTGGGGTGCAGAAAGGAACACCCTATCCACAAATGTAAGGGATATGACAGCTTCAAAAATGGGAGACACCAAGTTTTCAGCCAGCTAAACTTTTAATGGAATTGAAATCATATTTAATAGGCTCTAGGCAAATACATTTATTGTAGTTTGTATGAGAAAAAAAAAGGCAAGACAGGGAAAGCAGGCACAGAGTTGAATATTTGGGAGGTGGTATTTTCATCCTATTTTAACAACATTCCAGATAAATATAAACATTTATTATATTTTATAATATTCCATATAATTTGTGTATTTTACAATATTCCATATAAATTATATTTTACAATATTCCATATAAATATGTGTCATTCTATTTAAGGAGACATTTAAAAACAATAGGCCACAGTGTGGAGAAGGAAGGAGGAAGAAAAAATAAAAGAAGGAAGAAAGGAAGACCGAAGGTAGGAAGGAAAGAGTGAAAGAAGGAAGGAGAGAAGAAAAATCACAAAAGAAGAAAAAAGCCAGCAAGTAAACAAGAAAGAAAAGGGAGAAAGGTAAAAAGGAAGAAAGATGGAGAGAAAGAAAAACTAAACAATTTGAGGAAAAAATAAAATAGTGGCAGGCACAGGGGAGGGGACAGGGAGATTTAAAGTAGCCTGTAGTATATGGAGCTTAAACTCGTCCAGACATCTATTGTACTAGAGTTAATAAAATTTTATTCTTTTTAGAAGTCTTCCTAAATGAATAGAGTTTTGCTGCTCTTTGCATAAAACAACAAAAAAAGCAGCAATGAGTAATTTTGTGAGGTTTTAAATATGTTCACTTTCTTTACTATATTTGTACCATAATATCATGTTGTATACCTTAGAAATATACAATAACTTTATTTTTAAAAATATACAGAATTTTTATTCTTAAATAGAATGAAGAAACCATGCACCTATTTGAGTATTTTATGAAAATTTTTGCAAATGAAAATTTATAAAACTGTATTATTAGTTTCTAGAATAAAATATATGTCGTACATCTTTGTGACTGTATTATGTCATTTACAAGTTTCATTCTCAGACTTTGCCCCAATGATTTTTATAAAGCCTTGCAAGTATCCTCTTAAGTAAAAAATATTTCATGGTGAGTGTGATAAAAGTCAGGGAAGGAAAGAACACAAATGTGCAGGGAAAGGACAACATTGTGTGCCAATAATTAGATGTGAGATATAACTTTGTCTACAATTCTTCACTCCTTCCTGGGTCACATACTGTAGCATACAGAATTGTCCTGCTCCTTTGGGGCTGGGGATTTAGCTCAGTGGAACAAGTGCCTGCCTGGCAAGCACGAGGTTGTGAGTTCAATCCCCAGTACAGGGGAGAAAAAAAACAAAAAAAAAGTAACAGAAAGAATTGTCCTGCTCCCTAAAGCAGTCTGACTTTGGGCTTTGTCTTGTGTCTTAATTTTGCAAATAAACTCTTCATAATATGGCACAGGAGGCATTTAGCATGTATTTCTGACCTATTGGACTCTGTTATCTTCATGACTTCAGTTATCATTGTGCGAAGAGTTTCTTTAGGTAAGCTTTTGGGCTCTTTGTCTGAGACACAGAACCTGTACACAGGGATGATAGCAAACCACTGGACTCTAGTTAGATCAGATACCCCAGCTACTGCCAGAGAGCCATTATACTGCATGATGATTATTTTATGTGTTTCAGGGTTTTTATTTGTTTGTTTCTATGGTTTTTGTGTGTTTTCATTTTTCTTTTTATTTTTGCTTAAGGCAGCAATGTTCTGTGATTACCTTAATGCTTACTGACACACTAATCTAATTGCTTTGGTATAAAGATTTGTGGGTCTGTAAAATAACACATTTATACAAATACGCATGTATATACATTTAAATAAGTATACATACTTTAACACAGGCATAAAACTATAGCATTAATTGATCTTATGGATGCAGAAACTATGGCTCTGGTAAGATCACAACTATTATGTGAAATAAGCAGAATTCAAAATCAGTTTGCCTGGTTCTTAGGTTACTGCTCTTTCTATTACCCTACAGTACATTTTCCCCCAGAAATTAAGATGAAGGAGCAGGAAAAATAGCAGAAGATAATGTAGTTATGATGTAATCTATTCATTTCATAAATAATGGCTTGCATATATCCCAGTTTTTCAGTAGATTTATTAATATAGATCTGGAGACTAACTTTATTTTCCTCCCATCCTCTATGTTTCTATTGGTGAGACAAGCCTAGATGAATGGAGTTCAGAAATGAAGCTCAGAGAGGAGCAGGGGTGGGGACCAAACAAAACAGAATCCAGTAGCTAAATAATCCACAAAGTAAAATAATCACCCCTTAATTTACTGTACATGTATAGGCCAAGATGCTTCTTAATAGTGAGGCTGTAGACAATGATTAATGACTGGAAGAAATCAGTAAAGAATTCTTCCCTAGCTCTGAATTGCACCCTGCACATAAAAATCTATTGGAACCAGTGACATGCTGTCAAGGGTTCTAGGGTACAGACAGAAGAAATTGCTGATCTGTCTACAGTTTATTTCCAAAGACAGAGAAAACAGGTGACGTAGCAGTGTCATCAAATAATGCAGGAGGCTTTTCTTTTAATTTTTCCATCTGTCCAAAGAATGTTAGTGCAGACTACAGTTTTATTATCTGAGCTACAGGAAAAGAAAAAATGCAATAATTAAGAAATCCAAAAACTGTCATAAAAGACAATGTGGAGCTGGAAGTTGAACAGCTATTTAAAGTGCACAGAAATCTCAGCTCAGAGCTTCAGTGCTCTAAGTATTTTGTGAAAAATAAAGTTGTTTTGGGAAATGGGAAGTAATATAATTTTAGAAGAACAGACTTAAAGACCAGAATATTTGTGTGTCCAACACATATACACTGAAATGTGAATTTGGTAAGGGAAGATACTCTTCTCCAATCATGAACCAGAACAGAGAATATTTTCCTTTTAGGTTTATTGGTATGTATTGGGTATACATAATGATCATATTCATCATTAGGAATTTCTATTTACATGTAATTTTTATTTTTGTAATTTTCCCAATCACCTCTCCTGCTTTCAACCCATCTTTCCCTTCTTGTTTACAAAGTTTTGTTTCCATTTTTTCCTTTTTTAAAATTATTTTTCTGGTACAGGGAAAATTATTTAAAATCATTAAGCAATGAACAAATGAGTGAGTGATACTGCCTTCATGGAGTTTACAGACGAGTAGGAAAGAAAAATATTTCCCATAATTATGGGCTACACCTATAATTTGAGAAGTGATAAAGGAGGAATTCATGCATATGGTGATAAGATAATAGAAGGATGGTTTGCATAAGTATCCTCACATAAGTATCACCTAAGGAGCTTTGTACTAATCTTCTGATTCAGTTTTCTACTTTCATATGTCTGATTTAGCCTGTGTTGTGACATGGTCATGTGTATTTGGGAATTCTAATATTCAGCTAGGGTTGAAATATAATACACAAAGGGAAAAATGACCTAGGCTATCTGGAGTCATAAGAATTAACTAAGGCAATTTGGGAGACACACATGAAGCAGATAAGGGAAGAATGTGTGCAGTGACGCTGTGGCTAGCAGATAGGCACCCTGTCAGCCCACCGAAGGGGCCACATGACGCTGCTCAGATGTAAGTGCAGGCAGCTGTAGGAGAGTCAGCACACACAAACCTTTAAGTTTGAGTCATTAGTTCTTAAGTGGCCTTTCACCGCTCTTGACGTAATGAAGGTAGACAGTTGAGAGAGATCTTATGTTTCAAAACAACTGGTTTTCTAGCAGTTTTTTTTATCAGATTTAAAGACAGAACGATAGGGTCAAATATTCATGGAGAGGACAGTTGGAAGATTGTTACATTCTTTTCTACAAGAACTAGGTAGGAGATGGAATTGAGCAATGCTGCTGGGCTTTGGATGCAGGTGATGGATGTTTTGAATCCTTTGATTTGTGGGTCCCACTTTGACCCTCATCCAAATCTATTCTTTCTTCTCATCCCTGAAACTTCTGAAACCCAGAAAATACAAATATATTTCCCAATAAATCTCCAATAGATAACTGCCCCCATAGTACAAAGTCTTTCTTAGAAGCTGCCCTTAGTGGTACAGAGGTAAATAATGCAACTTATATATCAATGTTCAAATGTAAGCACATTAGCTTACTCAAGTTTAGCTTAGAGCTTGGGAAGGACAAAAGAAGTAGGTTGGGCTAGAAATCAAGGTCAAGTTTTTGGTTCCTGTATTCTACATGTAATTTTGATTAGTATTAGATTTGGAAGTAAGGAGAGAGAAAACAAGACAAGCAGAGGAAGTATGCTCTTGAAATTAGTTGGCAGAAATGACCCTAGTGTTCTATAGCAGTATTTTTAAAATAAAAATACCGATGTATGTAACATTTCAAAATGTTTTCAATTTTTATTTTTTCAATTGTTTCCACAAGTAAAATAAGTTGGTCCTAACAGATATAATTTACTCCATTTAAAAATGTAGAAATTAATTGCATGGAAAGATAGTTGGAATTCTTTTTTTCATTCTGTAAAGAGGAAGACAGTATGTACAGTATTTTGGGGTTATTAAGCTCTTTAACACTGTCACCTCTGTCATTGTAACTTGTCTGTGATGCAGTAACACAAATGTGACCATAGGTGACATATGAAAAGGTAAGTTTGGACCCCAGGGCTGTGACAGAGCACTGTGGCATCATCCCAGTGCCATGGGGTGGACTCAAAACTCTGACCCCAGGCGTTAAGACCACACCCTGCCTCTGGAGCCAGCCTAAGACATGGGAGATGAACCAGAGACCCTAACAGGGTCATACCCAGAGAGCTCCAGGCTTCGAGCAGGACCCAGAATCCAACTTCTGGCTACGACCATGTGCTGCAGCGGCATCCCAACGCATGGGGTGGACTCCAAACTCTGCTCCCAGGTAGTAAGACCATGCCCTGCATCTAGGACTAACCTAGCGGGATTGAAGGACCAAACACTAACTCAAAAGGGAAAAATGGCAAAACAAAAAAGCAAACTGCAATATCAAACATCCAGTCCATCAGGAGCAAATAGAGGAGACATTGAAAGAGAGGACTCCAGAAGTAACACATCAGAAGTCTCTGAAGAGATAGCAAGTGAAATAAAAAAAACAACTCCATGAGGCTATAGAGGAAATCAAATTAGAAGTACTCTCCCATGTAAAGATAGAAATAACAACCTTAGTAAAGGAGTTGCTGAGCACAGCTAAAGAAGAAATAGAGAAAAAAGAACAGAAGCATGGGAAACTGATTGAAACCTTGAATTAACAATATAGAAAACAAACAGAGCTCATGAAACAAACTCAAAGAGGCATTCAAGAAACAAAAAATTCTATTGAATGTGTGCAAAACTGCTTAAATGAAGCTGAGGATAGGATTTCAGACCTTGAGGACAGGATTGCAATTAGTGATCAGGAAAGGATAGAACTTTTAAAAATAACAAAGCAGCATGAAATGACAATCCAGAAGCTTCAAGATGATGCCAAGAGCAACAATATAAGATTAATGGGCATTAGTGAAGATGCAGGAGTCAATGCAAATGACATACATAAAATATTCACAGAAGTAATAGCAGAAAATTTCCCAAACATGGGGAAAAATCTGATATGCAGATAAGTGAAGCATATAGAATGCCAAACAGTCACAATCAACATAAATCCACACCCAGATACATAATAATTAAGATCTCAGACATGCAGCATAAAAACAGAATACTAAAACCTGTTAGAGAAAAGACACAACTCACCTATCAAGGAAATCCCATTAGAATCTTGGCAGACTTTTCCCACACAAATTTCCTATTAAGTCAATCTAAAGCTCTGTAAAACCTACACTGTCTTACCATAACTGATTGTAATCAAATCTGGTTTGTTAGATCACTGTTTTGTATTGATAGACTTTATTCAAAGCTGTTGTAATTGATAGTATCAAGTCTGAGAGTATAGGCAACTGCACTTAAGATGACAAGATTCACTAGAATATCCACTCTGGTTTGATTATTACCTGCCTTTGAAGTTTTATATTGTCTACAGTGTTTTATTTTTTACTAATATTGTTATGTACTGCTATATTCAATCATACTACCATATTCATTTATGCCTGATGATATATGCAATTCTATTGACGATAATAAGAAACAATACAGCAATCATTGTAGATGACATTGTACTGTGGCTTTATATGACTCTTTGGTTTCATGTTTTTATAGGAATTTGTTCTGTTTTGTCTTGCTATGTTTTGTTTTTCCCTCTAATGCAGAAAGGATAGAAATACATGTAGAGGCTCATGTATGCATAACTGTTTACACTCTCACTGTTTGAATATCTACTTTGTATGCTTTAATTTTGTAACTTGAACTATTTCTAAGAGGACAATATGTAATTTATCAACTAGTGAATTCTTGTTTATATTTTCTCTGAAATTCTGTATTCTCTCTACCCTTTACAT
Source organism: Hydrochoerus hydrochaeris (assembly GCA_004027455.1). NCBI lineage: Eukaryota > Metazoa > Chordata > Mammalia > Rodentia > Hydrochaeridae > Hydrochoerus > Hydrochoerus hydrochaeris. The sequence continues at coordinate 768,794 of PVLA01000028.1, forward strand.
GCTTTTTTTTCTCTTTAAATAAAAATTAAAAAAAGAACAACTGATGAAATTCACATACATGAAACCCACCTTAGAAAGAGTATTGAAAGACATACTAGACAGAGATAAAAATGACCACAATCCCCAGAACAACAACAGAAAGAAACCACCAGGCAGGACAAGCAATTAAATAAGGGGAAAAGCAGGAAGCAAACAACTGGGAAATAACATGGCAAAGTTGAGCCAATACATATCAGTGATATCCATAAATGTAAATGGCCTCAATTCATCTATCAAAATAAATAGACTGACAGAATGGATCAAGAAACATGATCCCACAATATGCTGTATACAAGAAACACATCTGACACAAAAGGAAACTCATAGATTTAAAGTCAAAGGATGGAAAACAGTATTCCATGAAACAGGAACCCAGAAAAAAGCAGGGGTAGCTATTCTATTTGCAGACAATGTGAACTTCAAACCTAAAATGATTAAAAGAGATAAAGTCACTACACACTTGTTAGTGGAAAAATTCAAGAGGAAGAACTAACAATTATAAATATATATGAACCAAATAGAGGAGCACTGACCTATATAAGACAAAAACTAATGGACATGAAAAATCAAATACACAAGAACACAATTATAACATGGGACCTTAACAGCCCATTGTCACAAAGAGATAGATCAACTAGATGAAAACTCAGTAAAGAAATAATAGAACTGAATCATACCTGTGACCAGTTGGACTTAGTAGATATTTACAGAGTGTTCCACCCAACCACATCAGAATACACATTCTTCTCAGCTGTGAATGGGACAATCTCCAAAATAGAGCATATATTATCTTATAAAACATTTCTAAGTAAATGCAAAGGTATTGAAATTATCCCATGTGTAATATCTGACCACAGTGCACTGAAATTGGAAATTAATGGCAAAAGAAATTACAAAACCTGAATAAATAAATGGAAATTAAATATCAACCTTGTGAAGAACCAGTGGGCTACAGGTGAAATTAAAGAAGAAATAAAGGAATACCTACAATTCAATGAAAATACAGAAGCAACATACTGTAATATGTGGGATACAATGAAAGTGGTCTTAAGAGGGAAATACATAGCAATAAACTATCATATGAAGAAAACAGAATGAGCACAAATAAATAACCTAAAGCTCCATCTCAAGCTTCTAGAAAAAGAAGAGCAAGGTAAACCCAAATCTCATAGAAGAGAGGGAATTGTAAAGATTAGAGAAAAAAATCAATGCAATTGAAACTAAAAAAACAATACAAAGAATTAATGAATCAAAAAGCTGGTTTTTGAGAGAATAAACAAAATTGACAAACCCCTAGCTAACCTTATCAAGAAAAAGAAAAAAACCCAAATTCACACAATAAGTACTGAAAAGGGATAAATTCTTACAGATCCCATGGAAATTCAAAAGATCATGAATACCTATTTTGAAAATCTCTACTCACATAGAGTGTAAAACACAGAGGAAATGGACAGATTTCTAGAAACATATGAACTACCAAAGCTCAACCAAAAAGATAGAGCAATTTTGAACAACCCAATACCAGCTATGGAAATTGAAAATGTAATTAAAAACTTACCAACAAAGAAAAGCCCAGGCCCTGATGGATTCACAGATGAATGCTACAAGAAATTTAGAGAAAATTTGATGCCAATACTCCTTAAACTCTTCACTGAAATTGAGAAGAAAGCAATCCTCCCTAAATCATTCCTGGAGACAAGTATTACTCTGATACCAAAACCAGAGAAAGATCCAACCAAAAAAGAGAACTATAGGCCAATCTCACAAATGAACATTGATGCAAAGATTCTCAATAAAATACTGGCAAATAGAATGCAGTAAATCCTCAATAAGATTATAAATCATGACTAAGTAGGGTTCATGCCAGGAATGCAGGGATGGTTTAATATACGCAAATAAAAAAATGTGATACACCATATCAACAGAGCCAAAAACAAAAACCACATGGTTATCTCAATAGATGCAGAAAAAGCTTTCAATAAAGTCCAAAACATGTTCATGATAAAAACCCTTCAAGAATTTGGAATACACAGTGTTTACCTCAACCTTATAAAGGCCATCTATGACAAACCACCAACCAACATTATACTAAATGAACAAAAACTGAAAGCTTTCACTTTAAAATCAGGAACAAGACAAGGATGTGCAGTATCACCACTCCTTTTCAATATAGTTCTGGAAACACTAGCCAGGGCAATCAGACAAGAGAGAGAAATAACAGGAGTAGAGATAGGAAAGGAAGAAGTTTAATTATCACTATTTGCAGATGACATGGTACTCTATATAGAAGGCCCAGAAAACTCAATTAAAAGACTACTAGAGGTAATAAACAAGTTCAGCAGTGTAGCTGGATACAAAGTCAATGCTCAAAAATCAATAGCATTCCTGTACACAAACAAAAAACTCACTTAGAGAGAAATTATGGAAATATTGCCCTTTACAATAACATCTAAAAAATGAAATATTTAGGACTTAGCTTAACTAAAAATGTAAAAGACCTATATGTTGAAAATTATGCATCCTAAAAAAAGGAGATTGAAGAAGATATTAGGAAATGGAAGGATGTTCCTTGCTCTGGGTAGGAAGAACCAACATTTTGAAAATGGCCATACTCCCCAAACTGTTATACAGATTTAACACAATCTCAATCAAAATACCATTGACATACCTCACAGATTTAGAGAAAATATCCTAAAATTCATTTAGAAACAGAAGAAACCTAGAATAGCAAAGGCAATTCTGAGAAACAAAGGCAAGGCAGGAGGCATCTTAACTCCTGACTTGAAACAGTACTATAAAGTCATAGTGATAAAATCAGCATGGCACTGGCAAAGAAAAAGACCTGAGGATCAACAGGATAGATTAAAAGATGCAAGCATAACTACAAAGACACTCAGCCACCTGATATTTGACAAAGGGGCTAAACACGTTCACTGGAAGAAGGATAGTCTCTTTAATAAATAGAGTTGGAAAAATTGGCTCTCCACATGCAGAAGACTGAAAATAGATCCATGCATATCAACATGCACAAAACTAAATTATAAATGGACCAGGGACCTAAATATCAAAACAGAAACACTGAATCTACTGGAAGGCAAGGTAGGTAGAAGTCTTGGAGACATAGGAGTAAGCAGAGATTTCATGAACAAAATGCAAACTGCACAGGAAATGCTTCAAAGAATCAACAATTGGGATCTCATATTATTGAAAAGTTTCTGCACTTCAAAAGAAATCACCAACAAAGTGAAAAGAAAATCCACAGAGTGGGAAAGAATTTTAGCCAAGAATCCCTCAGACAAAGGACTTATACCCAGAACATATAAAGAATTGAAAAACATCAAGCCCCTCAAATTCATAGACCCTCTCCAAAAATGGGCATCTGAGATGAACATGGAGTTCTCAGATGAAGTTATACAAATGGTAAATAAATACATGAAAAAATGTTCACCATCACTGGTTATTCGAGAAATGCAAATTAAAACAGCATTGAGATTTCACCTCACTCGGGAAAGAATAGCTGCCATCAACAAAACAACTGAAAACAAATGTTGGTGAGGCTGCAGGGGAAAAGGAACACTGCTCCACTGTTGGTGGGAAATAGACTGGTGCAGCCACTATTGAAATCTATATGGAGAATTCTCAGAAGACTCAGATTGGAACTTCCATTTAACCCAGATATTTTCCTCCTGGGTATTTTCCCAGAAGAACTGAAAAGGTCATATCACAGTGATATATGTGCACCCATGTTCATAGCAGCACAATTTGTAATAGCTAAATCTTGGAAACAACCAAGATGCCCATCAACCACAGAGTAGATGAAAAAGATGTGGTATTTTTATACAATTGAATATTACTTGGCTATAAAAAAGGATGATCTTGAGGCCTTCATAGGCAAATGGAGAAAACTTGAGACTATCCTCATTAGTGAAATAAATAAGAAACAGATTTATATCACATTGTATCTCTAGTGTAAATAGTAATAAGAACTATAAGAGTAACAAAACACCAAATGTGTAATTGCTATTGTAAAAAAAGAAGAAAAGAAAGTGCTCTAAGTGATATAACTGCATGTATGTTTGAGTGTGTAACATAGATGACCACATTGTTGAATCTTTATTGGATTGTTGAGCAGAACTGTCTCACTGTTTGAATGCCTACTATGTATCCTTTAATTTTGTGACATGAACAACTATATCCAAGATGACAATATGTAATTTATCAAAAAGTGATTTCTTAGTGCTTTTAATTATTTCCCTTGTTTTTCTTTTTTCCCTTGGAATTCTGTACTGCTGCTACCCTTCTATCTGTTTTGTTTCTTTTTCCTCCTTAAATTAAAAAAAAAAAAAAGGTAAGTTTGGTTGTGTTAAAGTGTACCAAAAAAGGTAGTCAGATTTGGCTCAGGAACAGTGGTTTTCTGACTTGTTATGCTGATTCTCCTCAGCAAAACACAAGTGAGACTATACTTCAAATGCTGTTCCTTGGTTTTGAGTTGGCTGCTTTGAATGCTTACGCAAGACATACAGAATGCTACTATTCATGGGACTCAGGATGAGATGAGAACCCCACATGAGAAAACTGATGGTCAGAGTGCGTAAGGGAATCCCCAAGTTTGCAGGGATATTACTGTCAGAACTGTGACTGGAATTTGAATTATTTTGTCCTCGCTTATGTTTTGTGTCCATTGCAATATCAACCACTTCCAAGAACTAACATTGGCCACTTCTACAATTTTGTTGTGCTTATTGAACATGATGAAGGGATTATCCTTTAAAAATCACCCATTGTCTCATAATTTTCCCCTTATACTGTGACAGATCAAGTGTCTGCACCTCTTTCCTAGCTTCTGCAGTTCTTCTCTGTGACTGATTCTTCACATTCTGAACCAAAACTCCCTATAAAGATGCACCTGAGAAACTTCTTCATAGTGGGTAGAGATGGGGATAAAAAAACAGAATGGCAAAAAAATCAGAATCTCTTTCCCAGTAGAAAGAAAATAAATGACAGAATTACTCATACTTTAATAATATTTAACCAGACACACATAAAAATATTATCTTTGCACTAAGAATCCATCAACATAATAGTTGCATTAGTGGATGTACCAAAGGTCTCTTTTTGGAGACGACGGGTCTGCTGTCTGGCATATAGTACATGATAATAAAAATCAAGCATAGCAAAGGCAATTGATAGCTTTCCTTGACTCTTGTTATAGCTGAAGCCAATTTAGAAGGCGTAATTGATTTAGAGTTTAGTACACCATTCAAAAAAAGTTCCGTAGGGAAATTTAATAGAGAAATTAGAAGCATTCTGTCTGATTAAGACTACAAGCGTCCATCTACATAAAACTGACTGACAGACAATAAAAAAGGTAATTACCATCAGTACAAAATCAAATGGGGGATAAGATTAAAGGATTAGATTAGAACAGCCACCTGTGAAGGCAGAATTTGGAATTTAAAGTGCACTTGTAGTTAGATAAGTAACCATTTAAGATGACAATTTTGTAGTAAAGCACTTTTATGTACTTCACTTGTATTAGGAAGTTAAAATGCATTGACATATCGAGATTGCAAGTTCAAGGTTTGTGTTAAGAATAAAAAGGATAAAAATATGGCAAAACAATACTGATATAAAAACCACATGCAAATGTTTATAGCAGCTTTATTCACTAACAATAACAATTGGCAGCAATGAAAATGCCTTTCATAGATAATGGATAAACAAATATGGAAAATCCACAAAACATAATACAATTCAGTGGTAAAAAAGGATGAGTTGTCATGTCATTCATATTGGAAGAATCTTGAACATATATTAAGAGCAAGAACTCAGTCCCAAAACACTATGTATTGATTACATTTATATGGCATTCTTGGAAAGCGAAAATGATAGAGATAATAACTGATAAGTGGTTTTCAGGAGATTGGGAAGGAAGGAAGATTAAATTTGTAAAGCAAAGGGTAACTTGTAAAACAATAAAGCTACGGTTATAAAACTGCAGTAGTGATATATGACAACGAATTTGTAAACATCCACATAAATTCAATGCAAACCTGTGAAAACTATTATGTTGAAATTAAAACAGAAATTATCCAGAAAAATGCAGTGTTCTCAGGACACATTGTAGAATTTTGCAAAGTATCCTATGTGCTCACAATTTTCAATTCATGCTTGTTCAGATTAAAATAGAAAATTTTAACATTCATGTTTTTAACAATCATCATTAATATTTTAGAAACAAACCAGAAAGATGTATGATATAAAATTATTTTGCTTGAAAACAATGCATTGATATTGTTAAATAAATCATGATGGGTGTGTCACACTAGTATAAAATGCTAACAGGATAAAAAACTGGATGAGTTGTACATAATACTTTTAGCATCATGACAATTGTTTTGTCAATCTAAAACTACTTAAATAAACTATAAATTCACTATAGATTTCAGCTACTTTTTAAAAATTAATAAGCATAACCCAACATCGGGTGCTAAAATAGTAATGTGATAAGCAAACCATAGACTCTCTCAACAGCACTTGACAGTTTGATTTTACGATCTTTCATGTACTCTTATGTTAGGCATAAATCTTTTTACAAGGGAATATATGCTATTTGTCTTTATATCCTAATAATATCTAACCCATTTGTTTGTATATATAAGCACTCAAAGAAATTGCATAACAGTGAAATAACATATATAAATGGAATTGTAAAGTCAGTAGGTAATGAATGAATGAACTGGGAACAAAATGAATATAAGCATTTTATAACTACTAAGAAAATGCAAAGGAATCATTCACTCTAAAAGGAAGTATTGAACACATTATGTGGATTTGTGATTAATATTATGACTAATGGAGATGAAATTTCCACTGGTAGTTGATGGTTGAGGCCTGCTATATCCAACTTCTGAACAATCTCTTGAGAAGAATATTGTGCACTGCTTCATCACCAAATTATTGGTATTAGAAATAAATATATACTTCATGTGCCTACAATTTATCAATAAATGTTCAGATTAAAGTGCAGCAAACTTTTAACATTCATATCTTTAACATCTATCCAGAATCCTTTATGAAGACACTAGAAAATCACATGGTATGAAGTCTGTGTCCAATTGATTCCTCTGTACTATGTCATTGCCATATAGCTGGTCAAGAGAATTCATTTTGCTAATGAAATGGTCACGCTAAATGCCCAACATCCCCATGTCAAACTCATTTTGTTTGTTTTTGTCACCGTGAGCACTGTGCACTCTGCTAATAAATTGTTTTCTAGCTTATTGAATTTCATAATCAAAAGGCAAATGTAAGATATAGTAAGCACAAAAAAGCATTAAAATTGCAAAAATGTGAATTCAAAGTAAACAAATACTATTTTTCTAAACAAAACCACAGATTTCTTTCTAGATATTCTCACTAGTTTTTCATGATTTTATCCCATGCATAGAAAACTTGATTTTCTGACTGCTTTACATATATTTCATTATTTTTTCAAGAAGAGAATGGATTCTATTTTATTAACGGTTTCAAAATGTTTGACCATGCTTTTAATAATGAAGAGATTATTTTAGTCTTTTGCTTTTATTAACAGTAAAGGCTTTCCTTTACATACAAATTGGTAGATGTATTTTGCCTAAATTAAATGCATTATAGATTTGAATACATACTCTCAAATTCTTCCCAAAGGAGATTTGCAAAATGTACATTTCTATCAATAATATGTATTTTCCTACATTTTAACCAAGATGGTATCTCTGGTTAACTCAGAACAATATTGAAATCTAAGATATATACATATGCAAAAGAGTAGGTAATGACCATTTAAAATTACATGATATATGATATATGTGTATATGGAAGAAGCCAAACTTTATTTACTTTTTTTTACAGTACTGAAGTCTGAACCCAGGGCCTTGACACTGAATTACATCCCCAGTTTTTAAATTTTTTTCTTTATTTTGAGACAAGTTCTCACTAAAGCACTAATTTACCTATCTGGACTCTGAATTGGCAACTCCTCTCGTTATACTTCCTAGAGTGCCTGGTTACAGGCAGGCGTGCACTACCACTTCACATGCCACTTTCAACAAGCTCTCTTTAAAACCTCTTTTTTTTTTTCTGGAAGGTCTTCAAATACTGCACCCACATACCTGTCTTTTAGAATAAGATTTCACACACTTAACATATCCAAACATTTAACATATAAGCATTTTCAATGTTCTATCTGGTGGAAATTGTGACAGGCAGAAAAGAACACTGATAAAGTACAGCCAAAAAGAATGAAGCCTACGTTATATTTTTTCTGCATATTTTCCCACTGCTGCTTGCCATCCAAATCCAATTAGAATTAGCAATGGTGTCCACTAAATTTCTTTAAAAGTGGTCTATGTAACCTGCAGCCTGCAGGCATATGCTGCATAGATAGTACTTAGTGCCCATGTGTTCACAACCTTCTATGATTATTATTGCTGTGGAAATCTGATATCAAACCAAATGAAGACCTTTTGTATTGAGGAGTTGGAAGACAACTGTTTATTACACTAACAGACTGGTGGGACCAAGCCCAAATCACCAGCCCGACTGAGTGAATCAGAAATGAATATACATTTTGTAAGCAGGAAGTAGAAAAGCTGGTAGCAGTTTATCAAGTAATTGGTTACAGGAATCAAGTTGTAAGCCATCAGACAGGCCAGTTCCAGGCAGGTTAGGCAGATGGGTTGTTTATCATAAGGTAGAAGAAAATGGGGAGTGAGCTGTGGTTGAGGAGGTGGTTGAAACTAAGCACGTTCTTGACTAGTTTACCTCAGTTGAACAGTGCTTGAAAAGAGAACGTTTATATATCATACAGCTCAGGCAGTCCAGATCGATGCAGTCAGGCTGAGTGAGGTTGGACTGTGTCTCTTGGTTGCAGCTTATGTGGTCAGTCAAGGCTGAGCACATCTTTTTAGCATCAGATCTTTATTTTTAACTTTTCTGTCACATTATGAGAACTTTTAGCCATTTTTTTGTATGATTCAATTGTGTGGTGCTTAAGAGTAAACTTTGTAGTTTTACCGTTGTGTAGGTGAGAGTGCACTACAGTGCTGACTGTGCCTCCTGTACTCATGACGCACGGCCAGACAGATCCAGACATTGCATGTGCTCATGTGCATCTTGGCAAGGAAAATGTTGCAATTATTGACATTGTAGTGATATTTCTGCTCACATGTACAAGTATATATCTGTGAAGCAAACATAATTTTTCCAATTACTAAAATAAGGGTTGTACTATTTCATAATTTAGTTGATGGCAATATAAAAATACAGGAAGCATTTAATTACTCATACACATTAAATGTATTATATAATTTATATGTGGCCTAGAACAATTCCTCTTCAAACAGTGCAGCCCAAGGAAGCCAAAAGATTAGATACTTATGTTTTAGAAATTAGCTTCCTGAAGCACAAAGCATCTTTTAAAAGAGTGGAGAGTAGATCTAGAAAAGCAAACAAAAAAATGCAACCTACCACCTCCAACTTTGGTTTTCATTTCAGAATTGCTGTAAAAACTCTTTAAGATTTTTTCCCTCTTCTTCTATGAAGAATGTCCTTGGGATTTTGAAAGGGATTGGCTTGAATAGAAATTCAATTAGTGTAGAAATTTTAATAGTTTTTTTTTCCCCAGTTACCTTCCATTTATTTGTGTCTTCTTCAATCCATTCATCAGTGTCTTAGTGTTTAGGCTACAGATGTTCAGATAACGTTTGTCCTTTGTTTTCTGCTACCATGAATGGGATTTTTTTTGTTGATTTCTGTATATTCTACTAGTTTTGTATGTTGCTTTTGCATCCTAAAACTTTTCCAAATACATTTATTATATCCAAGAGTTTTTGGATAGAGTCTTCACAGGTGTCAACATGCAGAATCATGGCATCTGCAGAGAGACATACTTTTACCTCTCCTTTTCTGAAGAAATATACGTTTCCTCATGTCTAATTGTTTTCAATATTATATCCAGTTGTATGTTGAATAAAAACGGTAAAATTACAACTTTGCTTTGTACCAGATAGTAGAAGAAAAACTTTCAGTTTTTCCCCCATTGATTATGATATTAACTTTGAGTTTTATATAAGTAGCCTGTATTAAGTTGACACACTTTCCTTCTATACCCGTAGTGCTGAAAGTTTAAAACAAAAATGAATACTGAAATTTGCTGAATGCTTTTTCAGCATCAAATGAGATGATCACGTGGCTTTGATCTTTCATTCTGTTAATGTGCTGTAACACATTGATTGATCTGCATATGATAAACCAATTTTGCGTGCCAGGGATGAATACAACTTGATCATGCTGTATGATCACACTGTATAGTCTTTTTGCTACATTGAGGAAATAAATTTGCTAATATTTTGCGAAAGATTCTTGAATCAAAGTTCATCAGAAAAACTGGCCTGTAGTTTTCTTTGCTTGTAATATGTTTGGCTTAATTATCCAGCATATTGTATATTCACAACTTGTGTATCATATTCTCATTATTTTCACAGAAATATTAATTGTGTAGGAGGAGAAAATATAAACTCAGATGATTTTTTTTTCTGTCTGGAAATGATAGAAGGAAAGATTGTCAAATACAGGATCAAATATTTCTTTGAACTTGAAATTCTCTAAGGGATACATTTTTTTAAACTACTCCATTTTAAAATGGGAAAATGTAGACCTAGAAAAGTGACTTTTTAAAATATAGATCTAGCAAGACAAAATGCTGAACCTGAATGCGTGGAATGGATCTCCCCCAGGTCTCTGAGCTTTCTCTTCACCTACGCATGAAGACTGGCTGAGGAGGAATTTACTCTTTTATAGGGAAGCATTAATTTTATGGTTAGCTTTCTAGAAAATGTCCTTCTTGGATAATCTGCACGTATTTTTGAATGAATAAAATGGTGAAACATAAAGGATTATGTGGAACTGGTTTAGGATACTTTTGTGCTCGTATCCCTCCAACACTGCATTTTCTGAATGGAATATAGAGTTTATGGCAAAAAGTTCAATGAACTTGTTTTTATTAAATAAAAAGTATATATATATATATATATATATATATATATATATACTATAGCAATGGAAATTAGATTATATAATAAAGAATAATCAACTTTAAAGACTCTCTAAAATGGAAAAAATCACATAAATTTGATGTTAATTTATTTCCTTATAGCAGTACAGTCCGTTGAATAATTGAAAAAAATTCTTTAAGCTAGAAGGTCATTTCACATTATTCTTCACTATATAGCACAAAAAATTAGGAACTTGTTTTAAAAAATATGATTCTCTGATCTGAGAATTAAAACTGAGTCTTACACAATTTTTTCAGGATCAAAACTCATACTTAGAAAAATAATTTGAAAAGATATCACAAATAAACCAGTGGGGCTTCTTTTGGTGTGGGTCACATAACAAAGATGAACACGGAGACACCACCTCAGAAGTGAGCAAGGAATTAGGTGCATAGTCACATGTGAGAAAAAGTAAGAGGCCAAGTCACATCTTAGGCACAAGAAAAGACAGAGGAAGTGCTTACCAGTTCTCTGGTCCTGGTGCCAGTGAAGCCAGTTGACTAAGCCTCAGTGGGTATATTAGTCAGCTTTCTGTCATTGTGAGAAAATGCCCAAGATAAAGAACTTATAAAGAAGAAGAGTCTTTTTGTTTATAGTTGCAGAGGTTTCAGTCCATAGGTACACAGCCCTGTTACTTTTGGACTGGTGATAAAGCAGTATGTCACAGCAGGATCATGTAGCAGATGGAAGTATTTACCCTCAGTCACTATGAAGTACAAATTGACAGGGAAGTACAAAGGAACAAGCATCTTTCTCAAAGGCAAGTCCCCAATTTTCCTACTTGGTATCACCAACTAAGAGTTCTACCACTGGCCAATAGCTTCATGGGCTGGACATCAAGATATCGACACATGGACCTCTGAGAAATATTCAAGACCCAGATTGCACAAGTCAGTTTCTAGTTTTGTCATCAAAACATATTTGACTGACATGGAAGTTCTCCGTGTGCTTAACTGCTGTTTTTACTTTCCTTATGTCTCACATTTTGATAACACTAAACTTAATATTTCATCAGAAAATATGGCCAGATTTTGGAAAGCTATAGTATATTTCTATTAGTGCTCATAGAAAAGCACAGAAAATATTATGCTATAGGTATTTTCACACACATTAGAAATAACTTTCTGAGAGAACCTTGAATTGAGAGATTTACTTCTATTAATCTAGGTACATCTACTGAAAGCATTTTCCAAATCCCAAACAGCTCATTTACTTATTTATCTGGGGTTTTTTTGTTGTTGTTTTTATTGCTGCTCTATCAACTGCTAAGAAACTCCTTCCCAATGGCCCTTGGCAGGAGTGTAATTATAGAATCCAAAAGGCCTTAATGTCCCCTAACATCCTGTGATCGGTGTAAATGTTCAAGAGCTTTGATGAATTCTCAAAAGCAAGATTAGAGAACCAAGTTGTCAGAAGCTTTCAAATCATTTAAGTGCAAACTCTTTGTGAATTCAGCCACAGTTTGAGGCAGGTATGATCTAAGACATTTTTAAAGTTGTAGAGTCATCCTACAACTGGAAAAAATACTTCAAATTCTAAACTATTTTAATCTTTCTCCTGAGTTTATATTTAGAAATGCTTTATTGATTTGGGAAACTTTAAAATGCCCCTAAAGTCCTATTTAAAATAAAATTAAAATTAAAATAGAGAAATTGCAATAAATTATAAAGCTGGATGTGGTAGTGCATGCTTATAATCCCAGCATTCTATGTGGCTGACCAGAAAAAGCATGAGTTGGGTACCAGCCTGAGTAACACATATGAGTTACACATAATGAAATCCTTTCTTATAAACAGATGAACAACCAAACAGACAAACAGAATGGTAAAATGAAAAAAAGAATATTAAACTTGGAACGATACTAAGGACTCAAGTTACATCCAAGCATCTTTATTCTATAAATATTTCAACAATGATCATCCAAAGGCTCAGAAAAGCAAAAAAAATATTCCCCAGGACCATACAAATAATTTCAATGACTATATAAATCCTGAGTGTCTAGTATCTTAGAAGTACACTCAGATGGGTAGGACAAGGAAGGAGTATAAGAGAGAGAATTGGAGAAAGAGAACATAAAGCACATTATATATATATATATATATATATATATATATATATATATATATACACATATGTGTGTGTGTGTGTGTGTGTGTGTGTGAAAATACCACAACACTCACTCAGTGGCACAATTAATGTGTGTTAATAATTATAATAAATGATAAACAAACAAAAGTTCACCCAGACATTAGTCATGCCTGAGTGTCTATCTCAGCTGCCATTTGATTTAAGTGTTGGGCCCAGTTGTTCTGCACCTCCATACTTCTATACTCCATGCTCATGGAGAAGTCTATGACTATAACACATCCAAAGATTGTTTCTTTTTTCTTGACCAGCACAATCTTGAAACTAGTTTTTCTTGTTTGTCAATACTGGAAAATAGAGAGATTTCCCACAGCAGTGTGGATTTCCAGAATCTAAGATTAGTAAACACTCTCAATGAAGCCCAAGATTGTTGCCTTTGATGAACAGTTACCCTCTTTATACATCACATACATGAGCTCATTCCGCTCTTCCCAGCGAGCTCCATTCGCTTTACTTGTTTATCTGATACTGACATCTGCGATTCTATTCGGTTTTATATTAACAACTTCCAGTCATACTGATGTTTCTCTGGGGACATTCACGTAGGCTTTTTATAAAGATCACTTCCACTTATAATATACTAAATTATATTGTGGTGGATAAAAATATGGACTTTGGAGTTATTCTATTTTGATTCTACTTATTTTGCTCAATTCAAATTCCAGCTTTACCACTTGCTAGTAGTGTAGGCTTAATGTGTTACTTAACTGTCTCATCTACCTAATAGAATCAGTGATATTATCAAGCTATCTGAGTTATTGTAAGCATTTATTGAGATTAAAAAATATATTTGCCAGAAAATAGGTCATTTTTTTTTTACAAATAAGTGTTGGCTATTATTATGCTATCTGCTTTGAATTTTCTATAATTCCATAAAATGCAAATGTGCTTTGTAAAGCAAGCTCAATATGGAAACCCTTGCATTCATATATGTAGACTTTGTTTTGCATAAAGAACATGCACTTTTTGTAATTGAATGACCCTCTGATTATATGTGATATTCTAATAATCTTTCTGTACCCAAGCAAGATAATCAGGACTTTATCATATTTATTCATGTACTTTATTCTTACCTAACAATTTGGTGGGAGAAAAAGTTTTGGGCATATAATCCTTATAGCATGCAATCAGGTAGTAATATGCCAAGTAAAACAGCAAATTTGATTTCTCCTCTCTTTTTTATTCTTTCTGTGTATATATATATATATATATATATATATATATATATATGATATTTTCACAAATATTTCCTTATTCTTTGCTTGGAGCAGAAAATTTAACCCTTCGTAATGCTCTTTTTTGAAAGGGTTAAGTTGGACCACACAATCTTCAACAGTATTGCTCAGAAAGCCACTGATAGAGTTGACCCATTGAAAACCAGTGCTTAGCTATTTTCCTGTCTGTTAACTGTACTGTCATTCTTCCTTACAAGTGCAAAATCTAGGAGTTATCTTTAATTCTGTTCTCTCCCAGGATAGCATGGCATTTTCCTGTTAAACATATGGCTTTGGAAATTATGTTGTACTTTAAAATTTTCATTGTCCTTACTGGGGTTTGGGGTTTCATTGTCTCTCACTTGGCTAAGAGCACCAGTTTCCCAGCAGCTTCACTGCCTCAAATCTGCTTCAAGTGAAACTAGGTTAGTTGATTTGCCAAGATCACATCTTAAATCACAGCAATTTTTCTTCTGCTACCCTCTGGCTTTTGTCTATTTCCAACACAGTCATGGCATGATTGTCATGGTGTTCAAAGTTCCCTGTATTTGCCTGAAGTTTTCATCCATAATCTTGTGATAGTGTGCTGTTCCTTCACAGCCTAGCTTTAGTCAGTATCTACCATTTCTTCAAAGAAGTTTCCATTTTTTGGTCTTTATTTGCTCATGCTCTGCCTCTTTCATCCAAATTTAGAGTGTGAACTAGTTTTTCTAATACCAATCCTTTTGTTAATTGCCTCACATGCTTCATCTAGTAGGGATGATGTATTAGTCTATAGATCTCTACAGTGTTCTGTATGAATTTCCTCAGACGTATACATGTATCATGTGATTTCACAGGTGACTCCAACTACTAAAAGAAAGAAACTGTGCTTTAACAAATATTGCTTTCAACCATTGTTTTTATTTTTTATTAGTCCATTTTTGCAGAGCATAATGATAACTTTCCCTGTGTGGATTCTGTACACGTGTGAAACAAGTCTCAATTCTCCTTTAATCCCCTCTCCCTTCCCTCCCATCTCCATCCTCCGTTGCTTGATCCCCTCTTCTTTACAAAAGATCTATATACCTATTTCCCATTGCCTCTCTTTCTTTTCTTTATTTATAAGTTGGGTTTCTCACATAAGAGAAATCATGTGATGTTTAAATTTACATGTCTGATTTATTTTACATAAAATTATGCTCTCAATGTGCATCTATTTTTGTAAAAGTGACTCATGTTTATCCTTCTCTGTGGTACAGCAGCACTCGTGTGTACATATCACATTTTCTCTTGTATTCCTCAGTTTATGGACATATAGTTTGATTCCAAGATTTAGATATTATGAATTGTGTTGCTATAAATATTGGTATGCATGTGTCAATATAACATAATGTCTTTTTTTCTTCAGGGAAGATTCTTAGATGGGTAATAGCTGAGTCAAATGGAATTTCTAAATTCATTTTTTAGAGAAATTTTCATACTGATTTCCACAGTGGTTATATTAGCTTTCATTCCCATCTCACATATTTTTTAAGTATCTATTTATATCTGCATATACATGTGTATGATGTATGCTACATATAAATGAAGTCATAAAAAAGGTAGAAGGTATATCTTTTTTTGTTTAATCTGATTTTTGAGACTGGGTTTTACTAGGTAGTCTAGTCTGGCCTTGAGCTCACTTTGCAGACCAGGCTGGCCTCCGACTTGTGGATCCTCCTGCATCAGCCTCCCAAGAGCTAGGATTATAGGCATGCGTCATCATACTTAACTAGAAGATATAAAATTTAAACTTACTTTTTGGGACTCTGTGGCAATTTTGATGAAATATTACACTAACCACTCAAGACTTTTCATCAAATAATTTTTTGTTGACAATATTTTTAATTATTCAAGCTGTAATATTTCTCACAACAAATATGGAATTAAAGTTAGTTCAATAAATGATAGAGGAATTTTAGCCTAAATATATATTTTTGCTATACAAATGTTCATCCTTTTAAATAAAATCTGCCACATAATGGTGCTAAAATGAAGTGTCCATCTGAAAATATCCATGTGATTGGAATTTTTACAATCAGTTCAGGTTAGAAAGCAGCCTCTCATTTTCATTTTAGATTTATGAGGGCAAATGCTTATCATTTTCAATCTCTTATTTTTCCTGTGGTTCTGACAGATTAATTTAAAGCAAGACAACATATAAAATCATAGATCAAAAGGTTATAATAGAGAAAGGCAAATTCATACCTTGTAAATTCCAGTCTTGTCTTTCAATGAAATCTTTCATTCAATAGTTTTAACAAGTGGGCTGGGGATTTAGCTCAGTGGCATAAGCATATGCCTTGCCACTGCTTGGTCTTGAGTTTGATCCCTGGTACCAATAAAAAAATAGTTTTAACATGATGATAAATTATATAATAAGTGACTTTTTCAGTTATCAATTCAGAATTGTTTTCCTAATTTCTTTTTTCAAAAGATTTCAGTGCATATAATCAGGATAGGTAGACTTTAAGATCATTCCAATACATTTTGAAATAGGTACTGAGGTTATTTTTCCTAAATTTGCAGGTGTTATGATCAAATAATAAGATAGGCTGATTGATGTTAGAAGACTCGTTGTAGTACAGGCACATACTAGTGTTTGGATGAAGAAGGACTAATGTCCTTCTTCATATACGCTGAGGTCTAGTTATTAAAACCAACAGAGACCATAAGGAAGAAACACATATATTAACCTGGAGTACAAATAAGTGCCTGAGTACTTCTACTCTCATCCTAGAAAGGAGATAAGTGAGAGGGTCTTGAATGTCACATTGTATGTTGTAGATATGCCCACATACATGTCATATCTGCAGGGATTTAATAATCCACATGTAGATTTTACACAGTCAATCATCCTGTTCTTACAAATTGATCATTGAAGAACAGTCATCACAGCAATTTTTAATGTTTCCTTTTGCTTCTACCATCTTGTACTATTTTTACTGTCAAGAAGGAAAATAGGAGAATGGAAGATACTGATTTCAAAAAAATATTAAATCAAAACTGTTAAACAAAGGTAGTGCTGATGAATCACAATTTTAACAAAATAGGTACATTGGTCACATCTATACTAAAATGGCTAGAAGAGAAAAAAATCTGTTTTCTCCTTCACAGTTTGAAATGTTGAAATACTGTTTGCAGCATAAAAGTAGTAGATGTGATTGTGCTCTAAATTTATTTACATTTCTTGTGAATAATGTTGCAGTTGACTTGGATTCTCAGCATAAAAAGTAGTTCATATAGAGAGTTATCAGTGGGATTGTGAACTCAAGATTTCGTCACTGTTGTACACTCAAGTAAACCCAAAGGCAAGACACTTTCTTTATTAGACGAATGATTCACCACTCTAATGGCTATGTGTCACATCCCGGTGAGCTCTGAGACAGTCTCAAGTGCTTCTTTCCAGGAGTAACAGCCAATACAGTATGTAATAGCTGGAAAAACAACAATGTCAAACCATTCACTCTAGTGGTGTCTTCAGGAAGACAAAATTCTTCTGAGCTTGTCAACTTTGGTCAGACTGGTTCCTTTGTATGCATTATAGTTTTGATGTTCACCATGAGTTTATGACATCCATTAAGTACTCATGCTACAAATCAGAGAGTACAATGATATTTGTACATTGCTGCTACCTAGTACTTAAAATGTTAATGTATTCTTGCCTAAGAGCTGCAAGAACATCTGGCCCTTCTTCCAAATGAAGTCAATGGTGCATTTTGCCTCCCGAATGGGAATGTGGTGGGTGAGCTGGAGGCTAAACCAGTGTAATGTGTAATAGAAAGGAGACATGATGGAGAAGGCGCAGAGATTTCAGTAAAGCGCTTCCTGTCAAAATGGCTGGTGCATCCATCATCTTCCTATTTGGTTTGCAAATGACTCTCATTCATTTAAAATAACATTTTGAAATCCTGATCTATGAACATTGAATAAGTCATATTGTTCTTTGGCTAATGATGAGGAATCGATCAAAATTATCCCTGACTAGCAATTTGTGCCTTTCTCATATCATATGGTTTGTTACCATACACAAAGTTGGGCCCTTGAGTTCAAATCCACTGAAAAGTCTTAAAAGAAAGTCATTAGAAGTCTGGCAGAATTGCTTATGTTTGTAGAGAAAAGGAAATGATGAGACATATTAATACAAAAATTACCTGAAGCCATGAAATGCCCTGCAAAATGGGAATCACACTTTTGACAAGTCATCATCAGTTTTTATTATTTCTATTGTTTCTTGCTCAAGTTCTTTATGAAGATGATTACAAGTAGGACAGCTCTCTGTTAGTGGCAAAATTGTTTATTTTGTGGGCTGGTTCAATACATGTTAGTATATTTTGTTTATTTTCTTGCTATAACACTATAATTAAATAAATGAAATTGAAGATTTTTGTCTAATTTTTATTTAATGTCTATCAATAGTGCATCAAACATTGCCTGAAACAGCAAATTAGCTGTTGACTGAATTAGCTGTTTACAATACTTATCAGGATATCTTTTCCCCTAAAAAAAGATATACCCTATTTTTGTTGGGAAGAGCTGATTTAAATATGTACTACACAGTGCATGTAAACCAAAAATAATGATTAAAAAACAGACTCAATAATCGCCCTGTTCTTAGTAGTCAGCCACCTTGTTTGTATTTTTTATTTGCTTTGGCTTCCTTATAACTGTGTAGATAGTTAAGTATGAGCTCAAACGGTAGCTATGAGACCTAAACAAATCTTTCTGAGAGTGTTGACTGTATCGTAAATGTTCAATAAGTATTAAATGCTTATTTTGTTCTAGTTTCCTTGTCTCTTAATTTGGTATGCATCAGCATAATCAGTGCCACAGCGAGGTTAATACAAAGAACTAAAAATAACTGATAAAAGTGACCTCCACTTTTCTAGTTTTAAATATTCTAGGCAGTTATGAAAAGTGAAATGAAATATCACAATAAAATGATAGAATTTAATTCACAGACTGTATCAATTAAATTTGATTATCAGATTAAAAACATCATTCATTTATTGTGAGTTTCTAAGGTGAATGGCATTAGACTTCAATAATCAACAATATCTGGGGTCAGCTTTTTATTTAAGTCATTGCTTAATGGTAGAGACTGGATTCTTACAAGAGATAAAAAAGATAGCTACAAAAAAAACCATGGCTAAAAAAATAACATATGGCAACCAGGTTGAAAATCATCATTTTCTTTGGCTGTGAAATGCTAATCACAGCCATCTCTCTCCAGATAGCCCAAGAAGAAAGACTGAGATGTTCTAAACAGTGTTGACTGAAGCGCCCTCTCCAGCATTTCTAGGACACCATTATAGATAAATTGCATTATTCACAGTCTTTACTTAATCCTCAAATCTTTCTGGCAAAGAACAATGGAAGAATACTTTATCCTTTCCTCCAATAGAACACCTGATTCTACCTGTTATCATGTTTTTATTTTCCCCACTTTCATTATCTTGATGCTCTTCCAGCATCTTGTATTTGCTTCATTTCTTTTGGAAAGAAATCCTTTCTCCAGCCATGTACCTGCTAAAGCACTTTCTATAGGATATTTGTACATTATAAACATATTATTTATAATAGATGTATCGAAAATGGCCCTCCCCTTTTCTTCGCCTACATTTTTAATGTCCTTAGTTATATCTGGGATGAATGGATAAGGAGAATCTCAAGGAGGGTATTAGGAGGACTTTTTGTGCAGTTAAAAAACTAATAGCCCCTAAGCAGTTTGTCAAACATAAATTTATAAACAGTATCTTTTCAACCCTCATTAAACTTAATGCTTGAGAAGATTTTAAAAATATTAAGAGGAAATTATATACTCACAGTTCAAAAATAAAGTATGTAATGTAAGTATAATCCAAGATTTCTTAAGCCACATATCACTTTTATAGCTTTAAAATGAAATATTAAATTTTGTTATCTAGAACTGGACCTGGTACAATTCCACTTATTTTTCTAGTAAAAGGAAGTAGTAAAAAACACAAATTTAATTACATGATTATAAATATAAATTTTGGTACCACATTGACGTTATAACCTAGGTTCTGTCACTTAACTGATTTTGTGAACTTGAACTTAAATAGATTTTAAGCCTTATTGTCTTAATCTGTATAGATCAAGAAATAGTTCTAACTTACTATATAGCAGAATAGAAAGTAAATATTTGTCAATTCTTTTTTTTCCCATTAAAAACATAAGAAGGGGATGAGAAGGTAATCAGGAAATAGATCCACTTGGCTGTTTTTGAATTTTAAAAATTTAGCTTATTGAGGTGGTTATTCTGTGCATCTATGAGACTAAACAATACTCTACCTTGACATTTGTGCAGCCTCCCAAATTGAAAAATAAGATACACCACTCAAAATACAATCATTCGTGCTTCATATTTTTTCTGATTATCAGAACTGATTATATTCAGCTGTCATACCGGATGAATGTCAACATCTGCTACTCTGCATTCAATTTTCCTAAAAGGAAAAGCTCATTTGTGTGCCAGTGTCAGAAACGAAAGTATTAGATACGTGCTTCTGGAAGGCAAAGTCGACCTTTGCCTCTCTGGCCTGAAGAATCTCTTTAACTGTATATGCAGCCGATGGTGGACCACGAGTCAGCTTGGGGCTTCCACAAAGCAAGCTCTTCATGAATTTAGTCAACTGAATGATACCAATGCTTACATAGATAATGAAACAATAACAACTCATTCCTCAGCCAACTGTACGTTATTTATATTAGGGATAGTACAGCCAGAGTAACCACTGATTATTAATGTTCACTTGGATGCTTTTGAGCATATTTGTGTGTGTGTTGATATAGGAGGTATGACTTGCACTAAAGGAAAAGAAAGTTAAAATTCCAAGCATCCCTTGCAGCTAAAACGTGGATATGTGATTTAGGTTCTGTCAGTCATACTGACAGGAGCCATTAATTTGAAAATATAAGAAGGGTGGGTTGGAGGCAGCCAGCTGCCATAGTCTGTGGAGTAGTTAGAAGCATCTAGATTGTTTCAGGGGCACAAAGTTAATAGTGATAACTAGAACTCCATGAAAAGTTACATCTCAAATATAGTCTGAAGGTTGTTCCTGTTAACTCAGTTTACAAAAAGTGCCAGACACCTTCAAAAGATTCCCTAACATACTAAAAAATGTATCAAATTCTCCACAAACCCAGGTTACAGTTTACACAGATTCTCCTCTGTGTAAAGAGTTACAAAATGTACCGGAAAGTAGTCAGGAAAATATCTGTCAGCTAATAATTTTGAATTGAATTCTTTGCATATGTAAAGAAGAGGAATTGATTAGGAGCTCCAGGACTTAGAAAGAGAGAGAAAGAGAATGAATAACATGTGCAGTTAAAAACACCCAGAGGCAAATGGCTTCTATCTGAACTGAACCGAAACTCTAATCATATCATAGGAGTTAATGTCTCTCCATTTTGGCTGTTTTTTTTTTTTTTTTTTTTTTTATAATCTTAACAATGTATTTTGTGGGCATCAGATTGACAGAGCTGATTTATAGTCTCGAAGATGATCAGCATTAGAGAAAATACTTCATTATCTCAGTAGAACCAATAACTGGGTTTCTTTGCTGTTTCACGGGCCCAATTTTGAGCTAATTCATTACGGTTAGAAGCATGGAAAGATCCCATTGACCAGCTAAAAACATAATTTTAGACACAAAGCAAGAGATAAAGGGAGAGAAGCAGCTTTTTCCCAAGGAAAGTAGAGCTCCATTTATAGAATAAGGAATTTAGGTGAACAGATACAAACAGATTGATTCTAGGTATATAAGAGTACATGGCTCCCATTGTGATAAGACTCAGACTATAACCTAAGGAAGACCTGATTGAACACAATCTACAAAGTGATTTCTTTCTGGCAATTATTAACAGACTATGTTACCCAGATTCTTTCTAATCTGTAACTTTAAAAGCTATTTAGTTTTTTCACTTGAATAACCCAGAGAAGCTACTCGCAAATGGCAATTTTTGTAGGACTAGTGTCCCAATATGTAGCAATGGTAGCCCAGCCCTCAGCGCTAACCTGATGCACCTCTGACAACTGAATGAAAACAAAAGTGATCCATTTTATTTGTCTTCTTACAGTGTCACAGCCCCCTTGCTCTTTCCCATGAATATAAGCATCTGCTAAAACAAAAGCTGTTTGGTAACAAAAGATCTATTCAAAAATAACTGTAATTAGCACTAATTACCCTCCCAAGGCTCACAAGGTTAAAGAAGTTTATTATTATTATTAATTTTATCGCAATCAGAAAACCCAGAGAGATTAAATTTACTCCAGGGCTTTATGTCTACAAGATGAAGTCTGAATGCATTAAACATGTTTATCTATACAAATACACTTACGTTTGTACAGATGCATACATGTAGCTACACACATGTTTCAATCAGATTTCTTAATTATTCAGCAGGAGAAGAGTTGCTCCAGGTAATCCAGCTAACTTACGACACTGTAGCTCTTACTCTAATTTATGCTTTACAAACAAGCCTAAGCATATCCTTCCTGGAGCTAAAATAATAATTCAACTTCTGTTCACTGAGGAACGTAAGGCAACATTTTCTATCTGAGGTTAAAAATTATGCCTCATATATGCAATGTTTCTTTTTTGTAATGCTAATTAAAACAAAATCTGAAGGAGACAACTGATTCAGGTTATGTATGCTAAACTACTTGTACCACCCTTCATTTTCATCAAAACAAAATACCAAACTGGTTCTCATTTGCACAAAAGACTACATCTTTTTCCTTTCAAAGTTATATGCAACACTTTTTTAAAAAGATTATTTGAATTTGATGATACTATTTTAATGTTAAGTTACATAAATGTTAATTATCAAACTTATTTTTCTTGTACTTGAGTTCCTTATGCCTTTTGGATATTAAGCTCTTATCCAATGCTTGATTGGCAAATGTTTTCCTCCATTACAAATTTTTTGATTATTTACTTTGCTGGGCAGAAGCCATTTGGTTTCACATAGTCCTGTTTGCTTGCTTTTGTTTTTGTTCCTTGTGCTTCTGGGGTCATATTCAAAAATTAATTTCTCTACTCTGGAGCTTTTCACATGGCTTTTTTTTTAGTGATTTCAGAATTTTAAGGCTTATCTTTAAGTCACTGATTCATTTTGAATTGACCTTTGTATATGATGTGAGATAAAGATTGAATTTCCACACATGGCTATCTCTTTTTTCCTAAAACCATCTGTTTAAGAGACTGCCTTTTCCTTATTGTGTATGATTGGCATCTTTGTAACTTGATTGAAAGTGAGCAAAGAACATGACTAGACACATCTCCAAAAAGGGCATGCAAATGGGCAACAGCTGTGTTAAAAAATGTTCCAAATCTTTAATCATCAAGGGAATCTCACTTCTAAGTATATATCCAAGAAATAGGAAATCAGTGCATTAAACATGTATTTGTGTTCCACATTTTCATTGCAACATTACAATAAACACAGTGTGGAACACCATAGGCATTCTTCAATGGAATATGTATATTCCATATATCATCCATATTGTTAATATGTAACCTAGAGGTTAATATGATGTATGAAATCAACTTGGCACATAAAAACAAACACCACATGATTTCAGTATATGTGAAATGTTTTAAAGTTGACTCCTAAAAATAGAGAAAAATAACATTTACCAAGCAATTAATTGGGGTGAAGCCAGTTGGTAATTGAAGAGAAATTGTTCAAAGGTACAAAATTTCAGTGAGATAAGAACAATCACTTCAAGAAATGTATTTTAAAAACAATTTTTAATAATGAATTTTATTGGTGCAATTAAAATATGCATAATTATCCTATTTATCATAGGGACTATATAGTTATAGATAATGTCAATTAAAAATAAAAAGTATGGAATTAAGCATCGTCCCTGATTACAAATGCCACTTTCTAGATAGTCAGATGTAAAGTGTAGGGGGATATCATTGTTCCTAAATAAGAAATAAAACTAAAAATCAGTTGAAACAAAATCAAGATTAAAACCTCATTGATATTTACACATCATAGTAATTTATATACTTAATAATATTTTGAATAATGAATCCATGCATATTTCACTTACAAAGAGAACTTTCCCTTCCTTAAAGTGATTTAGTGAAACAGTTATGAATTGAAAAGAAAAAATATTGCTCAGGATACTTTCTTAGTTATGTGATCTCAAGCATTTCACTGCATTATTCAGAAACATTGTTCTCCAAACCTTAGTTAAACCAGATTTTCAGAAGTAGGTATGATTCTGTGTGTGAACTTCCTATTGGCACAGTAGTGTGTCATTGTGACCATCTCATAAAACTCAGGATACACAAGACATTTACTCTTGGGTTACTCCAGAGCATTTGATGTAAATAGAGTCACAAAGGAAGTAGAAGGATGCTCAGGCTTCTGACCACTCATGCTGTACAGGACACAGATTTTGTCCTCATAAAATGACTAAAATAATGCAGCTTTCCTTGCTACAATCATGAGAGGCTGCATCAACATAGAAAGACTTCCAACAAGTACTCAGAAGAATTTGGAAGAAAATTTTCCTCTACCTGTTACACAGTGCAACTAAATTGCTTTGTAGTGTTTTTATCACAAATGTATTCTGTTGGAAGGAAATAATAATTAGGCAATTTAGGTTTTGGTCAAGTTTGTTTAAGCTTTTATTTCCCCTCATCCTTTAATTTCCCAAAGATAAGAGTAGAAGGTGGAGAATTCTATGAAGTTGATCAATGAGGTCCTTGGAATTTAAACAGAGTACCTCTATTTCCACCAAAACCTGTAGATGAATGAAAGTCGATCATCAGAGACCACAGCCTAAATGATTGCCACGTCACAGAAGTGATAAAGAAAGAAGCATGAACGCTTGTGGGGATCATGGTTGTGACAACACTTAGAAGCAATATTCCTAGTAAAAGTAACAATGCCTAACATACAGTAACACTTCATTTGTGCCTGCACTGAGCTGGATATTTACAAAGATGACTTATTTCTTTCTTACTCTCTTACTCTTTATGGTATAGATACTGCTCAGCCCATTTTGCAGAAATGGAAACTAATTCTGAACATTAATTACCTTGCCAAGGGCACACAGTCAGTAACATATGTAATTAAATCTAAACTTTCAAAATTGAAAGAAAAAATTCTGTCAATACAAAAGAGAACATCACAAAGTCTGTTACATAAAACATAACCAATTCACCAAGTTCAATAGGTACTTAAAAGAATAACTGTTTGGCTTGATTATGACAAGGTGAAACAAACAATGATTGAATGATTTCCCCAAACCTAAGTTCCAGGGTTCGCTGTTCGTAATGTGCATAGAGAGGTGCCAGGGAAAAAGAGTTAGAAGAAACAAAAAATTTAAAAAAGCGCATACTCGTTCAAGAATGCACCAAAAGTGGAAAGGAGGCAAGTAAGTGAAGGTCACTAATATCTCTTTAACATGTAATGAATACAGATTTGACGGTCTCACTCTAGATTACGTGACTGCCTCTTCTCTCTCACCTGCCTCCCTCATCCAGGAGATCTTTCAGCATACTTGATCATTTAGATCAGTGGTGTTTTCAGTCCTGAACTTAATTGGTTCCATGATTCTGGGAAAGGTGACCAAGTTCCTATTTGTGAGGAGAAGATGATTTTTGTCTTCACTAATGTAGAGTTCTTGAACAGAGGCAAAATTTTGCCCAGGGGCTTCTGCTTGCAAATCAAATTGTTCACACAGAGGCATTCATGAACCCAGGTATGTTGTATATTAAATTCCCACAACCACACCCCTGATATGATTTGTGTGCACATGCCTAATCCTAGCTAGTTTTCTAACAAGAGATTTTGAGTTGAGTCCTTAAAATACTAACAATGTCTTATTTCTTCTGGATAGCATACTTTAGGTGCTCCATGTAATAAAGAAAATTATTTTCTATGGATTTAATAGCAGAGATAATCAAACTGCACAGCGTTTAATAAGTTTAATTAATTATTTATTTTGTGGTAGTGTTTCTTAAATCCAGGACCTACGCTGTGAGCTAGAGTTTCATTATACATACATACACGAGAGAGAGAGAGAGAGACAGAGACAGAGACAGAGACAGAGACAGAGAAAGTTACAGAAAGTTTCAAAGTGGTGAAATCATCCAGGCTAGACTCAAACTTTTGACTAATAGTGTGCACCCCAACAATCAACTAACCCATGAGTTTTTGTCTTAGCAGAAGTATAATGAACACTGGAAGAAATTCAGTATGATGTTTTGTTTCTCTTTCTTATATTGTCTGCATTCCTGTACCTAAATTTTAAAATTAACTAATAATATCTGGATTTTTAAAAGTTGGTAAATTTGGTTTAGTTTTTGTGTTTAAAACTTGACTAATACAATTAAATCAAGCAACAAGTTGTCTTATAAGTTATAATTGATTGTGGGGAATATGGTAACACTTTCTCAAAAATACTTTCTTATTCTTTATAAGAATGCAAAGCTAGGAAAGTTTCCAAGTTTCATAATAGATAACTGGACAAGGTAAACTATATATAACTGTAGAATTTCATATTCTGGAGCTTAATCAAATAATTTTGTTCCTTTCAGAATGTTGCTTTTCAAAAATTTAGAATGTATTTTATCCCATATTATCAAATGCCTCACATCTCCCTATTTTACTGTGAATACATTATAAATATGCAATTTTAAAATGCAACAAAGATGAAGAAAGATCAGTTGACACAATCTATCACCTTGCTAAAATATAAAATTTAGTTTTAATTATACTAATTAAAAAATAGACTACAAAACTGTGCATAATTTTGAACAGGCTGGCAACAGAGCATTTTTGTTTCATGT
This sequence comes from Hydrochoerus hydrochaeris, assembly GCA_004027455.1. Lineage (NCBI taxonomy): Eukaryota > Metazoa > Chordata > Mammalia > Rodentia > Hydrochaeridae > Hydrochoerus > Hydrochoerus hydrochaeris. The sequence goes on from PVLA01000028.1 coordinate 796,151, forward strand.
TCAGTTACAGAACTGTGAAATTCTCCATTGCTAATTTATAAACCTCGTACTTACAAACTTACATTAGCTCTTATCACACACACACACATGCACACACACATACACACACACACTTGAATTTCTTTGTTTGATATAGGATTGAAAAATGGGTATCCAGAGCAGATTTTGCCAGTTTTCCTGCACTCCAAATTATATTAGACTTCTGAAACAGTTACCTGCTGTTGGAGAATAATGTTATCCATGGTCTCAACAGGGTTGTTCATTATCTCGCAGCCAGTAGCACTGCCAGTCAATGCGATCACATAAAATTTTGAGAACCATCAACCATGCTTTTTCTTTTTGTTGAAGCCACTATGTCACAACCAATGGAGTTGAGGAAAAATAACATTTTCTAAATAATTAAATTACAATAAGGAAAAATAAGACTTGGATTTATGTTTACCCAGTAGTCATATGCCAATTATATACATATATATGTATATATCAATTTTAAGTGTCTTTGAGATGGAGTATATATCTCCATCTCAAATGTGTGTGTGTGTGTGTGTGTGTGTGTGTGTGTGTGTGTGTGTTATAGGACACAGGAGAATTTCACTCTAGGGCAGTAGTTCTTAGCCCTGAGACAGTTTTGGTCTCTGCTCTCTAGGGGTCATTCACAAAAATTGTGAGTGTCATTGTGTTGTATCTGGTGTAGAGGAGTGCAAGTGCCATCTAGGGATGCTGCTAAGAAGCTTGCAGTGAACAAGATAATCGTATTCGATAAGAAATCTTCTGCCTGAAACGGTAACAAAGCTGATGTAGAAACCCCGTTATACGGATCGTCTATACACCCAAGGTAAATAATTTTTGCTGTTTCACTTTATGACTAGTGAGATGCAAGGCTCTTTATGTGTAGTATCTGACTAGGAAACTAATGGAGGTAGAATTTCCTTGCGGTTGCTGATATGAGCCTTTTGGAGACACAAGATCACCCCATATTAAAGAACTTTTTTTCAAAGTGCTGTTCCCATGGTCAGTTTTTTCTACCTTATATCCTTATATCAGAATATGAAGCAGCAGCTTTTTAAAATTTTAATGTAAATTATTGGAAATTTTAAAATTCCCCCAAAATTGGAGAATAGCAAATATTATTAATTTATGAGTTGAGTAATAGTATTCCTAGAGTATAGCTGTACTTTGGTCCCCTGATCCAAATATTCTTGTGTTAGAACCTTGACTTTAGGTGTGCTGGTGGAAGGAGAGAAGATGTTCAAAAAGTGGGACTCGCTGGGAGGTTGGTTCTTAGCTCACTGGAGTACACCTTGCCTTGTGACACCTCTGTGATTCCTGGCTTCCTCTTTCACCTCTTTGTCAAATCATAATTCTTGCCACAGTTATAGGGAGCTCTCTTTAAAGTCTGTACTAAGTTTTTGAACCTTTAGTGTACAGATTTGTGACAGGGACTTAAATAAAGCTCTTTTCTTTATAAAATTATCTTTGTTACCGTATCATAGGAATGAAAACATAGCCATTGCAGAATATTGGTGAGTTATTTCAAGCAGCTTAAAAGATTTTTGTTAATTAACTATTTTGAGATCTCTTAGGAGTAAGAAGAGTGGGCAATTTTATTCTAATAGTGGTACAAATGGAAATTATGTGTCTCATATAGGTAAATTGCCAGGACATTCTTTCTGCAAATGGGGTCACTTAATTTTGTAACACTTGAAGTGTCATGTCCCCATTCAAGGAAAGACATTGCTTGTATGCAGACCCAATGCAGCAAGCGGCTCTTGCCCCTTCCCAAGGGACAATGTGGGAGAAGAAAAGCTGCTTATGGCAGTGAAAGGAGCACACTGAGGAAAGTGTTTCAGAACACAAAATAGCTGCAGTATGGTAAAGAACCTTCCTAACCTTACAAAGAAAATAGACACCTGGCATTTGAGAACCCATACGGTAGACAAGCTAAGTATCCATGGTAATCATCAGATAATGACTGTATTTAAAGGAAACTTCACATTAATATGGGTCATTCCCTTGTTTAAGTGTACAATTGCAGATAATTTCTATCTTCTGTTGAAGCTCAGAAAATGTAAACAAAGAAGGCCTTTGAATACAGGAGGGAGAATATGAGTAATACTGAAAAATGATTAGTGAGACTGAGGCACAGTTATTTTTTCTCATTCTTGTGACATTTTCCTGATTCATCTTTTTGGTTTCTCTTACCAAAGATTTTGGTTGAAATGATCCTAAATTGTCTATCTCCTTCTATCATCCTCCTCTGCTCTCTTAGATGTATGTACACAAGGCACTTGCAATTTTAAATTTAATGCATGTCTGAAGAGATCATTATGAGATCATGAAAAACCCATGAACTACACAAATTCACCATTCTGGAAGTATTTGTGCCTCTAGATTTTCCACTGCTGTTTTTGATTTCTATTTTAGCAATGCAGGTTTCCTTTTTAAATTCTAATTAATTTTAATTGCAACTATCCATATTGTGTTCCTTACTACATGATCATTGATTTTATTTGCTTTATGATCTCCATTATTATAACTTTCTTGACAAGAAAATTGTCAGTATAGTTCAATTTATTATTACAATAATGTCTCAGGAAAATCTTGCTTATTGCTCTTTCACTTTAAATTGCAGATGGTCAGTATGGTGCTACCTGCCCTAAGCAAATAGTATGTTTCCTAGAGTTCTGCATTAGTGCATCAGAGTTACGTAGTCAATTATGTAACCTATTTCTTATATGCGTAAACAACCAAATTGTACTCCAGAGAATATTACAGTAATGCATTCCTCAGGTCCAGTCCATATCCTTGGGAATGTTCAGAATATGTTTTGTCATTTTTTAATATATACTAGATTATTCATCAACAAACATTTGAGGATCATCTAGGTTCAAGGCCCCAGAGCTAACCATATAAGGAGAAGAATGTGCTAGCATGAGTTGTCAGTTGTAGAGAAAACAAACTATATGTTCAAATGATTGTGCTAAATGTGAAACATGACAAAAAATAAGAAAGACATTATTCATTATTACGTAAGTTCATTAATGAGGTAAAACAGGGAAGATTTCTGGAAATCTACCATTTCAACAGTGTTTTTGAAAAGAACAAAAACAAGAAAATGAGAGGGCATTCAAATTGGAGCAAACCAAATGAAAGCATAAACAGAAGCCCCAGAAAGCTGGCTGCTAGTGACAGAAGACTGGCTCTCTGACCTCAGAAATTACAGTGCAAATGTGTGAACATGACTAAACATGGGATTTATTTATTTTTAAGTGGTCTAAAAGGTTTCAGCCATCACTAACAGTATTAACTTTTTATTTTTTAAAATGTGACTATGTTCTATAATTTAAGGGAAAACACATTGATACCCTGAAATATCTATCTATCTATCTATCTATCTATCTATCTATCTATCTATCTATCATCTATCCATATTCCTATTAAAATATAGCAATTATTCTTTTTTTGAGCCAGGGTCTCCTTATGTAGCTCAGGCTCACTATGTAGCCCAGGCTGACCTCAAACTCACAATGATTCTCCTGCCTCAGCCTACTGAGTGCTGGGATTGCAAGTATTCATATATGTTCACATCTCAAGCAATGGTTTTTAACTGGGAAGTGGTATGTCATTTTTTCATTATTATTTTAAAGAAAAGAAAAAATAAAATTCAAGAAGCAAACAAGCAGTTTAAACAACCACACACATACACAAAATTCCTTTTTGGGGTTGGGGATATGGTTCAGAGGTCCAGCACCTGTTTAACAAGTGCAAAGTCCTGAGTTTGATTCCCTGCACCAAAAAACCAAAACCAAAACAAAACAAAACCAAAGCCACAAAAGCAAAATAATAACAGTGAACAATGGCAATCTAAAAGTTCAAAAAAAGGGATAGGAATTTTTCTTAGTCAGGTGTCTCTGTTATCCAGATATAAGTCGTAAAATAAAAGGTCTTTCTGAGTATATTGGGACAAATTTTCTCATTACCTTTTTACTTGAAATTTTTTGTACCTAATGAGTGTTTTGTTTTTACCCATGTTACTGCTCCACATCACTGTGCATGTGTTTCAGAAGCCACCTTCTGCGTGCTTAACACATTTTTTACATGTACCTTAACACAGGTTTTCCTGATGGTCTTGGAAACCTGCCTAGGGAAAAACTATTCCCTAGTGATAAGAAATTAGGGAACAGCTCAGTCCCAATGGGGGAAACAGATGACCCAAAGGACTGCACATTTTGCAGGAATTATATAAAGTGAGGTACCATTCTGCTGTTTCCACAAAGTTTTAATATATTTGAAGATCATTTTAATCATTTTAATCATACTTTTCTAAAATTTCAAAGAAAAAAAATTTTGAGTTTTTTTATTTTACATTCATTAATAAAAATTATTTAATATATTTACTGAAAATTGTGATCTTTCACTAAATTTGCACATTTTACAATGATCTAATCAAGATGATTAATATAGCTATCACTTTAAATATCTATCAATTCTTAGTGATTTTATCATTAAAATTTTTCACTTTCACTGTTTAGAAACATATAATCTATCTTCCACTTACCCCTTTCTCTTCCTTCCTCTCCTACTTGCTTGTGCTTGGTCACTTCTCCATCTCCTTTGCCTCGTGTTTGGAAGATGACTGGGGATTCTGTATTTATCAATGGATTATTCAACTGACAAGTTACTGTTAGCAGATGGTGTCTGATTAGAGGCAGGTCATCTCTGCAGCTCTCTCTCTCTCTCTCTCTCTCTCTCTCTCTCTCTCTCTCTCTCTCTCTCTCTCTCTCTCTCTCTTATATTATTGTCCACAATAACATGAGCAGCTTTTTCCTACTATGCCAGTCTGCCATGCACTTTATCTTTTGAAGTCTGAGAATTGTAAACTGAAACTTCTGCAACTGTGATGCAAAGTAAACCATTGCTACTCTAAATTGTGTGTTGAGTGTTTTATGTGAGCAAGGAAGAAAGTGATTAAGACAAAACAAAGTATTGTACCATAGATCTCTAGATATTACTTCCTTTTTAAATGGAGCATTCTACTGTTTGTTCATTCCACTCTCAGTTTGACTATTTAAACCATCATGCAAATGGAATCATGTAGCATTTATTGTTCTGTGATTGGCTTATTTTATACAATACATTGCTGGATCTTGTTTCTTGATGCATTCTGCTGGTCTGGTGAATCGAGGCTATCTACATTGCTGGTTACAACTGATATGTAATGGTTGGTCTTTGTCACATAATTTTGCTGCTGTTAGTTCCCTACTTTTTTTCCCCTCTGTTTATTTGTTTGACTTATTATGTGGTTTCTTTTGGTTGTTGTTCCTGGAACTGTAGCTATTTATCTCTTTGAATAGATGATCTTTTAGTACCTTTTGTAGTGTAGATTCAGGGATCAAGAATTTCTTCAGCAGCTCTTTGTCCAGGAAGTATCTTATTTCTCTGTTAATTTGGAAGGACAGTTTTTCATGGTATATTAATCTGGGTTGGAAGTATTCTTTCTTTCAGGCTTCTGAATCCTTCACTCCATGCTCTTCTTGACTTGAGGGTTTGTGCTGAGGAGTCTCCTATGATTCTGATGGTCTTTCTTTCAGAGGTGATAGTGTTTCTTTTCTCTAGCAGCTTTTAATATTTTGTTATTGTGCTGAGTTCCTGGGATCTTTATTATACATCTGCGTGTAGATTGATTTTGGTTATGACTAAGTGGAGTTCTATATGCAATTTATCTGTACATCAGTTTGTTTTCCCATGCTTTGGAAATTTAATACTATTATTTCTGCAAATAGTCTTTTTACATCATTTGTGTTGACTCCTGCTTTTTCTTTGATACCTATTAAACTTATATTATTTTTCTTTGCAATGCTTTGAAGCTGTTAATAATTGATATCTGATCTTATATTCTTTTCAAGAGATCTTTCCTTTCATGATTGCTAGTTGCAATCCTGTCTTCAAAGTCTGAAAGCCTGTTTCAATTCTGTTCAAACAGTTTTTCCAGCTTACAGTGGAAACAGGTTCCTGGACGTCTGTTTGAATCCATCTTGTGCAATCTATTTCTTTCTTATATTGATCTTTCACAGTTTCCATCCTCTTCCTATAACCATGTATTTCTTCATCCATCTCTACTCTAGATTTGCTGAGCATTTCCTTTATAAATGTTAACCCTTGTTTTTATTTTTTTTTTTTACCTGAGAGAGTATTTCTGATCTGATTTCCTCTGCAGTCTCATGGAGTTTTTTTTTTTCAGTTTTTTCAGTTTTTTTTTTTTCATTTCAGAAATTTTAGGAGTCTTTTACAAATTTTTCTAAGTCTATGTATCCTGGACTTGTTCTAGGTGGACTGGAGGTCTGAAGCTTTGTTTTTGTTTTTAGTCTCATCTTTTGATATTTGAAAAAAATTTTTTTTCTGCAATGGTCATTGAGAGTTTCTGTAGTAGGTAAGCTGTATTGCTAGTATCAAGGGCTCTCTACAAAAAATCAGTTCTTCAGGGATATTTTCTGTGTGCAGGAGATTCTTGGTTTGTGTCTGACTCAAGACACCACTTTATTAAGAGGGGGATAACAGTATCTGCTTGGTTCAGTTTCTAGTCCTCTTGTGTAGGGCTTTGGTAAGGTTATTACTCAAAAGTTTCCAATTATTGTTACAGAGGGGGAACACCTGACTGCACAGGTATGACATCCTAGGTGAAGTAGCAAAACTAACAATAACTATATTATCAAGCACAATTTAGAAACTGACAAACTGTTGTAGCTATTGATTTTGTGCTTTAGACCACGGGAGCAAAGTCTAGAGTTATACAACAGAACCAATTGTTAACTAGGAGTTTGTATGCAAAGTAGTGTCCCTTGGTAGGGTGGCTCTACCCTGTGATGGGGAGATTTGGGAAGATAGTGTTTAAGCCAAAGATAATTGGATAGGAAGTAGAAACAAGGCTGGCAGACAAAGGATGTTTATTCAAGGTTTGAGAAAATGAAGAAGGGCTAGAAAAGAAAGAGTGAAATAGAATTTGAGGGACTATTTGAACTTGTTCTCTGGGCTTGGGGGATTGGATTAGTTTTCTGTGGCTGGAGTTCTTAGTCAATTTGAAAAGAGAGAGAAAAAGGAAAAAGATTGAAAAAAAAGGAAGTAAACAAGGCAAAAAGGAAGAAGGAGAACGAGGAAAAGAAAAAGAAGGCAAAAATGAGAGTAGAAGGTAATTTCCATGTCCTGGGCTTTTCGCTATGCTGGCTGCGGGTCCTGTGGTGAGGTGGGACTGGCTTATGTTAGATACCACAGTATCTCTGAGACTCATCCACATTATCACATTGTTCAGGGCTCCCTCTTTATAAAGGCTAAACAACATTCCATTTCACTTGGGATATGTGATCTGTAAATGACGTGAACATTTACATTAAAAGTACTTTACTACAGTGAAAGACCGATTACCATTCATTCACTTTGAAATGCTCCCCTTTTCCTCACACATTTATTGCACTGTGCTTGCCTCTCTCTGAAGCAGCTCTAGACGTACTTCAATGTCCTGATTCGATTTAAAGTGTTTTATTTTTTAATATGGTTATTTTACCTTTGAGGAAGAGCCAGAAGTTATACCATGTTAGATCCAGTAAATAAAGATGAAATCACTCCACTAATGCTTTCAGGAGCCCGCCTTTCCACTGGATTGTAGTAAGCAGCATCAGCTACTGTTTTTATCACACCACGTAAAGACACAAACAGAGGAGGACTTCCAGAACGGTTTCAGCAAATGACAAGAGCAAAGGGGTGAGTGTGTTTGATGTGAAGAGGGATGTCTGGAGAGGAAGTAGCAGCAATGCATCTTTGACCATAAACATTATTCTTTTGTATGTATATACCACATTTTTTCATCTATACATCCATTGATGGACTTTTAATGGACAATATGCAGTAAATTAAACAGTAGATACCGACAATGAACATTCACTGATTTTCCTCACTTTCATCTCTGGGTTTGTTTCTCTTTTCTTTTTAACCACCATGCCAATTGAGAATTGATGATTAAGTGCACTAAGATAGATTTTATGCTGTCAAATCTCTAGCCCAAAACATGCACTTTCCTTGCTTTCATAGGAGTTACTGCAGCTGACATGGTGTGTGTCTTTATACTTCAGATGAGAAAGAGACTCTTGATGTTGTGTGTATCTGTGTGCTTATAATTTAAGTACTGCATAAGGGAATGGGGTAGAGGAGGAGATCTGATGTGCTACTGAGTAATATAATGGAAACGTAATTACTAATTTCTAAAGTGTCTTAAATGTAATAAAGAGAAGTTGCCTTTTGACAATTTAATGATGTAGAATAGAATACATTGAAAGAATTGTCATTTGAATGTGAAAAATCAGTTTTGGAAAAAATATTGTATAATCTTCATCATTGTTCAACTCCAAGATGGTTTCAAAAGCTCCTCATCAGCCTGGAACTTCCAAATGCAGATATTTTGTTGTACGCAAAGACATTTAATTTTTATACTGATATCTGTCAATACCTGGAACAATATGTAAAATCTACTTCAGTGCTTATTTTGTGACTTTAGCTCTACTTGGCACTCATATTCCTTTTTAAAATTTTGTTGGAGGAAAGGCCATCTATTCAACATGCTTTACAATATAAATTGTTCAAACAATTTGTCAAACCTTATTTAAACATTTGATAGAAGAGCAAAACAGTGTTTTCTCCTCTTGTAAAAATTATAACAATAGAAAAGCACGTGCATGGCATTTAGCTTCCACCAAAACACAGGGCAAGCAATTCAGATTCATTTAGATGGTGATGAAAAATGACCCCTTTTGTAGTTTATGGACACATTCTGACAAAATGAGCACAGAATTGCCAGGTGCCAACATCTGAGCTGGGTTTTTGTAGGTTATAAGTTAAACATCATAGTAACTGGAGTAGCCATAAATATCATATTATTTGAATGAAAATTGTCTCATGTTTGAGTTGATCTGTTCCAGTGTAACAGTTAATGTTTCACATCCTGGGAATACCCTTAGTTTGGAGCATGTAAAGACAGTTGGCATGTTTTCCTTAACTCAAATATCAACAAAACATCTCACAGACTTGAGGAAAGATCTGCCAATTAAAAGAATACATGTATCATACTATGAATATTTTGTAAACATGCTTTATAATTCTTATAATTATAATATAGATGATCATTACAGTCTTACGAATGAGAGTATTTTGATGACTGTTGCCAAGGAATTGTGGTGCACAGGGATACCCAAATCTCAAATGCATGTACTCCTGACAACATGGAAGATATATCCATAATCTTCACCTTAGTCAGGGGGACCATAAAGCAGATTCAGTCAACAGCATGGGCTCCTTTGCAGAGAAAATAAAATCCTGGCATTTTAAATCCAGTACTTGAAGGGAAAATACAGACAATCTTATCTTGAAGTTAAATTTCATTTCTTGATGATTGGGCTAAGGAAAATGTAAGAAGTTTTAATCAGTGAGACAACAAGCCCCATTATTCTGTGTCTCAAATCTAAAAGTTTAAAGGAGAATGAAACATTAGAAATACCAAAGACTTCTGTCCCTTCTGTGAGAGGCTATGTGTATGGCTGAGAAATAATGTATTTTGGCAGAGAGATGGAGGAAAATGAGCTTTTAGATGGAAACATGATAGCATATTGATTGAAAGCACATAAATAACTAACAGAAATAAGTGCAAGTTCCTGTTATATCACTCATTACGTATGTGATCCTGTCTCTTATGGCTTGTGTCTAGATGTTTCCCCAGAGCCTCATGAATTCATAAGTTGGAATTTTTCAGAGATGGTTGGATCTAGGGTGTGTGAGACTAGGATTGATTCATGGTACAGTGCTAAGCTCAAGGGCACTAGGATTAAGAATGTGAGTACTACCCCCCCTGAGTAGTCTGGGAAGGATGTAAAGGGACAGAAAGAGCTGTGGCCATTCCTTGCTTGTTTTTCTACCCTTTGTACACCATGAACTGCGTATCCCCTACAATACCTGTCTGTCATGCCACCCTGCTTTGGAGCCAACTGATTATGGACTGAAACCATTACAAACTGCAAGCTAAGTAAAGTTTTCCTCTTTTAACTTTGGGTATTAAGTATTTTGTAGCATCCATAAAAGTGACTAACAGAGAAATTGGTACCAGAGAAGTAGGTTCATTGTAATGATGATATTTAACCATGTCATTTAGAAGTCTTTGGAGCTGGCTTATGGGAAGAAGAGTTAAGAAAGGTTTGGAAAAAGGTTGGCTGAAAAAGTAGAGCTGGAACACCTGAACCTGTACTTGATGGGAGATTCTGGTCAGATCTCAGAGGTTTAAAGGATGATAGAAATTCTTTCAGTAAAGAACAGGTTCTGGAGATTTCTGCTGGGGTGAAGGACCACATTGCATGTCAGACTCCAGAAAATGTGTGTTATATCTTGGTTGAAAGTTTGTCTGAATTTTCTACTATCCAGAGGCTTTGCCTGAGAATGACATTAAAAGTAGCAGACTAATCTATCTGGCAGAAGAAATTTCAACAGAGTCTAAGGTTGAGGCGGTGGCATGCTTTCTCTTGGGGGCTTTTGGCCAGGTTTATGTTGAATGTTAAGAGCAAAGAGTCCAGAAGAATGGTTCAAACTATTGTCAGTTTAGTCAGAAAGGAAACATCAGTAAAGTTGTGGAGTAACAAGACAGAACAGAGATCTTGATTGATGAGAAAGAACAGGAAAATAGAAGAGAAGACCTGAGGATATAACAAGAAACACCAGAATTTGATCATTTTCTGACTCCAAATTGTAAAAGTGAAAGACTACTTTGAGAAGAAAGCCTCAGGGTATGATGTTTGGCACTGGTGGAGGCCTAGAAATATTGTTCCTTGGAATTTGGTTAATAGGCACTGGACCCCCAAGTCAAGAGAAAAGAAAGCCTGACTACTGCTCCTGTTGCCAGCAGCTCTTGGCATCATCTACCTCATTCTGATTATAGGTGCATGTAGAATGCAAGAGTTATGGGGTCAGAAACAGTTCCACCCTGATTTCAGAGGAAGGCCTGGGAAACCAGCGTGTCCCTGAAAGGGCAATGTGTGAAGCTGAGAGCATTAAGCCAAAGGTACAGTGGAGACCCCGGAAATTGGTAAAGAAGGAACATGGATCATCTGAGGAAAGCTACAAGGAAGGAGCAGAGCCAGCCCCAGAGAGAATCCTGGGAGCTATAGCCAACAGCATGCCATGGGGGCAGAGCCACCCAATCCCTTTCGAGTTCACAACTTGCCTCAGATTGCCTGGATGCTGGCAGTAGAACTGTGGGATCTAGTGTTTGCCCTGATGGATTTTGGTTTTGCTTTGTTCCTATTCCTTTCTCTCCCCTTGTTTGTAATGTTTGGAATGGAAATGTCTATCTTGTGCATTTGAATGTTGGAAATGTTTACCTCTCCTTTCATTTATACAGGGGCTTGCATCTGAGTTTGCCTTAAGTCTCAGAGGAGACTTTTGACTTAAACTTTTCAGCAATGCTGAAACAGGAATTTGGTAAAGGTAAATCTTAGAGATGGACAAAATCCCTTTACATAAAAAGCATGTAGATGAGTTTTTTGGGGGCCAGCGGTGAAATGTTATGGCTTGTGTCTAGATATTTCTTCAAATCCTCATGCAGGCGTAGATGGGGCTCTTGCAGAGGTGGCTGGGTCTGGAGAGAACAACACTTGGATTGATTCATGATATGGCACTAGCATCAAGGGCACTAGGATTAAGAATGTGAGTGCTATCCATCTTGTGTAGCCTAGATACATTATAAAGGGATAGCAAGAGTTGTGGTTGTCCTTCTTTTACCATCTTCTGCCCTCCATGAATTATTTCTCCTCTTCAGTGCCAGTCTGCCATGCCGCTACCTGGGAGCAAACCAATTCTAGACTGAAATGTCTACAAACTGTCAGCTAAATAAATCTTTCCTCTTTTAACTTTGAGAATTAGGTATTTTATCTGAGTAATGACAAAAATATCTAAAACACTGTCCAAACTGAGTTATTTTAGAGATACCATTTATAATTTTGCTTAATTTCAAATTTGAAATGTAGTATAGTCAGACATCAGTATCTATGGAATTTAGACCAGGAACCTCCATGGATAACAAAATAGGCAAATTTTCAAGATCCTTGTAGAAAATGACATAGTATTTGCACATAAATAGATATATTTACCCATATATTTTAAACTATCTCAAAGTTACTTCTAATACATAATACAATATTAATTTCATACAGAATAGTTATACTATATTGTTTAAGCAATAATAATAATTATTATTGCAATGGCCAAAAAAAGTCTTTCTTGTCTAGTATGTGTATAACATTTTCTTAATATTTTCCATCTTTAGTTGACCAAATCCTCAGTTACATTTCACATGGACATGACAATTCAATGGTATACTAATAAAACATGAGATGAGATTTTTAGCATTTATTAAAATGATTTATAAAATATTTCACAATGTATATAGCCATGGTAGTACTCAAAAACAATAAACAGCAGTTATTATTGTTAGAATGGGTTAAAATTTTGATAAAATTCTATGAAATACATATGCACACTGGTTGGTGTATTTATACAAATAAAAGCATCAAAGGGTATATAAAAACTATAAGTGCTATTTGTAGTAGGTGGACTATGCATTTTTTTTTGTTCTTTGACCAGGAGAGAGGGAGACATATAAATGCAAATGAACATTCCCTTTAAAAAATACTATTTTTTCAAAAAACAATTAAGCATGCTAAATATTAACAAATCGAATCATATATTTGTGGCAAAGCTTGCATATTTTCCTCTGACAGTAGAATGTAAATATTTAGTGAGAGTTTCATTAATATTTGCATATTTATGTTAATTGACAAATTTACCTATTTATTCAGCTTTAGGCAAAGCCAAGCCAAAAAGTGATGTAATTTCTGCTGGTTACCTGTTCCTGCAGCCTAAGGGGCTGATTTGTTTGGCCAGTCCTTGGATTTCAATGCTGCAGCTTCTTCTTTCTATTTGACTTTGCACAAGTCAATTTCCTCTTGGCATCTCAATTTCCTGTCTTATAAAATGTGAGGATTAGATTTAGATGGATTTCAGACTCCGCTATGACATTTTGTTTTGTTTTACTTATTTACTTATTTGTGTGCATAAGAACAAGTCCAATATCCTCATTATACGACAAGCAGGTGGGTACCTTGGAGAGGGGTGAGGGAAAAAAAAAAAGATAAATATTCCAGGACTCATAACAACCGGAATCTGCTTCTAAAAAATCTGTAATACTCTGGACAACAGCACTGCCCCTAGCATCCCTCTATGCTTTGTGAAACAGTTATTCCAAGTCCCAAACCCATAAAAAAAATCATCATCCTTTCCAACATATTAGACCTTTCTAAAAATCTGTTGCAAGCCCCAAGGAAATGAGATTGTCTGTGAGAGGCACAGTTGCGGAAGACTCACAAGTATGAAAAAGTAGTTCCGACTTGCCCGAGGTCAAATACGGTAACTTGTAAAAGGTCGATTTAAAATTGAGCTGAAGGTCATTCCACAGTACCAGATAAGCTCAATGCTTCTTTTCCTTAAGCCAAACCATACAGAAGTACAAAGCAGCATAGAGGAAGGGGAATAAAACAGAAGACTGTGATCCATCACAGTCTGTGTATTGCAAGGTGGAGTCCCATGAATCACACATCATTCTATACAGTGCACAAACATATACTGAGCATCTATTATGTTCCAGATGTTGTACTAATTATTCAGATACTATGAAAAATTGTGATCCTATGAAGGACCTTGAAAATTGATGGGAAAAGGAAAAAAAGCAAGAATTATTATACTGATACATTATGAGAAATAGGCAAATTAAAAACTTTAGAATTTGTAAAAAAATTAAAATGAATAACAGTTTTTTGGCTAACATTGTTTTGTGGTTTTAATAGGGAAACGTGATGCATGATATATAGTATATATAGTAAAGTGGTTTTAAGAGGGAAACGTGATGCATGATATATATACACAGTTTGCTCCAAAATTCATATTCTCAACCATTCTGTTATTCTGTTTCTTTTCTAGCAGTCTGTCATTTATATAATGTAAATAATAGCAGTACCTAAAATAGAGCAAGTGCTTATGTTTACACTCTTACTGAACTGTGGAATTCAACCCTAATTACAATTTTGAAATGTAGGCATCATTTTTAATATTTTACAAATAAAAAAAAATCAGGAAAGATTAAATAACTGTCCCAAGGATTATAAAGCTGGCCATCACAACAGCTGGTTCAGTTTTGCTTAATATTAAGAATCATATTTTTAATGATCAACTTATATTATGCTGCTGGAAAGGCACAGAAGATATTTTCACCTCACAATCTGTGCCTCCTTCCCTTAAACTGATGATATGCTTGGGGGATGTTTTACATTCTGATTTCCAAATGAGCCAACATTTTTATAGAAATGCTCATAGTTTGTCTTTCTGCCCATTTGTGATTGATTAAATATGCTGTTTTTAATAAAAATACATTTGGTTCTTAATTTTTCAAGAAGGTACTCTGTTTATGACATATTCACCAACTATTGACATATATGAATGCTACATTTTATTTTGAATCAGGATCATCAGAAGCCCTGCATACATCACTGGGAAGGGATGAAGAATAGGGAGGCTTTTATTTCCAATCAACATTCAGAATATAGAACTAAAGTTGCTTTATGTTCCCAGATCTGCCTCCCCTACCATGTCAGAGGTGCATTCCAGCACCTCCTGAGCACCTCCCATGAAGATGTTCTACATCTACGGTTCATTGCTTAGCTTATATCACCTTCCATGACTAAAAATTCTTTAAGGGAAGGAGTAATATTTTATCTGTTTCTCTCTGTACCTCTGGTGTTTAGCCCAGAGTACGATATTCATGTGTTTTAAAGGTAACTACATCTTTACTTCCTTGGCATCATTTCTCATCTGGCCTCTGTTTTTACCTTCCTTTCAAGAAATCTCTATTCTGTACCTAGAGTGAGTTTTTAACAGCATAAAACAGATGATACCACCCCCTTAAAAGCCTCTAGTGATTTCCATTTGCACTTGGCACATATCCACGGTCTATAATCTGGCATGATGCATAAAAGAACACCCCTTGTCTTCTCTTCTATCAACCTCTCACTACGTTGTTGCTTGTGTTGACGGTATTCCAGCCCTGCCTTTTTCCAAAAGAAGCCAAGACCAACCTCATCTCAGAACATTTGGCCTTGAAATTTTTATTCCCGGAATAATCCATGTGACTGAGTTCCTTTAATCACTAAGAACTTAAAGTATATTTCACTTCTAAGAATTTTTCTCTGACAATCCTTTCTGAAGTCCTTCTCTTTGTCCTCTAACTAATTTGGTCTTATAAATATCATAGGTGCTTTTTTAATTGAACAAATTACCTGACTGTAATGTTGTTATTGCTCTGCACTACAGTATATGCTCTGAGAACAGAAAATTATACTATATTCTTTGAACCACTCAGAGTTAATAACAACTAGCAAGTAGTAAATATTTGAATGCTAGTGGAATTACTGAAGCGTGAGTGTGTGTTTATCCTAGATATTTTGCCCATGCAAAGCATCATTAGAAGAAAAGACCACATGAATTATAGGTACATGGGGTAGTTTTTAACTTCATAAGCCTGATGTACCTTCTGGGGAAATAGAAACCTTAACCTTTTTGCACAGTTGATGTGATTCTATATGACTTATAATACCAAATAATCCGATAATATTTTCTTTCCTCAGAATATGTGTTTAGATGGAGACTCACAGCTACAGAAGCAGAAATAGCTCTTTGATGGTAGTGAGAACAGCAACCACAAGGACTAATATTCCTGCAGCTCCCTTGTGCCTTGCACATCCCCTACCTTCTCGGTGCCTGTCAATTACTTGTGGTGATTTGTCAGACTTGGTTTCTGCTGCTATGACCCGGGGGGCTATTATATAAGAGGGATGTGACATCAAAGAATTTCGAAATACACCATATGTTATTACTAACTGTAGCCACCTTGCTTTGTAATAAAGAGCCAGGACTCATCCCTCCTCTCTAACTATAATTTGTACCTGTTGGTCAATGTCTCCCTTTTATCTTTTCTCTCATTCTTCCTTTTCATGACCACTGCTCTACTTCCTATTTCCATGAGTTCACACACCAGTTTCCACATGTAAGTGAGATCATTCAATATTCATCTGTTCCTGGATTAGCTAAAGGAGAGCATTTTAAATATTCTCCCTCCAAAGAAATGAGAATATTCTAAGCAGTGGAGGCATTAGTGCTCATCTGATCATTACACAACGTATGCAGGTTGTGAAGTATGAGTTTAAACCTTGCAAATAAAATAATTATTATTGCCAAACCTAGAATAAAAAGGAAAATTACAAAGTAAAAGCTCAGTTAAAAGAGTTACTGAAATACAAGAAAATTTAAGGAATAGTAGCAGGTAGATTGTTGAATTTTATCATTTGTGTATCAAAGGCTGCAACAGATGGTTACAATCTGTGCTTTTGCGAACACATCCATTGAATTTATGAGGAAGCAAAGCAACAGGAGGTGTAAAGTATGACAATGGTCTTGTCAGTGTGTCAGACACATTATAATTAAAAATAAAACAATAAGAAAAGATAAATAATAAAGATGTTCTTTTTTTGAAAATGTCTTTTTAAGTTTTCTTTTTCCTCATATACTTGACATTTTAAAGTATGTTTTTCCAAGGGATTCTATTTGATTTTAAGTAGCCACCATATATATTTTTAAATAAAATTTTAAATAATTTTATAACTTTTTTATTTCTAATAATTTATGCTGCACAATCCAAGTGATCTTTCTTTGGGTCCATCTCAATCTTTTCATTTCCTTGATCTGAGTATGTTTTCCAAAGTCTCTCTATGATTTTGGTTACTTGATTATCGACATTGAAGATCTCTATTCCTCAGAAGGACTTGGTATTAACAGGTTCCAGTCATAACAGAGGCATTTTCTTTAGACTGAATAATTATGATTTGGGATGTAATTGTCCTCATGGGGCCTAATCAAATCATTAAGAGAAACATTAAAAGACTATGAATAACTTTTTATTAATTGAGGTGATTTTCATAGAGAAAATTTCTATAATAAAAGAAAACATTTCCTTGTATTTTATATATGTGAAACAATAGTTTTATTTCTCCTCATTTTTTACTCCTTTACACTTTATTAATTTTAATAACTACCAAGTAGTTGGAGCCTAGTAAATCTATTACTATTGTTATGGGATTATTTGCTTCACATCTGTGTGTATTTTCCTCTATAATATGTCTCTATAGTTGTAATGTGGAAGATTATTATCATCATCAATAACAACTAACTTGTTTATAGCATTTTCTGGTTGATAATGTATATTTTATTCTATTCACACACTTGATTCTCTCCAATAATATCTTCCATATCAACATCTTATTTTTACAAGAAAGAAAATGAAACTCAAGATTTGAGGAAACCTCACAAGATCATATAGTTTGAAAAAAAAAGTGCATGGTCTTGAACCTAAATCTACAGAACCCCAAAGTCCACAAATTTATCCCAAATGTACAGGAAATCTTAGTTCCAATGAAGTTAAGCAACGTAGGGGACTCAAAAAGAGTGAATCATAAATCAGTTCTTCCACTCTAGAAAAAAAAAAACTGTTGTTTTGCATTAAAGTGTGTCATCCATTATTCACGTAGTATTTTGATTGTTACCTTATTCATAAATAATCATCTCCAAGTAGACTCAAAGAATTTATATCTTCTATCACCTTTTAAAGATTACTATGACTATTAGTGATGGTAGTAGTAGGTATAATTTCCAAAGGTGAAGGTTTGCTCACATTAATTACATTGATGAGTGTGCTACATTTACCTAATGGACAGGCAAATGAAACATGGGGAGCTAATGGCAGACTTACTTAGTCATGACTCCTCAAATCTCTGAGCTGACTTTCAGGGATAGCAACTTCTATTGGTTCTTACAAATACAACAGCAAACCTGAATGTTATAAATAGACTGTTTGATCAAAGTATTGGCAGCCTAATATGTCCCACTGTTTGGTTGTTTGCTAGCCTGTCAACCTTGAGGAATCAAAAAAGGCTTCAAATGTCCTGCACTTTGACTTAGGTAACTGCATTACTCCTGTGAATGAAAGACTTCATTGAAGTTTCTTACTTTTCCCATTCAATTTAGTCTATGAGGCAACTGTAAATGCCAAATGGTGATAAGACAAAAAAGGTGTAAAATTTTCTTACTTTAAGTTTTTAACTGATTTCTTCTTGAAGAGACAGGGAACAGAATTTTTATGCATATTTACCCCATCAAATTCACACAATAGAACCCTAAACTTTCTATGGGTCAGGATAGTTTTCAAGCATTCAGTGGACAAAGTTGGAGCTATTTAATTTGATGAGAGTTTGAAAACGATTTCTTACACTGAGCCATCTTGATTTATTAATATCATTTATTAGCCACACGTATGCCTTTCAGTGGAATCTACTTGCTATTTTATTTGGTGATCATGTAACATATGTTAAACTATCTTTTGAACACATTTTTGAAGAGGATTTAAACTTGAAAGAGCATGACAAAGTCCTGAAAAAAGGACTATGAGACTATTATTAAAATTGGGTTCATGGGTGAGTGGTACAGATCCATGACTTAATTTCTATGATTTATTCTACTGAAAATAAGTTATATTTATTCCCAAAGAGTCTTTATTAAACAAATATAAACACAACATTCCTAAGTTATTACATGGTTTATCACTCTTCCATCTTTAACTGTTAGTGCTTATTTACACACATTTTTCTTTCACTGCATCACATTATAACCTAAGTTAAAAACCTTAAAGTAATTTTGGCCATGGTGTGTAATTCCATTTTTAAACTTTCTGCTTTTGTTACCTTATAGTAGAGTCTATTAAAATATTCATTCCTTTGTTTTTTTAAATTAATGATCTCTGCCTTTTTCAAGGAAAATAATGTTCTTACTTAAAGTAAAATAAAACAAAAGTTAACAAAAATGAAAACAATACATAGTCAGGTGAATACATGGAAGTCCCATTTGGCAACTACTAATTGAATTATATGGTACAGAACCTACTCATGTACTTCTTTGTAACCAAATGAGAACTAAGAGATATGAGCCAATTGATCCAAATACATAGCAATTTTATAAGAAATAAAATATAATTTTCAACTTTTTATGAAAACAGTATTTTACATATTTAGCACAAAGGTAGCATAACAAAAATTTTAAAAAGAAATGTTGGAACTTGAGACCTACTGAAGAGAAATCATGTCTCCTAATAGAAATAGAGAGAAGTCTTTCTGAAAAGAACACGACATCCTCTCCCCTTCATTCTATATATAATGTGGCTGATATATGAAGAAACAATTCATCCTTACTTTTACCATGAAGCAACTCAGGTGAGGAGAATTCTAAAAGTATTACAGAGAAGTTGATTCTAGCACCATTAAGTTATAGAATCAATGATAGAAGGCACCCATGCAGAATGCCTGGTATTGGAAAACTAATGCTCTCCTTGGGGTACCAGTTCCTTGAAGGTGAAACTTCTCTTAATGGTTATATTAAATCACTGGGTTTCAAATGAACATAAAGTACTAGGAACATATATCAGTCTCTAGGATGTGTTTTATGTCTTTTGTTTATACTCTTCTTTGATGCCTCACAGTGAGGATGCTCATTTCTCTTCCATATTGATAACTCCAAAAAGGCCAAATAAAAATGAAAATTGATGAGATTTCTTGTGGGTTGGATCCTACAGATTATAACAAAAGTCATCTTCAGAATTAGCTGAATATCACAGGAAACTATTGAGTAAGACACAGAATATTGACACAATCCTACAGTCTGATATAGGCAAGGATTTATGGCATCTTAAACTCAGTGAAGAATGATGTACTGTAAGAAAGGAAGGAAGAAAGGAGGGCAGACAGCAAGAGGGACATAGAAGAGAGACTGTCTAAGAGTATGCAGACATTCTATGGCTTCTTTCTAAAGCAAAAGAATCTTTAGTAGGAGGAAATACATGACAAGAAGGGTAACAAAATGTGCAATTTTTTGTATACATATTCTCAACAGGGTTTATGTTTTCCAAGGTCAATTCAGACATGGAAGAAAAAGGGTCCAAACAAAGACATCGGCTTCCTTTGAAGTTATAATGACCAAGTCAGTGAACGGTAGGACTGACATTACCACCCTATTTCCTGGACACTAATTTCTCATTCCATGGAGCACAGGTCTGGTGAGTTTCTTGGGGAATATTTTTTTCCTGGTTACTTATCTCTGATTCAACTGAAAGCTGAATGTTTGGAAACTTCTTTTCATAAGTCTCATGTACATTTCACACAAATTCATATACATTTTTAGTCATCTAGAAATGCAAGGGGAGAAAAGATATAAACAAAGAGAAATTAGTAAGAACCACTGTGGGAGTGGCGGGCATTCTTGACTCCTTCTTAGGAAAGAAGATTCAGAAAATTACCTAAATTCAGAAATCTTGAGGAAAATATAGTTAGGCTTAAAAATAATCTGAATGCATTCAACACTTATATGTGTCACCACTATCATGTTTTTAATGAATAATCACAGACCTCTGTGTCCACAAGTGGTGTCCCCTGATTCTGCCGATGGACAGATAGCCAGGCATAAAGGAAGCTGGTCTTTATAATCACTGACCTGGGTCAGGTAGTTTCTCAAATAGTCAGTTCAAGGTGGCTGAGCTGTGCCTATATTTTTGTTTTGCTTTGTTTCATTTTGTTTTGTTTTTTGATAAAGGCAAGTGGACTATCCAATTGAGAGGTGGAGAGGTATCGTAAACTAAACACAGAGAAGTGCCAGGAATTTTGTACCTAACTAGGCACGCACACTTCAAAATTAAAGGCAGGGCAAGGGAAAACCATAAATATGCAAGAGTAAGGAGTAGAGCACCCTAAAATAGGAAGTATGATAAAACAAAAGAAACCAGAGCAAAGAAACTCTTCATGGACCACACTCTGCTGGCATCCTGCCTAGTTCTTTTAGTTACATCCTGATTTGCAGTTTTGAAACCACTTCTTTACTTACATCTGTGAAGTGATCCTGGAGAATAAACTCCTGCTCATGTCTCCAAGAACCAGGAAAGCTCATGTGACAAACTTACTGTGGATAGAAATATTTAAATAATATATGGTACCTGTACTGAACATGTATAGAACATTATAAAATCATACTCTAAACAATGTATTGTGCAATATTTATATTGATTTAGGTAACCTCTAGATTAGTAATCTAGAGGTGCTTTAACTATGTGAGAAAATTTGTGTAGGTTATATGCAAGGTTATATATAGGTTATATGCCTTTTTAGATAAGGAAATTGTAAATCTGCATATTTTGGTATCTGCAGAGTGTGTTGAAATAAATTTGGTGTGAATATTGAGGGACAAGTGCAAAGAAAGGCTGGATATAATCTATAGAAACATAAAAGACCAGATTTTAAATCCAAAATGGCCTATTCCAGTAATGGCAAAACTTTTAATGATAACAAACAAACAGCTACGGGACATGTGTCATAGATTTGCCACCACTGGCCTATGTATTCTTCACTTAGAAGTCTTAAAATGCTATCAGACTCTTACGTATCATAGCTACATTTTGGAACCAATTTGGTCCAAATATGAATTTTTTACTGTAATATTTTCTAGATATTTCCACTGAGGTTACTAAAAGAAAGAAATGCTATTGGTATTTAGTACAGACAATATATCTAAAGTATACCTTAATTTAGTATAATTGTCTGATATGTTTTAAATTTTTGGCCTATTAGTCTGTTGTTAATCTGTATGTATGATAATTTTACAATGATTTATAAGATTAATAAATGAATCTAATGGCAGCAAAAAAAAAAAGAGAGTGGATGGAAGAGGAAAAGTGAAACGTCTTGTGCACATGTATCAATTCCCTACAATGAATGTAATCATTATGTACTGCAAAAATGTACTAGTAAAAAATTAAAAATTTGAAAAATAAAATAAATGAAACATAGTAAAAGTAGAAATCCCATATTGATGTTGTTTTGGGGTCTCTAGTTCAATTTATTTCCCTGGTTTTCCCCTTAGCTGTATCCCACAGTCTTCCCAACTGAATAGGATTTATATCAAAAAGCGGAAGATACAAACAAACAACCTTCCTCATAGTGCTGATTCCAAACTTGCTTCCAATGAAAATGATGAAATATGAATTTCTCTTGAAAATAAGTATGCCAGAGGCAATAACAAGACAGGACAATCAATTAAAAGAAATGCTTTCCTAAATTACATTCTGCCAGATTTCTATAATTGTCCTGTAGAATTACTAGAAGGATCAATCTTCTTTTCCAAGATCAGAAAAAGAAACACTGTCTGTATTTGGGACAGATCTAAGAGAGGAAGTGACTTGTCTAAGGCACCCAAGAGTAAGTACCTCTTCCTCTGGTTTTAGATGATAAAACAACTCCCAGTTGGGATCCTTGCTTCTGCTTGTATTACTCTCATAAAACTCTTTCCGTGATATTGAAATCTCAAAAAACAAATCAGACCAGATCATTTTGTTTATCAAAATCTTCCATTGATTTTTCCATGCTCTTAAAATTGAATTCAGACTCTTTGCCTGTCCTACAATGTGGACAATTTGGATCTTCCATTCCACTGCCCTACTTCCTTCTTTAAGCTTCAGAAGGCAGATTTGTTCTCTTACAAAACACATTATTTAGCCCATCTCTGTGTTCTTGATGCCTATAAGAGCTTTCTGTTCTGTTACTACTATGTTCTTTATGTTTTTTTCCAAGTTCCTGCCACAGAAAAGGCTGCGACTATTCACCCCAAATAATGTTTTTTTAAAAAAAATTCTGATAAGAAGTATCATAAGATTTCCCAATATTCATTTGTAAGTGGACAGATAGAAGTATTAAGAAAATTAACACTGTCTTGCAACAGAGTTCCTAAAAACATTATAGAAAGTTGAAGTTCTATGCCCATTAAACAACTTTTTATATGCCTATGTCTTTACCCTCTGATAACCCCTATTCTATGTTCTGAATTCAATGACTAAGAATTCTTCATATGTGTGGAAACTTGCAGCATATTTCTTCTAACAACTGTCTTATTTTAATTAACATACTGTCATCAAAGTCCATTCATATTGTAGATATGTTACCATGTCACTCTTTTTAACAACCCATTTTTATGTATATTCCACTTTGTATTTACCCATTCGGTCACCTAAAAGGATGTTTTGTTTGCTTTTACCTTTAGATTGCTCTGAATAATGCTGTTAGGATTATAGTTGTATGAATATCTATTTGAGGCCCCGTTTCAAGTTCTTTTGGATATATATTCATGCTACAACTTTGGCATGGTCTAATTGTACTTCCACCAAAATTTTACATGTTAAAACCTGGACCTCTAAAGCGGTCTTGTTGGAAGGGAGTGGATTTTTTTTTTTAAATGGGCACAATCAGCTTATTGAGAATGTACTCTTAGAAGGTTGTTATTGAAGGACATCTTGGTCATTATCGCAAAAAAGTTGTTACGGAAACCCAAAGTTGGTCCCACTCTGCTCTCTCTCAACTTCCTGATCTAAGATGTGGGTATATGAGCTGAGACACACTGCCAGCATTGCCACTGATATTTCAGCTTGAGGAGCTCTGCAGAACAGAGCTAATAATTCTATGGCCTTTATAATCTAGCATTGAGTGCTCAGTAAACATTTTCTCTCTAATAAGAAGCCTGTGTCAGTTTTCAGCATTGTGTTATCAGAAGATAACAACAAAACATAACCCAGAAGTGGAATTGCTGAATCGTATAGCAATTTTACTTAAAATATTTGAGAAATTGTTGTACTACTTTCTATAGAAGTGGTGGTGTTTAACAGTATCATCAATAGTGCACAAAGATTTGAGTGTCTCTCTTTCCTTGCATCATTCATAATGTTTTGTTTTCTGTTCATTTTTTTGTAATAGCTTTTCTAATTGAGGAAGATAATGCCTCATTTTTAGTCATATTCATTTCCCTGATAATGAATGATACTGAGAATCTTTTAATATGTATGCTGTCCATTTTTACATCTGTTTTAGAGAAATATTTCCCCATACCCATTGCTCATTTTGTTTTTAAAAATTGTTTGGGGACACTTGTAGTTAATTGTAAAAATATATCTATCACTGTTCATATATGTATATCTATTTTTTATTGAAAATAGGATCAAGTTTACTTAATATTTGTGGCAAATGAGTCATACTACTTTTTTAAAAAAAATTGTTTTAAAGAGAACAAAACAAAAGAGGACAGAACAATGCAGATCAGAACAGAACAATGTAAGCAACATAGCACTTCACAACAAGACAACTGGATATTAACAGTAGCTACCATAATGTCTCTTTCTTTGAATAGCTGGGTATAGATTCACACACAAAAATATCAAACATAACAAAATACTATAAAACCATTCAAGAGAATGAAAGTATTACAGGGCATTCTGAACCAAATAACAGAAATTGAACAATGGCTACTATAATCTCATTTTCTATAAAAAATTTGTTTATACTATCACACATATTAAAATCCAATAAGACACAACATGATAGAAGCAATGGAAATAGAAGAATGAAAGCATGATAGGAATTCAAAGCAAGATGATATTACATCTGTAATGGCTGCCATAATGTCTTGTTTTCTTCAAAATAGCTGCTCAGGCTGGGGCTTTAGCTCAGTGGCTTAAGCACCTGCCTAGGAAGCGCAAGGTCATGAGTTCAATCCCCAGTCCCCTCCCAAAAAAATAACTATTCATATCATCACACATAATAGGATCAAATAAAACTATTCCAACTAATGAATGAAAACATTATAAAGCTTCAAATAAATGTAATGGGGAGCCATGATTACCATAAAATCTTCTGTACTCTTACTATTTCATACACTAGGGAGACTATATAGTATTTATACAAGTGAGTTTGATTTATTTCACTTATGAGTATGTCTCAAGTTGAATCAATTTATTTATAAATATCTCAATGTGATCATTCTTTATAGCTGAGTAGTACTCCATTGTATAAAAGTACCACTACTTTTTTATGCATTCCTCAGTTGATGGGCACTTAGGTGGTTTCCAAGATCTGGCTATTACAAATTGTGCTGCTATAAACATGGGTGTACATATATCACTGTGGTAAGATGTTTTCAGTTCTTCTGGGAATATGCCTAGAAGTGGAATAGCTGGGTCAAATGGGAATTCCAATCTCAGCTTTCTGAGGAACCTCCAGACTGGCCTCCACAGTTGTTGCATCATTCTACACTCCCACCAACTGTAAAGAAGAGTTCCTTTTTCCCCACAGCCTCTCCAGCGTTTGTTGTTGGTAGTTTTCTTGATCTTGGCCATTCTTTGCAGAGTGAGATAGAATCTCAGTGTGGTTTTAATTTGCATTTCTCTAATGACCAATGATGATGAACATTTTTCATATATTTATTTGCCATTTGTATTTCTTCATCTGAGAACTGTGTATTCATCTTGGATGCCCATTTTTGGATTGGGTCTTTGAATTTCAGGGGTCTGATTTTTGTTACTTCTTTATAAGATCTAGACAGAAGTCCTTTGTCTGACGGACAGTTGACCATGATTTTTTCCCAAATTGTGGGTTTTCTTTTCACTATGCTGGAGATTTCTTTCAACATGCAGAAACTCTTTAATAAGATGTGATCCCAGTTATTGATTCTGGGATGTATTTCCTGTGTGGTTTGATTCTTGTTCATGAACTCTCTACCTACCCCTATGTCTTCAAGATTTTTACCTACTTTGCCTTCCAACAGATTCAGTGTTTCTGTTTTAATATTTAAATATTTGATCCATTTAGACTTTAGTGTAGTACATGATGATAGGCATGGGTTTAGTTTAACTTTTCAGCATATGGAGAGCCAGTTTTTCCAGCACCAGTGATTAAAGAGACTATAATTCTTCCAGTGAACATGTTTGGCCCCCTTATCAAAAATAAGGTGGTTGAATGTGTTTGTAGTTGTGGTTGTATCTTCTAATCTATTCCATTGATCTTTACATCTGTTTTAATTCCAGTACCATTTTGATTTTATTACAGTAGTTTTATAGTAAAATTTCAAGTCAGGGATTGTGATGCTTCCTCCCTGGCCTTTGCTATTTAGAATGCCTTTTCTATTTTAGGTCTCTTCTGGTTCCAGATGAATTTTTGGAGCGATTTCACTAGATCTGTGAGGTATGTTAGTGGTATTTTCATTGGGATTGTATTGAATCTGTATAACAATTTTGGGAGAATGGCCATTTTCTCAATATTTAATCTTCCTATCCATGAACGAGAGATGTCTTTCCACTTTCTGAGGTCCTCTTTGATTTCTTTTTTTCAGAGAATTATAATTTTCCCTGTATAGCTCTTTTATTTCTTTTGTTAGATTAATTCCTAAGTATTTCATTTTTTTGGATGCTATTGTGAAGTGTGTTTCTTCTCTTATTTCTCTCTCAGTGATTTTGTTGTTAGCGTATAGGAATGCTATTGATTATTAAGTATTGACTTTGTATCCAGCTATGTTGCTGAATGTATTTATTATATATATAGAAGTCTTTCAATGGAGTTTTGGGGGTCTCCTGTGTAGAGTATCATGTTGTCTGCAAATAATGATAATTTAACTTCCTCTTTTCCTATTCTTACTCCTTTTATTTCTCTATCATGTCTAATTTTTCTGGCTAGTATTTCCAGTTCTATGTTGAATAGGAGCAATGATAAAGGACATCTTTGTCTTGTGCCTGATTTTAAGGTAAAGGCTTTCAGTTTTTGGCCATTTAATATGATGCTGGCTGTTGGTTTGTCATAGATGGCCTTTATCATATTGAGATAAAGACCATCTATTCCAGTTCTCCATAAGGTTCTTACCATGAATGGGTGTTGGACCTTATCAAAAGCTTTTTCTGCATCTATAGATATGATCATGTGATTCTTACTTTTGGCTCTATTTGCATGGTGGATTACATTTATTATTTATGCATGTTGAACCATCCCTGCATGCCTGGGATGAATCCCACTTGGTCATGGTGTATAATCTTCTTGGTGATTTGCTGGATCCTGTTTGCCAATATTTTATTGAGAATTTTTGCATCTATGTTTATTAGGGAGATTGGCCTCTAGTTCTCTTATTTTAGTTGGGTCTTTCTCAGGTTTTGGTACTAGAGTAATATTTGCTTCCAGGAATGACTTAGGAAGAATTGCTTCCCTTTCAGTTTCACTGAACAGTTTGAGGAGTGTCAGCATTAAGTCTTCTTTGTATTTCTTGTAGAATTCCTCAGTGAGTCCATGTGGGCCTGGCCTCTTCTTTGTTGGTAAGGACTTAATTACATTTTCAATTTCATTATTAGGAATTGGATTATTCAGCAGTTTTACATCTCCTTGAACCAGATTTGGTAGTTCATATATTTCTAGGAATCTGTCCATTTCTTCTGTATTATCGAACATATGAGAGTAGAGGTTTTTGAAATAGGTGTTGATGATCTTCTGTATTTCCACAAAGTTTGTAGTAATTTCACCTTTTTCATTCTGTATTGCATGAATTTGAGTTTTTTCTTTCCTATTTTTATTAAGGTTGTCGAGAGGCTTATCAATTTTATTTGTTCTTTAAAGAACCAACTCTTTGATTCATTGATTATTTGTATTGTTTTCTTAGTCTCTATTGCATTACTTTGTTCTTGGATCTTTATAATGCCCTCTCTTCTTTTGGCTTGACTTGCTCTTCTTTTTCTAGATGTTTGAGGTGTAGCATCAGGTTGTTTATTTATGTGTACTCTATTTTCCTGATGTGGGAACTCAGTGCAATAAATTTTCTTTTGAGGACCACTTTCATTGTATCCCACAGATTCCTGTAAGTTGTATTTTCACTTGTTTGTAGATATTGTTTAATTTCTTTTTTAGTTTCCTTTGACCTAATGATTTCTCAAGAGTGTGTTACTCAATTTCCATGTGTTCGTGGGGTTTTTCAGTTTCTTTTATCACTAATTTCTAGTTTCATGGCACTATGATCCAATAACATGCACTAAATTCCAGAGCACCCAACTACACAAAGCAAGTATTAACAGCAATGAAAAATAAAATAAGCAATATTTTATGGGATAATTTCAATCCATTTACATTGACTTAATGTGTTCTGTGGTCTAGTATATGGTCTATTTTAGAGAATGTCCTATGTACTGAAGAGAAGAATGTATATTCTGACTTTGTTGGATGGAATGCTCTGTATATGTCTATCAAGTCCATTTATTCACAGGTGTGATTCATTTCTGTTATTTCTTTGCTGATTTTCTGTCTGGTTGATCTGTCCCTTTGTGTCAATGGCATGTTAAGGTCTCCTGTTATAATTGTGTTACTGCTTATTTGATTTTTCATTTCTGTTAATACTTGCTTTGTGTAGCTGGGTGCTCTGGAATTTGGTGCATATATATTTAAGATTGTTATCACTTCCTATTGAAGTTTTCCCCTAACTAGTATGTAGTGACCTTCTTTATCTCTTTGGATCATTTTTGGTTTGAAGTTCATATTGTTTGCAGACAGAATAGCTACCTCTGCTTTTTTTTTTTTTTTTTTTTTTTTTTTTTTTTTTTTTTTTTTTTTTTTTTTTTTTTTTTTTTTTTTTTTTTTTTTTTTTTTTTTTTTTTTTTTTTTTTTTTTTTTTTTTTTTTTTTTTTTTTTTTTTTTTTTTTTTTTTTTTTTTTTTTTTTTTTTTTTTTTTTTTTTGGTTTCTTGTTGCATGAAGTATTGTTTTCCATCCTTTGACTTTCAGTCTATGAGTTTCCATTTGGTTAGATGGGTTTCTTGTAAACAGCATATGGTTGGATGCTGTTTCTTGATCCATTCTGCCAGTCTGTTTCTTTTAATTGGTGAATTGAGGCCATTTGCATTAATGGTTATAACTGTTGTTTATTGGTTTATTGTTGACATGTTATCTTTTTGCTGTTGTATCTTTACCATTCCATTCTGTTTTATTGTCTGCCTTGTTTAGTGTTTTCTTTCCTATGTGTATCTAGAAAGTCTTTCAGTGTTCTTTGCAGGGTGGATCTGGTGATCATAAAGTTCTTCAGCTGTTCTTTGTTATGGAAGTATCTCATTTCTCCACCCATTTTGAAGGACAGTTTTGCAGGTACATCAGTCTGGGTTGCAAGTTGTTCATCTTTAGGATCTGAAATACTTCACTCCATGTACTTCTTGACTTCATTGTTTGTGTTGAGAAATCTGCTGTGGTTCTGACAGATTTTCTTTTATAGATGATCTGTCTTTTCTCTCTAACAGCTTTTAATATTCTGTTCTTATGTTGGATTTCTGGGATGGTGATTATTATATGTCTGGGTATAGTTTTATTTTGGTTATGGGTATTTGGAGTTCTATATGATTCATTAATCTTTATGTCAGTTTCCATTCTCATGTTTGGGAAATTTTCAGCTATTACTTCTGTAAATAGTCTCTTGATATCATTTGTCTTGTCCCCTTCTTTTTCATTTATCCCTATTAATCTTATGTTGTTTTTCTTTGCATCATCTTACAGCTGTTGAATTGTTATTTCCTGATTCCTTTTTATGTTTAAAAGATCTTTCCTTTCCTGTTCACTAGCTGCAATCATGTCTTCGAGGTCTGAAATTGTATCTTCACTTCTGCTGAGGTGGTTTTGGCAACATTCAATAGAATTTTTGATTTCCTGTATATCTCTTTGAATCTGCTTCATGCATTCTGTTTGTTTCTTATACTGTTCATTCAGGGATTCTATCTTTTTACATTGTTTCTCTAATTTTTTAACTATGTATTCTTTAGATGTGTTCAGTATTTCTCTCGCTACTTTTATCATTTCTTCTTTTACCTTGGAAATTATTTCTGATTTAAGTTCCTTCATAGCTTCCCAGAGTTGCTTCTTTATTTCAGTTGATATCATTTCATGCATTTCAGGAGTATGGCTTATATTTTCTTCTATGTACATGGCTTCTAGGCTTTCTTGGGATGGGCTGGAGGTTTGAGATTGCATTTTTGGCTTTTCATCTTGTCATTTTCCTATATTTCTATGTTTCCAGCGATGTCCTGAAGCTTCCCCTGGGTGTGTTGGAAATCACCTCCGGAGCCTTGGGCTGCCCAGATTGAAGGAAGGTCGCTGGGTGTGGTCCAATCAGGCCTGTGAAACCTCCCAAGCTTAATCCAGTGTTTTAGGAAGCTGCGAAGGCAGTTAAATGCTGTGAGAGATGATCTTAAATTCTCCCTGGGCCAGCGCCAGCACGCTGGAACTCACCTCATTTGGCCTCGGTCCCCCGGATTGAAAGAGGGTCCAAGACATTCTCTTTTTTTCCTACCTGAAAAAACGGTAGTACACAAGAAAAAAAAAAGTTATGGTGACATTTCTTCATTATCTTTGGCTTAAAGAGTACTTGCTGTTCTAATCTCCCCTCAAGAAAGGCTTCTCTCAATTGTGATACTTGCTGACAACAGACAAGTTTTAGCAGGTAGCATCTTCAGGATAGTTTTAGCTGCAGAAAACTTTTACTAATTGTTGTGACCCTCCAGGGATAAACCCCATCAAATGACTGATAAAAGCTGTTACACAAATGTCAGGTCTTCTCAGCCCAGTGAAATTCAACCCTAACAACTTATTTCAGCTTCAGAGCTCCCCCATTAGGTTGTGTGTGGTATCAAGCAGGCCAGTATCAGAACTCAACTGCTTCTATTTCTAGGTCCTACTTCCTGCTGTTCTTTCTACAGGAGTTGATCAACCCCAATTTCACTGACACGTTTGCATCCTGATAACCAAACATAGGACATGTCGTAAGAGTTACATACATTGCTTTCATATTCATATATTTTAAATTATTAATACATATTGCAGAATATGGTGCTTACATTTCTTGTGTGGAGCTAGTACATGTATATAACATACCTTAATTTCTTTTTTCAATCCCTTTCCCTTCCCTTTTTTCTCCTTTCCTTCATTTGTTGATCCTTTTTCCTGTTTTAAAAAACTCTACCTGCCCGCTTCCTATTATCTATCTTTTATTTTGTTCCTTATTTATAATTTAGGTTTCTAATATGAGAGAAACCACTCCTTTCTCTTCTTAATTCCTCTATGCTTTTATTAGGCAAAACATATGATTCAAATATAATTAGATATCATGAAGAATACAGAAATATTCATTTTCTCATTTAGTCTTTCATATAGTTATACAAGAATATGATTTGGATGAAATTAAAATGTTATGTTTCATGTATTGAATACTTCCTAAATGACAGGATTTAATCTGACTATTCTTTGTCACCCAACATATTCTCTATTCCTCAAAATAGTTAAAGAAAAAGACATATCGCTTTATTTTTATTTATCTTGTTTATTTATTTATGTATTTTTGGATCGAACTCACAACCTCATGCTTGCCAGGCAGATACTTCTGCTGCCCAGCTAAATCCCTGGCCTAGATATATCATTTACATAAACTTGAACAAAAAGAAAATCTCAGAACTTAAATTTGAGTCCAAGAACTATGGTCTCAGAATCTCTAATCATAGGTTAAATTTGAGAAGACATAATCCAGAAGTTCCCAAGTTTGATCATGAACGTTCATTAGACTCACAAGGAAAACCTATTCAAACATAGATTTTCTGGGCCCTACTTCCAGTGTTATTCAACTTGTAAACTGAGGACTGGGTAGGAAATTTACATTAAAAAAAAATCCAATATGGAGCTCATGCTGGTGTTCCAAGGGACACTTTAGAACCACTGGTTGAAACAATAATGTAGATATCATTTCACTTTGTCTGGATGTCATATAGTAAAATCAATTACATATGGGTCTAGACTATTTGTTTATACAGTCTCAGGCAAAATAAAATATATGGATATATTACTGTATTTTTTCAGTTGCTGAAAGCACTACAAATGGTATCATCTGTATGTGAAAAATGTAGCTATATCTGCATTAAAAATCAATACATTTTTATTTTTGTGCACTCTTTAAAAGTTTTTATAGCAGCTCAAGATCTAAAATAATTTAAGGAGTGAAATGCTCATGATGTTGGAGTTCTTTAAGTACTGCACAATTCCTTATTCTCCCAAGCAGATATTTTAACAGTATGTTAATTTTATGATTAATGAAGATAAAGGGGGAAATGAAGTAGAAAGAAGATAACAAAAAAGGAGACAGGCAGTTTAATTCTAGGGGCAATATACAGGCAGTTCTGCAGTAATGTGAATTGGGTCATATGTTTTGTTGTTATTTCATCCACAAGAATTCTCTATATATTCTGCATATTAACTTCAAGTCAGACATTCCATTTGGATGTATTTTCTTTCAGTGGTTTGCATTTTTATTTTGTAGGTTATGTCTTTTATAACTGGAAGTTTGTAATTTTAACGTTGTTCCCTCTAAAAAAAGTTGCCTTACTTATTTTGCTTATGTTTTTTATTCTGTACCTGAGAAACTATTGCCATGTCTAATGTCATAAAGTGTTCCCTTTTCTCCAAGCATTATTGTAGTGCTAGTTATAGCACTTAAATTCTTACTCATTTTTCTGCTTTATGATTTTTATTTTTGATTGCCACCTAGTTATTCATATTTATGGAATAAGTTGTGATATTTGGATTGCCATATACATTGTATAACAATCAGATCAAGGTTATTAACTTATCTGTCTCCTTAAAATTTTATTATTTTTTTATTTTTATTTATGAAGGATTGTTGAGACAGAGTTTCTCTGTTTAGTTCAGCCTGATCTTGAATTTACTATCTAGGACTGGGCTGACCTGTAACTAAGGGTGATCTTCCTGCCTGTGTCTTCTGTTTGCTGTAATTACAGACATGCACCACTACATCTGGATTTCTGCCCTATCTTTATAGTGAAAATATTTAAAATCTTCTATTCTAACTATTTTGAGTATTTCAGTGTATTATAGTTAATTTTATTCACTCTACTGCCCAACAGAACCCCAGGATTTATGCTTATGATTCTATTGTGGCAATATACTCATCAAACAACCTCTCCCTATCCAGCATCCTTATCATGCCAAACCTTTGTTTACCAATACTCTGCTCTCAATATCAACAAGATCAATATTTGAAGTTTCAACATATGAATGAAATCGTGATTGTTGTCTTTCTGTGTCTTATTTCACTTAACATGAGGTCCTCCAGTTCTATGAATGTATTCCCAAAAGGCAGGATTTTTTTTTAGTTCAGTAATATTCCAATGTGCATATGTACTGTGTGTTAAAAATCCAGCCTAGACACCCAACCAACCTTAGCAGCTGAGAGGAGCCTCGACCAGCCCTCCCCCTCACCTAGATCATCTCAGAAGCAGATGGAAGTATCAGCTGTTCCTCCTCCACAACTGGAATACCTCAGCTGATGAGGGAAGCATTGGCTGCATCTCCCACTTACCCAGCCAACTTTAGCTGCTGGTGGGAGACTTGACTGCCCCTCCTCCACACTGTGACTATCTCAGCAGCCTACAAGAGTGTCATAAACCCCTTCAACTACCTGCAGCAACTTGGTGGGATGAAGGGAGCCTTGGAGACCCCTTCCCCCACCCAGAGGACCTCAGTAGGCCCGCAAGAGTGCAGTGAGTCCCTTCCATGCAGACTAGGTCAGCAGGAGCATCAGTGAACCCTCTTCCCACCAAGAGGAACTTGGTGGGCTGGCAAGAGCTTGGGTGAGTCCCTTTACCATACAGAGAACCCTGGGTGGGCTGACAAATACATCAGCAAGGCCTCCCCTAACACAGACAAACTTGACTTAGGCTTCAAGACTCCCAGTGATACAGTAGGCCCTGGCTAGGGAGCACAGTATGGACAGGTGAATCGGGCCGCCTAGAATAGTCTGAAGCCACAGTAGCAAAATTAGCTAAGGGTTATTTCACATCAATTCTCCTAGCCTAGGAAGAATACAAGGCTCACACAACTGGCCTGCAGGTGAATGGCTCCTCCCGATACTGTACAACACAGCAACTGGGTGAACATAGAGTCAATTCAAATGAAAAGAAAATTTCCTGAAGTTATAGCAGAAAATTTCCTAAGCATGGGAAAAGAATCTGATACACAGATAAGTGAGGCATGTAGAACTCCACTTAGGCATAACAAATATAAATCTATACCCAGACTTATAGTAATCAAGACCCCAGAAATCCAGGATAAAAACAGAATACTAGAAGCTGTTAGAGAAAGAAGCAGATCACCTATCAAGGAAAGTCCATTAGAATCACTCCCTTTTTTTTTTTTTTTTTTTTTTTTTGTACCAGGGATTGAACTCACGACCACGCGCTTGTAAGGTAAGCGCTTATGCCGCTGAGATAAATCCTTGGCCCCACTCCAGAATTTTTAACACAAACTTTCAAGAAAATATGAGCTTGGAGTGAAGTACTTCAAGCCCTGAAAGAAAACAACTTTCAAACAAATTGATGTACCCTCCTAAACTATCTGTCAACATTAGTGGAGAAATAAGATGCTTTCATGACAAAGAACAAATGAAGAAATTCATGTCCACCCAAACAACCCTAGAGAGAGTAATGGAAGATATTCTATATAGAGATAAAAATGATCACTATTCCCAGAGCAACCACAGAGACAAAAAACCAGGCAAGGCAAGCAATTAAACAAGGGGGAGTGGGGAGAAGCAGGGAATCAACACAGGAAAATAACCTGAAAAACTCAAGCCAATATCTATCAGTTATAACCATCAAAGTAAATGGCCTCATTCATGAATTAAAAAAAAAAGATTGGCAGAATGTTTCAAGAAACAAGGTTTAGTGGTATGCTGTATATGAGAAATGCCCTAACTCAAAAGGAGTGTCATAGACTGAAAGTCGAAGGATGGAAAACAATATTCCATGTGACAAGAACCCGGTAAAATCTAGGGTAGATATTCTGTTGTAGACAATGTGAATTTCAAACCAAAAATGATGAAAAGAATCAAAGAATATCACTAGATACTTGTTAGGGGAAAAACTCAAGAGAAAGAGGTAACAATCATAAACATATATGCACTAAATACAGGAACACACAACTATATAAGCCAATTATTATTAGACATGCAAAATCAAATATGCAATAACACAATGTAATGGGAAACCTTAATAACCCATTGTCACAAAGAGACAGATCAAATAGATTAAGAGTCAGCAAAGGAATAACATAACTGAATCAAATCTGTGAAAAAATGGACTTATTAGATATGAAAGTGTTCTGCCTAACAACACCATAATACACATTCTTCTCAGCTACAAATGTGATATTCTGTAAAATAGACCTTAGACTAGTTTATAGAACATGTTTAAGTAAATGTAAAGAAAGTGAAATTATCCCATGAATATTATCTAACCAAATGTACTGAAATTAGAAATAAATGGCAAAAGAAACTGCAAAACCTACACAAACAAATGTAAATTAAATAACATCCTCCTGAACAACCAATGGATTACAGATCAAATTAAAAAAGAAATTAAACAATATCTAAAATTAAACAAAATGCAGATTCAGCATACCGGAACCTATGGGATATAATGAGAATGGTCTTAAGAGGAAAATATATAGCAATGAATACTCACATCAAGAAAGCAGAACAAGCACAAATAAACAACCCAATGCTGCACCAGAAGCTTCTACAAAATAAAAATAAGTCAAAACCACAGCTCATAAAAGACAGGAAATTATAAAGATCAGAGTGGAAATTAATGCACTTGAGACTTAAAAAATAATAAAAAGAATTGATGAATCACAGAGTTGGTTCTTTGAAAGAACAAACAAAATTGATAAATCCCTAGCAAGCCTTATTAAGAAAAGAAAAACAAAACTCAAATTCATGCAGTGAGGAAAGAAAAGTGTGAAAGGAAATTCTGTAAAACCTGTGGAAATTGAGAACATTCTCAAAACCTACTTTGAAAATATTTACTCACTTAGTCTGGAAAATACATAAGAAATGGGAAGAGTCCTCAAAATGTAAGAATTACCAAAGCTAAATCAAGAAGATGTACAAATATCTGTTAAAGAATTAAAAATGTAATTAAAAACTTATCAACAAAGAAAAGCCCATATCCTGATAGATCCACAGCCAAATTCTACAAGACATTTAGAGAAGATTTAACATTAATACTCCTCAAACTCTTCAATGAAATTGAAAGGGAAACAATTTTCCTTAACTCATTCCTGGAGGCAAGTGTTACCTTGATACCCAAACTAGAGAAAGACCCAACCAAAAAGGAGAACTATAGACCAATCTTCCTAATGACTGTTGTTGAAAAATTCTCAATAAAATACTAGCAAATAGAATGTAACAAGTCATCAAGATTATACAACATGACCAAGTGGGACTTATCCAAGGAATGCTGGGATGGCTCTACATATGCAAATAAATAATATATCATACCACAGCAACAAAGCCAAAGGGGAAAAAAATCACACGATCATCTTAATACATGCGGACAAAGCTTTTGATAAAGTACAAAGTATGTTCATGATAAAACCCTACAGAAAATTGGAACAGATGGTATATAACTCAATCTGATAAAAGCCATCTATGATAAACCAACAGCCAACATAATACTAAATGGACAAAACCCGAAAGCTTTTACTGTAAAATCAGGAACAGGAATAAGATAAGAATTTCACTATCACCACTCCTATTTAATATAGTTATGAAAATGTTAGCTAGAGCAATTAGTCTAGAGAGACAAACAAAAGGAATAAAGCTAGAAATGAAGAAGTTAAATTGCCATTATTTACAGATGATACACTCTACATGGAACACCCCCAAAACTCCATCAAAAAACTGCTAGTGTTAATAAGCAAATTCAGCAGCATAGATGGATACAAAGCAACACTAAAAAACCAATAGCATTCCTGTACACAAACAACAAACTCAGTAAGGAGATTATAGAAATAACACCTTTCACAATACCATCCAAAAAAATGGAATCAGCCTAACAAATGATGTCAAATATGTGTACAGTGAAAGCACATGTATTCTAAAAAAAGGAGATTGAAGAGAATATCAGAAAATGGAAAGCTAACCCTTGTTCTTGGATAGAAAGAACGAGTGTTGTGAAAATGGGCATATTCCCAAAACTGTTATACACATTTAATGTAATCCAATCAAAATAGCATTAGTGTACCTCACAGATCTAGAGAAAACTTTCCTAAAATTTATTTGGTACCAGAAGAGTGCTAGAATAGCAAAGGTGCAAAGACAATACTAGGAAACAAAGGCAAGGCAGGAGACATCACAATCCCTCACTTGAAATTATACTAAAAAACTACAGTGATAAAATCGGCATGATACTGGCAACAAAACAGACCTGAAGATCCATGGAACATATTAGAAGATGCGGACACAGCCAAAAAGACACTCAGCCACTCTATCTTTGACAAAGGGACCAAACATGTTCACTGGAAGCAAAATAGCCTCTTTAGTAAGTGATGCTGGAAAAATTGGCTTTCCACATGCTGAAGACTAAAACTAGACCCATGTCTCTCACCATGCATTAAACTAAAGTTAAAATGGATCAAAGATCTGAATTTTAAAACAGAAATATGAAACTTACTGGAAGAAAAGTTAGGTCTAAATCTTGACATAGGGGTAGGCAAAGAGTTCATGAACAAAACACAAACCACAGGAGAAATACTAAGAAAAATGGGGATCTTATCTTTTTAAAATTTTTGCACATCAAAAGAAATCACCAACAGAGTGAAATGAAAACCTACATAATAGGAAAAAAAATTAGTCAATTGTCCCTCAGAAAAAGGACTTAATCTAGAACATACAGAGAACTGAAAAAGGTAAGCCCCCATATTCCAAGACCCTGTTCAAAAATGGGCATCTGAGATGAATATGCACTTCTCAGATGAAAAAAAGCAAATGGCAAATAAATTCATGGAGAAGTGTTCAACATCACTAGTCATTCAAGAAATGCAAATTAAAACAACATTGAGATTCCATCTAACTCTAGAAAGAATAGTTGTCATCAAAAATCAATAACAAGTGTTGGCGGGCTATGGGAAAAAAGAAACTTCTTCCTCTGTTGGTTTGCATTAGACTGGTACATCCACTGTGGAAATCAGTGGGGAGCATCCTCAGGTTAGGATTGGAGGTCTCATTCACTCCAACTATTCTCTTTCTGGGTGCTTTCCCAGAAGAACTGGAAACATTATGCCACAGCTATATTTGTGCAGCCAAGTGTATAGCAGCGCAATTTGTTTTCTTTCTTTTTTTTTTTTTTTTTTACCAGTACCAGTACTGTGTGCTTGCAAGGCAGGTGCTTATGCTGCTGAGCTAAATCCCAGCCCTAGCAGCACAATTTGTAATAGCTAAATCTTGGAAACAATCCTTATGTTCTTCAGACAAATATAGATAAAAAGTTGTGGTATTTTTTGTATAATGGAGCACTACGCAATTATAAAAAAGGATAAACTTGAGGCTTTTATAGGTAAATGGATGTAATTTAAGGCCATATTCACAAGTGAAATAAAGCAAACTCACATGTTTAAATATCATATTGTCTCCTAGTGTAAAAAAAAACCCTGAAAAGATAAGATCGGGTATACACAATAGATATTGTGAAAATGAAAGGGTAAGAAATTACTCAAGAGAAGAACAACTGGGATATGGGAAACAAGAAAAGAAAGAAGGAAAAAAGACTATATATATATATATATATATATATATATATATAATAGGTAACTATACCACTAATCTGTAAGTACATCAAAAAGAACAGTTTGAGTTTTCATTGTTTGATTGCTTGATCATTTTTATACCTAAATCTTGTAATCAAAACAACTACTTTTAAGATAACAATATGCAATATAATAACTAGTGTTAATTTCCTACTATTTTTGAAATTCTGTGCCATTTTTATGCTTTTATGTTGTTTTGTTTTTAAAAATAAATAACCAATCTATGCCTTGGGAACCATGAATACTATGTCAATAAACATGGGAATGCAGATGACTTTGACAAATTGATTTCAATTTCTTAGCATGTATACCCAGTGGTGGGACTGCTGGATAATAAAGTGACTCCATTTATAATATATTTTAGGAAATTCCACGTTTTTTCAAAAAACTGCATTAACTTATATTCCCACCAACAAATAATTAATAATTAAGCTTTCTACATGGCCTAGAAAAAGGATTCAACTTCATTCTTTGTTATGCTGATAACCAGTTTCCCAGAGTTTGTTTTAAAGGTTGTCCATTCTCAATTTAAATGTTTTACAGGAATTATGAAAAATTATCTGAAGTTGTATGAAAAAATTTTTCTGGTCACTTCATTACATTTCACTGGATTTAATGCCCATAATTCTAAAATTCTTTTATCCTTTTATAAAATTATGATCATAAACTTCAATTATAACAACTATGTTTTTAGTGATGAATTATTCATCTAGTAAAAAATCTTTAGCAAATTTATAATTCTTGGATAAATTCAACTCCAAATATTATAATTAATACTTTTATTTTCCCTACTTAGTAATTTTCTTACATACGGTTATCCAAAAATTAAGATGACTATGTTGTAAGTATATGTATACTATAATCATATATGATAAAATACAGATAATTATTTTATTGTATTATACTCTACTATATTATACTAAATATGTTACATGCTTCATTTTACATTTCTATTTTTATTCTCTCCAGTATTTGCATATATATGATTTTTAATTATTTCTCAGTATTGTATGTTTAATTTTGTTCAGTATAAATTATTCCCAATGATTCATTATTATAATAACTGGCACAATATATACCAAATACATCTGAAATTTCTGACTGAAATTTCAGATTTTTAAAGTGAACACAAATTTCCTAGTAACAAAATTGGAATTTCGCAGTCAAAGTGCATGAATACTTTGTAAACTCTTTATTCGTATTTCCAACAGGGTTGCAGAAGTGATATAGCAACTTACATCCCACCACCAGAGTGTAAAAGAAATAGCTCTGCTTCCAGGAGATAGGACTGAGGTTGTTATGTGAAAAATAAAAAAACAGTTACTAATTTCAGAGCTGTCTAAATGTTCTCCTATCTTATCCTGGTTCACTGGAATATTTGCATTTTGTTATCTGTAACTCATCTTCATTACCTGTGGAGAAATACTTTGCTAAAAGAACTGACAATTATGCATCAGTCTTACCGCTGTTTTGTCACATGTAGACAAAGTTTCAAAACAGAATGCTGAGATTGAATTACATCTTCACTGGGAAGCAGTCGGCAGTGCTGCCAACTCTCTGACTGCACCATGTAGTTTATCAGTTTAGAGCAAGGAACCCATAGACTGGTCCTGAAGTAACACCACATTTTGCAGGATATATAGAAAGAAAGAGTTTGTTCTATGTAAGATTCCATAAAATGTTCAACTCTTAATAAAATCAGCTTTAATAAAACTTGAACAAAACCTCTTCTGTAATAATGATCCTGGAACTTAAAAATCCGATATCTAGCATTAAATGCATATTTTTTCTATTTATCATCCAAATATAATTAAACAGATGCTTTTTTAATTATGGAAAACAGACAAATCAAGTTTTGTTTTAGTTAGTTACATTTTAGTGTGTGTGTGTGTGTGTGTGTTTAACTGCAAATAATGTGCTTTCTTCATATTATCATCTATGTAACTGCTGTATCAGCTGGGAGCATCTGGCCCTATTCAAGCTGATATATCTACTAAAACCTTTCTCTTACCACTTGTAAACTTCTCTTACCACTATTATACCTCTAATAGATATATTTCAGCAAATAAATGTTAGGGAGAGAGAAAGAAAGGGTACAGTGCTAATTTCCCTGATTTCTCTGCTTTTATACCAGAATCTGTATATGTATTTTCTGTTTCGCAAATTAAAAATCAAGCTCTTTTGTGGAGATCTATAAAATATTCCCTTTGTAAAAAGCAATGAATAGTAAAATAGATTTTATAGCATATAGAAGAATGAGTTTCTGCAGGCAAATCATGAGTTGGGGCACAGCAGGGAGTCATCACCAAATAAATGAATATGTAGATAAATGAATAACCTTATAAATGCATATTTAAAGTATATCATCTTTGTATGGCCATCATGATATGAAATCATCAATAATATTTTCCAGTCATAATACCTTACATCCATATACTGTCAAAATATTCACTCTTTGTTCCACCATTGATACTTGGATTGCCAGGGACTTACCAGGGTCTTCCTACACAGTAGGAAGGTTCATTCCTGCTCTCTTTTTGCTGTAAATTGGCTCTAGAGCCACATTTATATTTCCAAATCTGGCAGCACAAAGAAAACATTACACTCATCAGAATCTGCTTTCTGGAAAACATGCTGGCTGAAAATTATTATGTTATCATTTTGTGTATGTATTTTTCTCAGTGCTGGGGATTGAAACTAAGGCCTTATGGATAGCTAAGCACGAGCTGTAGCACTCAACTACACCACGTGTTCAATTTTAGATATTAGTTTTACTCTTGAAATATTTTAGAAAAGCCTGCATATGTGAATGATGTGATCCCTACGGGCAAAGTTGGAGATTCACCCTCCTTCATGGGAGAATGACAGATGATTTCAAATGTATGAGGCCATGCAATGAGGGATAGTGGACTGAAAGAACATAGCTATATTGAAAAAACCTTCCCTGCTTCTGGAAGATTCTTATTTCTATTCCATCCTCTTCACCCCTGCCAGCTGTCACTCCTAAACATCCCATAACATCTTTCTTGACTTTTCCCCAAATCTTTTAATTTTGTTCTGTGCACACTTGCCTTGGTATGATGCAAAGAAGAACAGCTCAGCAAAATACATCTTAGGTTCTGAAATTTGGGTGCAGTTCTAGCTAGCTAAGCCCTGGAAAATCTCCCAGCTATTTTGAGTATCGTAGGATCTGCTTGAGGGCAGAACCTGAGAAGAGGGTGTCGCGTCCATGGTGGACACGTGAGTCTGAAGCCTACTAAAGCTTCCTAGATGCCATGTCACATTGAAAGATGGCAGAGAAGACCTATGTCTTCAATTTCTATTCTCCTTTCATATAGTCTACCTGCTAGGTATGCGAATGCCTTATAAGTCTGGTGGTTGTCCCTCACATCAACTAAGCAAGCACACACACACTGGGTGTAAACACCTGAAATAGCAAGCAGAAAGAGATGACAAACATTTAAACATAATTCTCTCATATTATGAAAAATTTCTGCCATGGCTGTTGCTCAAGGTAGAGACTAGATTAAGTCAATATGGCCTAAGTCAGAGACTGTGGCTACGGCATATTTTAATATTATACCCGTTCTACAGATAATACAAAATTATGTATCCCCATGAGAGTTAGAATTGGCTTTTGCAAATATGGAATGCAATGAATAACTTATAGACTTTGCTCATCAAAAACTTGTTAACATGATGAAGTTATAATTGTAAGCATTATATTCATATTTCTCTGCTTCTAGCATCAATTATTTTTATTCATTATATCTTGGTAATTGCTTCCATACCATCCTTCTTTTACCTAAATGTTAACTAAATATATCTTTTAAAGTTTGGGGTCTTTCCTGTGTGTCAAGTGTCTTCCCAGTCAGTTAACTAGAAATCATGGGACACTTTGGAGGTGGGAGGGAGAATAAAGAATTAAATGTAGCTTCATTTCATTAAGTGATACTGCTAAATCCCATCTATTTTACTTCACATTTGTTCAAAACACTTAGGAATCTCATTCTCTTAACATCAAACTATGCTGTAGTTCCAATCAGTGTTATCGCTATCCTAGTAATTGACAAAGTCAGTGGTTATTTTCAGTCTCTGGTTTTGTGTCTCCATTTGATTTTATATGCACCTATTTCTCTCTTGCTTCTTGCTTTGCCCTTTAGAGTCTTCTCCTTTGCTACCTCTTTAACAAATAAAGTGGCTAGATTTCATTGTTGACTTTCTGCCCTGCTTTGAAAGGTCTTTTCTAGATATCAAGTGGAAAAATGAGAGAATCCAGCTAGCTGAATATTAGCAGATTCCCCTGTCAGCTGTCACATGGGAGGCAACGATGTATCAAGGGCATAAAACTAGTCACCTATATTATTTTTCCATAAAAATATTTCATTTTATCCAGAGATGGTGGAATATATCCCAGAACAATCTAGGTTTGTTATGAAAAATTAGACCCCCTGCATAGCACTGGCTGTTAACTGGGCACCATTCTTCTAACTTTACGCCAGTAAACTCATAAACTACCTAAATAGATTCACTTCCCACCCACGTTCATCCTGTCCCTTGTCACCCTCTCCAATTGTTAATTAAGATGATAAAAAATAGAAAATGTGATAACCTTCAATCAAATATGTCTGCTGTCTATTACTCTCTCTCAAACTTCCTTCACTGTCAAATTCAATATTGCTAATTAGACTTTTTTTCTGAAAGGTTTGAGTATTCTTAGATTTCTGACTTCACCTTTTCCTCTAAGTTTTCCACACAACGCTGATATAATTATTCCTTTCCTTTTGTTTTTAGTGTGAATTTATATCCTCAAATATTACATGTTTAAAATTTTAATTATTTGGAAAATTTAGCTATTTTTCTTACTCGTACCTACCCTTTGAGTTAACAGCACTGTGGCAGTAGCACAGTGGATTCGAGGTGATAAGTTATGTGTCCTAATCTTTCCCATGCCTGGCTAAATAAGGCCATTGGAAATGGCTTTCCTCTTCTGGGTCCTCACAGATGTAGAATTTATGTGTTAATCTGGATTGTCTTGAAGGACAATTTTGGTTAATTAGTGTTAATTATTCTGCCTTTCTAATCTAAGCAAGTCAATTTCTCAAAGCAAGAAAGTCTCCCAAGCAAATTCTGACTAGATTTACTGTACAATTTATTGTGCATTTGAAATCATAGGTAACTTTACATTTTAATCTCTAATTGCTTTCTTTTGAGATGTAGTGACAGTTCAATTAATTTTGAAAAATATTCATGCTCTAGTAAATATGATTTTTTTTTCTCAAAAACTCTTTTTCTTCTATTTATAACTAAGGGAAATTTTCTTAGAAGTAAAATAGCGGTATCCAAGGAATCAGACCTAAATTCTAAATGTTGACTGTAGCATATCCTTTTCCAAACTGTGGGAATAAGCTCACCACTAACTGTTTCTGTTTGCTGTACTCAAGAGACCAATTGCAGAATCTAAGTGTAGGTTCAAAGGCATTGAGCCTCCTGACCTTTCAGCAGTCATTTTAGAACATGTTGGATATTCTCAGAGGAAGGTGGTTAAAATAATACTTGCAGCATACAATGTGATAGGTTATTGAACACATACTCGAAAACAAAGTACATATAAATTTTATTTTTTAACCCTCATTATTCACTGCTATCAATAAGAGTTGCATTTGTTTCCCTGTTTTAGTCAGTGAATATTGACATCTATTGGCAAATTGCATAACTTATTTTCCTACTTTAACACTATTGGTCCACAGGTGGTTGAGAAGTTTTGGCTTCCAAGATTGGAAGGCTAAACAATTTATATTAACTCTAAACTTAGGTGCCTCAGTATCTCCAGTAGACAAAACAGGGCATCTGGGAAAGATATTCCCTTCTACTTTAGTCCCTCTTTTAGCATGCTATGATTTTAGCATATTATTTTAGGAGGTTTTCTCCTGGCATGTAAGAAAGATTCATGCCTGCATTTGCTATTAATTCTGAAGTTCTGTGATTTATTCCCTCAAGTTTTATGAAGTAATTACTTGCAAGAGCTCTTTCTTGTATGAACTGTAATAAAAACGACTTAAGAAAAACGGTTGGTCCTTGCATAAAATTAAGCAGAAATTAAATTAAAAGGCCGGACATCTGT
Source organism: Hydrochoerus hydrochaeris (assembly GCA_004027455.1). Lineage (NCBI taxonomy): Eukaryota > Metazoa > Chordata > Mammalia > Rodentia > Hydrochaeridae > Hydrochoerus > Hydrochoerus hydrochaeris. The sequence continues at coordinate 841,029 of PVLA01000028.1, forward strand.
TCAATTTGTATTAGGCCTTTCAAGATGTTCCTGTTGAGCTTCAGAGACAGTAATGATAAGAAAATTTATTCAAAATTTGATTTCTGTGATTCACCTTTTCTATGTTCAAGCCATGGATCTATCCATTCCTTATTTTGTACTTAATGTGGGTCAAAGTATCCAGTTGTGGCTCAGGAATTTCTACCAGCTGATGAATGAACTAATAGATTTATCTTAGAAAATAGAAGGAAATGTGTGGGTATGTCATGTAAATAAAATAAAATAATAACTTTTGTTTGCAAAGAAAATAAGAACTTTATGTCTATTTTCTTACCTTAGTAAATCTAGAACATAATAACTAAGGTCGGGGGTTTTAGTGTATAATAACTTTTATAGAAAGTTGCTAATGAACTGTGGGAGAAATATGAAATAAGAGAATCTAAATTTTATAGAGCATCCATTATAGAGCATCTATCCATTAAGAAGTGTATCAGATGCCATTGACCCTACTTGTCATTTTAAATTTTGCATAAGCCTTAAGATTTATAGAAATTAAGTAACTAGCTCAAGATCATGTGGTAATGAAGCTAAGATGAAGATAAGGGTGAAAAGTTCCTGTCTTAGCCATTCAAGTTCAGAAACAAACTGGGACGAGGTGACGTTATGACACTGTCATGTGAGGACACGAGGAGAGTAATCTCAAATAAGCTGAGCACAGCAACATTTATTCTGATGACCACCTTACATAATTTCTATGTTTAGCAAAAAAGAAGAATAGTAAACAAAACAATTCTTGAAACTGAAGTAATTTAGGTAAAAGTGAAGATAATTTCAATGTTAAATTGTTGTTTCATTTTACTATGATTAAATTAATATAAAGCAATTTAGTTTTCTTTTTGCCCATACACTAAAGAGAAATCAAACATGTCATTTGTCAAACTCTTCTCCCCCAGTCACAGAGACAGAGGTGTTTTTCTTAAAAGAGCACAAAGTGTGCAGAATTAGAAAGACATTCTAGAATTTCTCTCACTTCTAATAATATATTCTGGGGAAGAAAGATGCAAACACCAAGGAAAGCAAAATGAGAAGGGGGAGAGAGAGGCTGAGAGAGGGAATGGGAGAGGAAGTGGAAGAAAGGGAAGGAAGGAGGGAGGAAGGGAGAGAGAAACAGAGGGAGACAGAAACAGAGAAAGACAGAAAGAGAGAGAGCGAGCAGAAGAGAAAGTGGAAAAAAGGGAAGGGGGGAGGGAGGGAGAGAGAGGAAAAAAGGAAGGAAGGAGGAATTTAGGGAGAAAGAGGGAGAGAAAGCAAGAGCAAGTGAGAGAGAGAGAGAGAGAGGGAGAGAGAATGATTTGACATTAGGAAGAATAGAAGTTCTCCTGCTAAGAGCCCTGAGAGTTCAGGCAGCTAGCTGGCAATGGTCATTGTCAAAGGATTAATAAAGAAAGCATCTGCCGGGGACAGGTGGCAGCACAGCAGAGAGGGAAACAAAGGTTTTTGGCACAAGGAAAATAAAATACAAGTGAAAACACTGTTTATTCTACTCTTCTGTTTTGATACACTATTTGTGTATATTAATGTCAATGTTCCCATTTTAATTTTCAGTGAGAACTGGGATCGGTGCAAGGTTTCTGCCTCCCTGTGCTGTCTTCAGATGGAATTTTGTTAAAGAAGGAGATATAGCCAAAAACATTGGCACATAATCTAACCGTATGCATAGCAGGAATTCTGAAAAGTTTCCAGAAGAGAAATGAACATTTAAATGGAAATTATCAGAAATGATAGCCTGAAAAAAAATGTGAAAGAAAAGAAAAGCTGAACAGGTTATGCTGGAAGGTTTACATCATTAGCAAATCAAGGAAAACTGATTCCCTCAAAAGAAGCCCACAGTGCATGTGATTCCTAAGACACTTATTGTCACTCAGCAGCAGCACAGAAGTGAATTCTCTTTGTGCCATTCACTGTTCCCTAGGCTCCCCTAGCACCAAGAGATTGTTCATTGGAACTTTCTTAAACTCTCTTCATTGATGATTAACATCTCCAAGGAAGAGTCTGACTATGAGTTTAACTGTTTTAATACTTCAATTATTATTTTTCACAAAACAGAGCAGATAATGATCAGAAAACAAACCATAAAGTTAGGATTTTCTGTCAGAGGGCAACGAAACTGTAAATTACATTTTTTTTTTTTTACATTGGTATCTAGTTCTTGGTGGCTGTTCAGAGAGCAAACAAAAACTTCCTTTGGCTGTTTATTTGTAATTTATGTACATTTGTTTTGATAACACTTGTCTCCCCTTGTAATGCTGGTCCAACATAAATGTTTCCCAGTTTTCAACTAATTCTAGGAGATGACAGGAGCCTTTTCAGATGTGCTTGCTCTTTATGTTTTCCCTCGGAGTTTATATTTCTTATTTGCACCTGGCTACCTATTAACAGCAGATACTAAATGTTGTTAATTAAATTATAAAAACCATTCACTGAGGCCTTTGCACTTTCGATGTTTCTGTTCTTATTATTGTAAATCCTCTCACATAGTTCACTGGTTTTGTCCATGTATAAGACACTCTTAGACTCAGGTCTGGTCAAATAGCTAGAAATCAGTTAAGATTCAAAGTCACAGATTACAGTTCTGACAGCTCATTCACAGATTACAATGTAAAATAGAACTGGTACCCCGAAATTGTCACAGAGGCTCTTACAGCCTTAACATCCACGGAACATGATCACTTTCTCCATTTGAAAATGGTGTGGCATCTAAAAAACAGGATTACGTCTCTAGATTAACCTTCGTTCTGTCGGGTGAAAAGAGCTTGGTCCTTTACGCAAGTTGAATGATTTCCAGATCCATCATAGCTTTACCCCATCCAAGATTTGTGGAGGGATTTAAAATTATTTAGCAATTATGATAATTCAAACTATTGATTTTTAGATCCTAACTAAATACATTTCTTATAACAAGTGCAAAAAGAAATAAACAGAGGCAGGACTTGGAGACTGCATAGGGTTGCTGATATTTTCTATTGAGAGGACACCTATCTATGGACTAAAGTTATCTGCCAGGCAGATGCAGCTTTGTAGTGGAGATAAAAATGCCAAGTTGATGTTATCATAGCGATCCTGAAGTGTGGCATCTCTGAGTCAGTGCCCTCTGTTCTGAAGTCATCCTTGGTAAGTTATTGTTTAGTTACTGTTTGTTTCCTTTCTTCATCTCCAATCTTGTGTTCTCATCTGGATGAAGATAATGACCAGGAAAGCAACAGCATTTTAACTAGAAATATAACGGCAAAACCTATAATAAATTACATGATAGGTTTACAGCCATATATTCAGATTCTTTACTAAAAGCCAAAGTATTATATCCATTGTATATTTACATATTTACTGAGAGACAGAGAGAGTGGGAAGAAGAGTCAAAGATGAGTGATCTGAAAATATAGAAAGACAAAAAATGAAAAAATCTAGAAACAACAAATGTTAATAGTTCATACTATTTGTGCCTAAGTAGTTTTATAATTTTCATTTCTTCTTTTAATTTCCAATTTGCCACATACCATGGGCACTTGCTATCATTAAAGATGCTTTAAAATATGCAATATTAAGAAATAATTGAAAATGTGGCTCTAGTGTAAAACATCTCTCACTTTATATTGATGAACTTGCACTAGCAAATAAATTCATTTTTGACTGATGATTGTGACACTAGCCAAATGCCTTTTGAAATATTTCTGCCCCTACAATGCTAAACATCATATCTTCAAAAGTGATCAACAGGACAAAAGGACATACAACACGCAAAAGACCCTAGGTAGCTACTTAAGCACTTTTTAGCATTTCTCCTTTTGTATGCAAACTCACTGCATTGATTAATTAGCTTAAAATATAATTTTGTCCACCTTGCATGGGCTAAAGTGGTTTTCTAGGTACAGCAGATACAGCAAAAAATCAAATAGGTAATACTTCACTTTCATGAAACTACTAGAACATTGATGGGAGCTCTCAATCATGTAACAAGGCAGTGATCTTATTAAGAGGGAATACAAACCTACATGCAGATTATGAAGTGAGATGGAAAAATGTCATTTGATAAGTTGGAAGCCATCTTTGCATAGTTCTGTTTAACTAAGAAGCAGCTTCCTTCAATAAGAATGATGAATAAAGAAGCCGTCTGTACTTTCCATCATGAATATTTCTTTTCCTATCCCCTTGCTTTGCTCAGGATCTCTCAAGCTGCCCCTTATGAGATATGCAAGAGGCCCTCAGTATTTTCTTCCTGCTGCTGCTGAGGGGAGATTTGTGTTCCATAACAACTTGCAAAATTGTAAACAAGATTGCTCAGGAAAAGTTGCTTGGACTTACATTGTACTCAACTATGAAACTTTTACTATGAAGTGATTTTTTTTTTCCAGAGGTGCCTAACCCTCTTCAAATGGTCTTCATAGAAGCAATGAGATCCAGAATTTGTATTTTTAGAAAGGCAACCTTTCTCTTTCTCAAAGAAAACCAGGCACAAATGTATTCTTGTGATAGCCAGCCAGCTAAGCCATATAAAACTGGTTCATTATTACTTGTGTCCTTGTAGGTATTTTAGTCTTTAAATGGTGATACTATCGTTTTAATTAAAGCTGAATTTTCTTCAGCATTCAATTCAAAAAGAGACTGCAAGGCCTCATTCTACAATAGAAACTAAATCCTCAGTCCACAAGTGAAACAAAATGCATGCATGGATGTAGGCAGGGTGAGAAGGTTTCAGAATTTGATAGTGGGAGATCACTGGCATGTACACTAACAAAGAGATAAACCAGAATTATGGAAGTTATACTCATGTGACTCTTTATGATGTATAAGATGAGGTACAGAAAAAGCTAAAAACTAGAAGGCTGTATGAGGAGTGAGATGTGGTAGAAAATCTTAGCCCATCTTATTTTTCTCCTCTCTCAGAGTGATACAGAGAACTTAATTAAAATGGCTGTTTTGCAAGGCATATGGTGACACTGAGGCCCACCAACTGCAAAAATAAGACAATGTGGATAAATAAGTTAAACTCTTTTATCTATATCTATTATGTAGGTTTCACATTAGCACTGTTAACATGTTGAGCCGAACACTTTCTGGTTGTGAGAAGCTATCTTCTGTATCCTGTATGGCAGCATCCAGCATCCTTTGCATCGATCCACTATGTAAGAGTAGCATCTCCTTTCAACTTAAAACAAATGACAACATCTCCAGACACTGATAGAATATCCATGCAAGGAGGGAACCATCAACATCGTCCCTGGTTGAGAACTGGGTGATGGAAACACAGAGCCCTGCACAGGAGCTAGTACATAAAAGTTGAAAGAAAAAAATGGCTCTATGTTGCCTCTCTGAATATTAAGATTGGCCATAAAAGCAGTACCAGATTCTGTTTGAAAAAGCAACTAATCAAGAAGCACTGGGTGTTATTTCCTATAGAAAATCCTCCTAGCCTAAGACTTTAGCCTCCTTGCATTCTCGTATCCCTCCATTTGTAGCCAATTAGTTTCAGTATTAGTGGTTTATGCTTTAGTCTCTTTACATTTTTGTTATAAAACACTGGCTTCCTAGACCCAGTCAGGTTTTCTCCAGTTGCTAGCTGGCCCTGTTGCTAGTTGTGTTGGACAGATACCAATCAAAACAGTTTCTACAGCAGGTCTGGGAATGTAGCTCATCAGTAGAGTGCTTGCCTGAAATGCACAATGTTATGGATTTGATTCCCAGCATCATCAAAGAAACATAATTACCTGATGGACACAACTATCAATATTTATCAGCTGAAAACTAAACTAGTATTTTATATACAAAATGAAAACTGTGAGCTTGAAGATCTTTTTGGTGGCCTGGAATATATTTGTATATGTGTCCATATATGAATTATTCCTGGAACAATGTCTATCTAAGGAATTGGGGGTACAATTTTCATATTAGCCTTAGAAGAGTTTTCCAATTTGAAAAACACGAGGCTACTTTGAACATCTATGTGATTACAGGTTGGCCTTACAAAGGTGTTTATGTTCTGGAAATTTTTACTCACTTTCATATTTCTCTGCAAAAGTTTTCAGTTGCAAAAGACTTGGAGACTGCACACTTGAAAGTAAAGCTGAGACAGGAAGATCCTGTATTCAAGTTTAAGTCTGACAACTCACCAAGAGCCTAGTTCAAAATTAAATAAAAAGAGCTAAGGAAGTAGCCCTGGGTTCAAGCCATAGAACAGCCAAAAAATAGAAATAAAAGTGACATGTTTTAGGATGCAAATCTATAATCTGCATCTTATTATAATCTTAGAAAAGGTATTAGTTTAATTTTTAAAATCATTCTCAATTTACTTGTCACTTTCTGATTTGTAATTTTTAAATTTTATTTAAAGAGACAAAAGCAAAACAGAAAAAGGTAGAAACAATAAAGAATTTTAGAAAAAAAATAAACAGCAAGAAATCACTTGTTGATAAATTACATATTGCCTTCTTAGACATAGTTGTTCAAGTTATAAAATTAAAGCATACAATGTGGACATTCAAACAGTGAGGCAGCAAACAGTTCTGTTCAATGATCCAATAAAGACTTAGCAACGTGGTTATCAATCCTACACACTTAAACATACATGCAGTTTCTGAACATATCTCAATTTGCTATAAGTAACCTTTGAAGGAAAGAGATTTGCTGCTATAGCTTCTTATAATGTGCTGTGGTTCCCATATTATATTTTTTCTATACATACTAAATCAGATAAGTTTTCTTTCTTTAATTTCAAGTATTAAGATTTCACCAAAGAAGGTTTAAATGAAGTTTTCATCAAAGGAATTTTGTGATAATTATAAATTTGTTAAATTTAATCCATGACACTTTAATTCAGTATACTTGTTTGGTGAAAGAATATGGGTTGGTTTTACAACTTTTGAAATATTTCACATTCTATTTCTGTTTCATGATGAACTATTTCTAAATTTTTTAAAATTATCTTATATAAAACATTATTCTTTTCAAACTTATAAAACTCCTGTAATCTTAAGTGTTTTATAATATTCTTCAAAGTAGAGTTGAGATATCAAAAAAAAATTGTCACTAGCAGGAAAAAGGACCACAAATAGAAAATAATGGCAATGGGCATGAAGATAACTTCACTCATACTTCATGATAATTCTGTGACATAAGTACCAGAAGTCCAGTTTTAGAGTGGAGACAACTAATGTGTAGAGCAAGACGTCATTGGTTAGCTCTAAATATAGAAGCTAAACTTGAATCAGTATGACACCACCGAAGTACATATGGTTCCTCAGATAACTTTGAAATATTTTAAGAAGAAATTAACAAAATGGTATGCTGGAGGATAAAGGTCAAGAGTCACAGGACCATTCCAAAGTCACAGAATGTAATAAATAATACTTCATAAAAATTTATTATTAAAAAACTTATTATTAATCAAAGTCACATATAAACCACAAGTCATAACACTTCTGGTTTGTGAAAGTTCAAGATAAAAGACTGAGCTCAAATCAATTCACAAACTTTAACAAAAATATGAGAATTCTCTGATTTAGGCAGGAATTTCCCTGGTTACAACCCTGATTCTTTTTACTTTTCTGTCCTAGGAACCCAGGGCCATGTTTTTTATACATTCATCAAGTTTTGGGCATTTGGGTTGTTTAAAATATTTAGCGATTATAAACTGCGCTGTTATAAACTTGGGTGTGCATGTATAACCGTAGTGTGACGCTTTCAAGTCTTTTGGTAAGATACCAAGAAGTGGATTAGTTGGTTCAAATGGGACCTGTAGTTCTAGTTTTTTGAGGAATCTCCACACCGACTTACACAGTGATTACACCAGTCTACAGCCTCACAAGAGTAGAAGACTGTTTTTTTTTTTTTTTTTAATCGACAGGCGTGCCAGCATTTGTTATTGGCTGATTTTTTTGATGACAGCTTTCTTTCTGGAGTGAGATAGAATCTCAGCATTGTTTAATTTATATCTCTCAAATGATCAGTAATGTTCAACATTTTTCATATATGTATGTATCATTTGTACTTCTGAGAAATTCATTTCATTTGCCCATTTATGGTTTGGATCATTACATTTTCAGATGTAAAAATTTTTTCAGTTCTCCTTATGTTGTAGATATTGATTCTTTGCAAACCAACTGGTTAAATTTTTTTTCCCACTCTTTGGGTGGAATTCTCACTCTACTTGGTGCTTATTTTTCTATTACAAAGAAAAAAATCTTTGTAATAAGATGTGATCCCTGTTATTGATTCTTTGTAGTATTTTTCTTGTCATTAAGATTTTTTTCATGAAGTTTTTGGCTACACTGTGTCTTCAAAATTTATACTTATTCTTTTTTCCAGAAGATTTAGTCATTATATTTTAAAATGTAGGTCATTTTGATTTCAATTTAGTGCATGATAATAAACATGGTCTAGTTTTAGTCTGGCATGTGGAAAACCAGGTTTCTCAGCACTATTTAGTAAAGATACTGTCTTCCAGTGGTAGTATGTAGTCTTTTTGTAAAAGATAAGGTGGCTGAAGATGTTTAATTTATGCATCTTCTTGAGTATTACACTGATTTTTTTGACAGTATTATGCTATTTTTATCATAGTAGCTCTGTAGTACAATTTCAAGTTAGGGATTGTGAAGCCCTTGGCTTGTGTTTCTTACCTAGAATTGTTTTTCTTTTTCTAGATCTCTTCTGGTTCTAAATGGATTTTAGGAATATTTTCTCTAGTTCTGTGAGGCATACTAATGGTATTCTGATTGGGATTGTATTAAACCTGTATAAGGGTTATATAAGTATGGCCATTTTCACTTTGTTAGTTCATTTTTTCCAAGAGCAAGAGATATATTTCTATTTTATGATATCCTCTTCAATCTTGTCTCTCTGATTATTATACTTGTCAATGTAGAGATCCTTTACTTCTTTTATTAAATTGATTCCTAAGTATTTTTGGTGCTATTATAAAAGGCACAATTTGTCTAATTTCTCTCTCAGTGTTTGTGTACAGCAGTATTATTTTTTAAGTGTTGACTTAGTATTCAGCTACACTACATAATTTGGTTATTAAATCTGGAAGTTTTTGGTGGAGTACTTGTGGTCTTCTCTGTAGAGCATCATGTCATCCACAAATCATAATTTCACTTCTTCTTTTCCTATGTTTAATTTTTTTATTTCTTTTTCTTGTCTAATGGCTCTGGCTAATGTTTCCAGAACTAAGCTGAATAGGAGTGATGATAGTGCACATTCCTCTCAGTTCATGATTTTAGAGTGAAAGCTTTCCATTTTTGACTATTCTGTATGATATTGGCTGTTGGTTTGGCATGGATGACTTTTATCATATTGAGATAATGACCATCTAGACTCATTTTCAGTAGTTTTTTTATCATGAATGTTAGATTTTGTCAAATGATTTTTCTGTGTCTTTTGAGATGATCATATGGCTTTTGACCCTGTTGCTATTAATATGGTGTTTTATATATAGTAATTTGTGTATGTGAAATTATTCCTGAATAACTAGAATGAATCCTACTAGGTTATGGTGCATAATCTTGACAGTTTCCTGCTTTGTATTTGTTAGTATTTTATTGAAAGTGTTTTTTTCATTTATATTCATTAGGGAGATTGTCCTACAGTTTGCTTTTATGGTTAGGTCCTTCTCTGGTTTTGGCATTAGGGGAATACTTGCTCCCAGGAATTCTTTCAGAGTACTTCTTCTCTTTTATTTCTCTATATTTATAAAGAGTTAAGCAATGAATTCATCAGGATCTGAGCTTTTTTTCTTGATAAGTTTTTAATTGTATTTTTCAATTTTATTGACTAATAGTGGGTAATTATAAATTCTTATAGCTCCTTAATTCAAATTGTACAATGCATGTATATCTACGAATCTTCTCATTTCCTCTTTGCTTTCTATATTATTAAAGGTTCTCAAAAAAGGTATTGATGATCTCCTGAATTTCCAAAAGATGCATTGTAATTTAAACCTTTTCATTCATAATTGCTTTGACTCTTTTCTTTCCTATTTTGTCAGTTCTGCTTAATATTTTAAAAATGCATGAATTTATACTGTGATCCTTATTATTTCCTCTTTCATGCTAGCTTTTTGCTTGTTGTACTTGTCTTTTTCTAAAAATTTGGTGTTCAATATTAGACTGTTTATTTGAGCATCTTTGTTATGCTTTACTGATGTGAAAGTTCATTTTTATTAATTTTCTTCAAATAATTGCTTTAAGTGCGTCCCCTAAATTCAGTATGTCAGTTGTATTGGTATTTTCATTTAATTGTGACTACTGTTTATTTTGTTCTTTAACATTATCTGTGACCCATTGGTTATTCAGTAGAGTGTTATTTAATTTCCATATGTTTTTGAAGTTTTTGTGGTTTCTTTTGACATTGATTTCCAATTTCTTTGTACTCTAGTCAGATAATACACATAGGATAATTTCAATTCTTTTGCCTTTACTTAAGCATGTTCTATGTGTTAGTCTGTGGCCTACTTGGAAGAATGTCACATATTCAACTGAGAAGAATGTGTACTCTGATGTTTTGAGATGTAATACTACGTAGATATCTGTTGTCCATTTACACACAAGTTTGGTTCTGTTTTGATATTTATTTGTTGCTATTCTGTTGAGTTGATCTATTTGTGACAGTGAAGTGTTAAGATCCCACATTAAAATAGTGTTAATGCTTATTTGATTTTTCATTTCCATTAATATTTGATTTGTGTAGTTGGGGGCACCTGTATTTGGTGCATAGATTTATAATTGTTATCTCTTCTTCTTGGAGTTTCCCTCAACATGTATGTAGAGTCTTCTTTATCTCTTCTGATCATTCTTATTTGGAATTCACATTGTCTGCAAAAGGAACAGATACCCCTGCTTTTTTCTGTGTTTCTGTCACAAAGAGTATTATTTTCTGTCTTTTTAATTTCAGTATCTGTATTTTTTTTAGTTAAATGAATTTTTTGAATGCAGTATTTTTTTGGAACTAGTTTCTTTGTCTATTCTGCCAGTCTGTCTCTTTTGATTGGTGAACTGATATCGACCATGTTAATGGTAACAGCTGATATGATCGGCTTGTTCTTGTTATATTATTTTCCTGTTCATGATGCCTTGATTTTCCCTCTATTTAACTGCTTGCTCTGCCTTATGGTTTCTTTCTGGTGTTGTTCTTGGAAATTTGGTTTTGCACACTTTCAATAGAATTTTTACTCCCCCAGATATCTGTTTGAATCTGTTTCATGTATTCCATTTCTTTCCTATATTGGCATTCATGATTTCCATCATTTGTCTATACTCTTCTATTTTTAAAATTTATATCTACTCTAGATTTGCTGAACAGGTTGTTCATTAAGGCTGTCATCTGTTTTTTTACCTTAGAAATCATTTCTGTTTTGATTTCCTCTACAGCCTCACATCTACTCTTTTTAAAAAAACAATTTTTAATATTCCAGAAAATTTGTGTGGATGACTTCTGATTTCTTCTATCTAGTTTTCCCCTGGATTTGTTCAGGGTGTGCTGGAAGTCTGGGATTGTATTTGGCTTCTATGTCTTGTCACTTTCTTTCTTTCTTTCTTTCTTTCTTTCTTTCTTTCTTTCTTTCTTTCTTTTTTTGTTTTTCTACTTTAATTTGCTTTCTGTTTTGTTGTTTGTAGTTTTCTTATGTGAGGTAGCTTTATCACTGGCATTAACGTTTCTCTAAGAAATGTCTATTGTTCTAAGTTGCCTTCTAGGTCGTTCTTGGTCTTTTGTTTGTACCAAGATCCTATCTTCCTGTTTCAATAGGGAAGAAAGATTGCCATCTATTTGGTTCAGCACCCAGTGCTTTGGCACTGAACGATGGGGATTACTGTGATCTCGTGCTATTAGGGAGTTGTCATACATAAGTGAGCAACTGATTACAACTATTGCACTTTGGCTAAAGTAGTACAGTTATCAAAAACAATATCATCAAGCACAGTCCAAAAACTGGCAAACGGTGATAACTGCTGATTTGTTGTCTCTAACCCCAGAAGCAAGGTCTATAGTTATATAACAACCTCTAATATAAACTAGGGACCTATATGCAGTGAGTTTCTCTTTGTTAATGTGAATTTATGTTGTGGAGAAGGAAATTAAAGAGGGATAGGGAACAATAGAGAGCAGTAACTGCAGAAAAATATAGTGTAAGCAAGGTTGAAAGACAAAGGATGATCACCCAAACTTGGGAAGCAGGAGGACAGCAGAGAAAGAATGAAAAAGAAACCAAAAGACTGAGGCCAATAACAAAGAATGGATAAAATTTTCATTCACATATAAATATCAGAAAATCAGGCAAGACCACTGAGTAAAGAGAGAGACAGGACAGAAGAAAAAATTAATAAAAAAAAATCAAAACCTAAACATCTAGACCCCGAAAAAATGAAGGAAAAAAAAAAGAAAGAAAGGACAAAAGAAAAAATAAAGAACGTATTCCTTTAATTCATCCAATTCAGTGTTAACTCTCTATTCGGAGCTGGACTCTGCATTGAGTAGCCCCAATCTATAGTGGAATTATTGCTGGAAGCGTGACTGATCTTCACCACACCACTGACAACTCTCACACGTGTTCATCACAGGCAAGGGGAATGTCCTTGTCTGCCTCATGCCAAGGTCAACTGCCAGTTTGTATGGTCAGTTGCAGAGCTGGGGGATGCTTCTATTCCTTTGTAGCTAGGGCTAAGTCTGACTTTTGGTGGCTGCTGGAATTGAGTCTGGGTGGTCTGGGTTCTTACTTCTCAGCAGAATTCCCCCACAATTCCACCAGTCTGCTTTCCAGCTGCTGGCTGTCTCCTGTGACTGGGATGGCCTTTCCCCTTTTCTATTCCAGGATTTTGCTAATGAAGCAAACCTAGGGCTGTTCTGTTACTGGGGTTCCAGCGCTGAGCCCTTTGGAATATAATGACAGTTTTGCCCAACTGCTGCAATTCCTGTTGAGATTGTGTGCCTCATTCCACTCTAGTTCATTCACCAAACATTGATGGGGTTGGAGGCACTCAGGAAGCAGTATCTCCTTTCTCACTGGTGTCTCTGACTGTACAAGCTCCCCTTGTCCAGGTCATGTATTAGTATCCAGTGAAGAATAAAGATGTTTTTGGGTTTTCCCATGGACCAGGTCGGTTATCCAGCTGAAATGCACATTCTGGGAGCAGTGGCAGGGAGCTGTTTCTTGTCTTGCATTTGTTTGATCATTTGTCTTGAGGCTTGGCTCACAATAGGAGGTGTCTGTCTTTCCCACATTTGAAAGGTATCTGGGCTTCTGCAATGGCTTCTTTGAGGACATAGCCCTGTTTCACTGCTTATAATATTTATAACTAACTCAGCTACCTGTAACAGAAGGTTACAGGGATTTTGTGAGTGCTACAACTGCTCTGGGGGTTGGAGGATGGCCTGCATACAATATAAGGGAGAAAAAGAGAAAAAGAGTCTTGTTTCCTCTCTTTTTCTCTGTTTACTTTTGATGACTGTTGCCTTGAAGTGTTGCTCTGGTGCCATGACACCCTGCCTTGGAGCCAACTGATAATGGATCGAAACCCCCACAAACAGTGAGCTAAATAAATCCTTCCTTCCTTCATCTTGGGTCTTGGGTATTTTGTTCCAGCAAAGACAGAAAATAACCATGAAAGAGGTTGTGTTTACTTTGAATTATTATGAATAATATTAATTATGGTTACCATTTTTGGACCAATAGTTGCAAAGAGAACATACCATGTCTTTGCAAACCACATCATTCACATATATTAGCATCAGGGAACCTGGTGGCACTGTGATTAATAACTTTGAGTATGTGGGTGGTGTTGAGGCAGTTCTGTGAGTAGGAAGCATCTTTTCAATATAAATTTCTATAGAGACCATCATCATGATTATAAAAGGCCTTTTATTTGACAAAAATACATCACAGCAATAAAGAGAATACTACTTAGCATTTTACTTATGGCTAAACTTCTCCCCTAAAAACATCATATTTTATACCCTTCAAAACTTAGAACTCACAGTACAGCTCATTCCTTAATATGATCAGTGAAAGATCATTTAAGCTGTTCTTTTATATAGTTATGAACATAGTGATAACATGAAATGTCATTGTTAACACACTCCTGCAAAAGCAGCATCAAGGTGTCTTGAGTCTACCCTGATTCTTCTGTCAAATTCTTCTATCTATGTCTATTAAAACATGTAGTTTAGACATGGGCCGATTACTTTTCTAGGTAAAAAATTAGCCTCTAAGTGTTTCTGAACTTCTTCCAGAAACTTTCATTCTCTTGAATTGACAAGTGACAAGGAGATTATAACACCGCATTTAAGTCTTTGAGGAGAATGAGGAAATAATTTGCGCTTGAACAACTGCTACTTTGTACTTACCATCTGTGATGAGACATAGTAAAATTTACATGAAAAAGGAACATTTTACCTGCCCTCCTAGACTTTTAATCTTCTTTTATGTTCATCTTTTTCTATTTATTCATCTCTAAATCCCTATCTACACAGCTCCAGGCATTTGATAGAAGGTCAATAAGACATAGTCACTAGAAAGTCAGTCAGATGTACTCACTTCCATTATAGAAAGACAAATTGGCAAGAAAATCAATGATTATAATGTACAATATTAAGTGTATTAAGCGCTTTGATGGAAGAAGTAGGACAGAAGAACAGAACTTAACAAAGCCTCAAGAGATGTCATGAAGCATCTACAGGAGAACATATGAGGAAACAAGCTGCCAAAATCTCCCCAAATTCTCCTCAAAATCTCCTCAAATTTCTTCTGAAATTTATGCCAGAATATCAAAAACTTGGTACTGGTTTCAAGTCAGGCTTCAGGATTTATTTTTATGCAGTTAAAAATTTTGAGAATGATAAAACACACGATAAGAATGAATGCATGAATGCACTATAGGATCTCTGAACCTGGTCTTATGTTTATTTACACTTGATCAAACTGAAAAGAAATATACCCACAGCCAGCAATAAAAATACAAGTTTAAGCATTTGCAGCATTGTTTGTAATTGTTTATTACCTTTTTGGGTGAATTTATGTAAATACTGGCTGACAAGATGTAAACACTGGCTTGACAAAATGAATTACTTTATATCTAAAAAACTATATAGTGAGAGTGATTCTAAGAACCAATACCTAGAATATACTATAAAGTGCAAGAGCAGTGAATAAAAGAGAACATCTTGAGTACTGGTTTTGTATAGGAAACAAGATTTGAAAGGGAAATATGCAAAAATGTATTCATTTTTATAACAGTAGCAGCAGCAGCCCTAGCAAAAAAGGAAATTCCATGTCCAGAGAAGACTACGGATGCCAACTAGAAGATCTTTAGTCAATAAGACAGTTATTTTAGGGACCGATATCTGTGACATATTTAGCAAGGTGAATCAAGCATATTTGATCAGAACTGGAGCAAGAGCTGCCGAACAGCCAAATGGTTCTAGCACTTTAAGTCATAGCAGATAACTTTATTTGCAAATTTTATCTCCACCTTTGTTCAGGTATTCCTTATATTTAGACATTCTACAGAAGTAAAATCAAGTGATGCCTGCTAAGCAAAACTGAATATTTAGTATTTGACTTGGTGTATAAGTAGCATTGTTTCCAATATGCAACTCATTACTGCAACGGACAGCATGCTGATGGTGATGGTGATGTGATTACCCATGAAATCAGCCAAGCGAAATATTTCCAGGCCTTTCAAGTTCCCAACAGATAGTAATTTTAAAAGCCTTATATTAAGCACAAGGACACAACCTCGGAAATGGGAAGTGACCTGCTCAAGTTTATACGCTACGGTGCAGTGAATCTGGACAGTGGATTCAGAACCTCCTTCATCCATAGACAATGTCTTAATGCTATTTCCCATGCCTGTATTTGACTCCATCACCAGTAGTATTTAATGACACCTGGACACAGTACCTTTTTCTTTCCAAATAGTGAAGTGGAATAGCTGCAGAGTATTAGGTTTCCTTCTATTAAAAGTCTTTCTTTAGCCAGTAACTCTAGCACTCAGGAGGCTGAGCAGGAGGATCACTGCTAGTTCGAGGCCATAGCCGGTGCCAGGCAGCCTGAACTGCATAGCCAGGCCCTGCCTCCAAAAAAAGGCTCCGAAAAGTTGAAACTTTGCCCTTTAAAGAGGATGAACACGTATTCTAATCCCTCAAGTGTGACAGGCACCCACATATTAGTCTTTCATATCATTCTGGGAAACAGAACTGATTTGTAGTCATGAGTCTCAGAATACTTTAAAATAGATGCAGCGCAATGATATGGATCTAAATGAAGAAGCTGAGGGTGACATGGCTTTTTTTTTCCTATTTACTTAGTATTTCATAAATACTTTTTAATACACCCGTGTGTGATACAAAATCTCTCACCAGTTTAAAAATATCTTTGATAGGGTTATTTAACAAATATTTAAGTATAAAATCTGCATTCTGTTTACACTAGTGGAAGATGGAATTGTGTTTGATAATTTATTTGTGAATACACACATGTGTAGAGACCACAAACATTACAATACAGAGATGTATGGCAAGTGTTATTTTTGTGGACTTTACTAGAATTGAAGCCAGGGCGTCTGCTTCAGATTACTTCCCCACTCTTCTTGACTGTTTATGTTTAGATGGGGTCTCCCTAAATTGCTAAATTACATAGTTTGAGCCTCCTAGAGTGCTGGGATTAGAGATGTGGCCACTTCATTGGATTTAGAATGCATATTTTTATTAGATTTAAAATATGTTGGAAGGAAAATTGTTTCACTAATATTCAACTGTTCTTCAGCTTTGAATAATTCAAAGGTGTAATGCTCAAATGAGGTAATTTTTGGAGAATGCAAAAAGAGGAGGGAGATTTAAAGGCTACATGTAGCATTTAGAAAAAGGCTTAAAGGTTGGTAAAATATTTTAAGGCTTGGGAGTAGGAAAATACCATGATATCTAGGCTTGAGGGACAAGAGGTGGTGAATATTAGGATTCTGAAAGACAATGGGCTGGGAGGATATTTGAAGTAGCTGGAAACAAAAGTAACAAATAACCAGATCAAGATAACCTATCAGAGAAGGCACCTTCTCTGATGATCCCTCAGCTCCACTCTCCAATTACCATCGCCTTTCCAGCCCCACAGGAGCCTAACTTCCCACACCTTCTGTTGCTCTAACAATAGTTTCAAGCCTGGGAGAGCTCCCTGATGCACAGGAGTCAGGTTAACCTTCTGGGGCATAGATGGGGGGAAATATGAGTGCAGAGTGGGTTCTGAACACTAAATGGATGGGTTCCAAAACACATAAAAAGGTATTTGAGGACCTGGAACTTAATTCTCCTTATTTGCTATAGGGGAGTTGGCCGGAGGGTAAATATGAGATGGATTCATGGAACTAAGGATTTTTAGAGCCACATGCCCCAAATCTCCCAGAATGAATGGTTAGAGATTAAAAGACAGCCCACAGGATCACAGTCCAAGTGGGATGGAAACACACTGCCTTCAGGAATGAGCGCTGTGGCCCTTGCAATCCACATAGTGTGATTT
The DNA here is from genome assembly GCA_004027455.1 of Hydrochoerus hydrochaeris. Lineage (NCBI taxonomy): Eukaryota > Metazoa > Chordata > Mammalia > Rodentia > Hydrochaeridae > Hydrochoerus > Hydrochoerus hydrochaeris. The sequence goes on from PVLA01000028.1 coordinate 858,559, forward strand.
ATTACTTGGATTGGTCCTGAGATCAGTCATGTAACAGGCCACTCTGACCTTATCCTGTCCTTTTGTCCCCTAAATGAATTCATGCATAGATGTCCTTCCTTTGTCCTTTAACCTTGCTTTCTGGTTCTGTCAATAAAAAGCCTCAGAAGCTTCAGTTTGGGACGAAGCTTCCTTCGTGCTGAGGGGACTCAGTTAAGAGCAGTACCTCGGAGTCTTCTTGGAGTTTCAATTGGGCATGGACTCTGTGTAACCTGTCATCTCTTATGATGTCTCATGTTTGTAAACTGTGACAAATTGCACACATCAAGAAACCACTTTATCCCTTCTCTATCCTCTCACCTAAACATCAGGGGTACGTACCACAAACTAGCATAATAAGAATGAACAATTGGTTTACTCTCATCTGTGTTTTGCAACCTGTTCATACAAAGACTACGACTGATAGACTCTCCAAACAACTCCAAATGCAAAAGTCCTTCTCGGGGAGATCACAAAAGGAGTCTTTTTAGTTTCCTGCTCTTTCTGCAGCAATCACCGGTGCCAAACAGGCATGGTATACGTATTTAAATTAATAGTGAATAGATGAACTGTGAAGGAATAAATGAATGAGTATATGAGTGATTTAATAGATGGAAGAATAAATTAATGAATAAATCAGATAATGATTTATCTATCTAACTTCTAAAAGCAAAGATATTGCTCTGCTGATCTTTTATGATAAGTGCAACTTCTATTAAAAGGTCTAAGCTTTAGAAAATGAGCATCCTTATCTATGCAATTTTCATCCCTTTTCTTTCTGAGTAGTCAAGTAAAACATTTTTTTTCTTCAGGTTTCTTCAGTATTTGCTTTATTGTCTTTAGGAACATACAAATTTATAGATGGGAGTCTTTCAATTAATGACATCAATTAATACTGATTTAGGAAAATTTTCTTTTCTTTTTATTTATATTTACATATTCTAGCAAGTGATATTTCATGTTGACAGAGCATGCACCGTATTTGTTATCACTGGTATTACTAATATTGGTAAGATGAATATGATTATATTATTAACCTATAGATCAAGTTAAAGCATGAAGTTATTATGATAGTTTCTTAGGATAAATTTTTTCAAGCACATGATTTCATGAACAAAGATAACTATTTCTAAATTAGTATGTGCCATTATTTTACTGAAACAAATTGCTTCTCTAATAAAATCATTGTGAAAGTCTAGCGTACAGCAAGTAATGTAGGGAAGAAACTGTACTTATTATCTTTATAAGTGAATACTTTTCCCTGTGTGACTTACCATCTTCTCATCCAAGATTTATCAGGCATAGAATAGAAATAGCAATCTCCATACATAAATTATTGTTATAAAAACAAAATTAAGGTATGTAGCCAAGAGGTGTTGAAAAGATTTTCAGTTGTAATTATTCTTCATATTAGTGGCATGGATTATATATATAAATATTGAATTTACAATGTCTACTAATTGTCTTAAAATAGTGACTTTTGGCATTTGAATCTATAACATTGACTGCTTTTGAATCAAATAGTGCTGTAGTACCTTTGCATCATGCCTTGAAAAGACTGGAGCACAGGACACTCAAAGAAAAGGTAAGAATCTTTTAGCCTTAAGAGAAAGTTCTCTTATCAGTGTCATAGTTCACATGCTTAGCACTAAAGACAGGGCCAGAACATAGAAAGTGCATAACATTTCAAAACATTAGAAAATATAGTTCATAACTTTTTATCAATTCTTCAAATTTTATTTTATAATTATTAATGCTTTTTACCATATCATGTTGTTTTTATATTATATAGTCTTCCAATATGGTGATATTTAACATTAATATTTTAAAGGTTATGTAAGTAAAATATTCTCTTCAGATATTTAACTCCTTTTTCCTGCTTCTTCTGATTCATATAAAATATACCTAGCATGACTATTATAAGGCTCACACTGGACAAATCTGATGCTAAAACACGCTGAGTGAGTTGTACCTTCTTTCATATATATTAAAAAGAGCCAGGAGATCAGCTTGTAGAAGCAAAATTCATGAACATCTTCCTGAGCCATAACCCTGTGCCAGTTTCTCTGTTATGAGTGTTACACACGTGTGATCAACTTTGTCTGTGCAGATAGGTGCCCTCAATTTTCTAGGCAATCTAGTCACTGTTGTTTAATATAGCACATTTTATTTCAACGCTATAAACTTGAAAACAGCCTAAGTGTTTACCAATATATAACACTTATGAAATAATGCTACAATAAATATCCTTATTATTTACTGCCAGGGATATATGAAGATGCGTGGGAGCAAGTATTTTTTTTTTTTGCAGAATTGCTAACAGAATGGCTATATGATCTTAAAGATTCATAACTACTCCCCAATTGCCCTCTGAAAAAGTTGGAGTTGTAGTATTGTCAATAATATATTACAGCTCATTCTTTAGCTATTTGTTTTAATACTAGCTAATAAACGATTGTTCTTCACCTATCATAATAGTTAGTATAATATGTATTTGTAGAGCTGTAAGAAGATTTTCACAAAAGACTATTTTAAAAATTTAATCAATAAACCTCCACAACCAAAAAGAAAATACTTCCCAGTTTTTTTTCCCCTGTCAGATTTTCAAACTATTTCTTAGGTGGAAAATCCTTGAAATCTTCCACTCACCTGTTTCTCCCTGGTCTGTAATTTTTCATGCTGGTAGAGCAAAAAAGAAAGCAGTGTCACTTAAACACCCCTTTTCAAATAAAAATAACATAAAGCGGAAACAAATGAACTTTTCTTTCAGACAAATGCAAGCTGTCCACCCAGAATCTGACCTTTCCTCTGCTCTTTCCTCTCATGCTCACCCAGAGGTTGACATACAAAGAGTAAGGATTCTGCACAAGATTGGCAGCATCAGCATCATACACTGTAGCCAGGAAGACACCAGATAATCACTTTGCAACCAGAAAATAATGCCCATACTAATAGATTCTATTCAGTAAAATTGAAAGTATGAAAACACAATGGCTTAAAGCCATATTGATACCTAGCTATGTCACAATGGTCTGCATAGCTTGAGCCAAACAGTTTGAAATGTTTATCTTTTCATACACATGGGGACACAGAATAATTGAAAAGAATAGTTAACAAAAATCTAACTGTTCTGATCCTTCGAATGACCAAACCATATCTGTTGGATTCCATTACCAACATTTTTTTAAAGAAGGAAATTTGGTTAATAATGCAGAATCTCACTATCTGATACAGTTAATAACATTTCTTTACTAACTTCTTTTTAAATTCTCTGAATTTGAAAGAAAAAAAAACTTAGATATGCTTTAGACTTTCTTTGCTGTAAAAATAAGCAAACAATTTCTGATTGAGTGAAATGGTAAAAGACATTCATCAAACCAAGTTACAAATAAAAAAGAAGAGTGAATCTGACTTCTGTACACTGGCTTTGGGGTAGGACATAACAGAAATCAAAATTGCATACCACTGCGGGATGCAGCAGGAGAGTAGCCAAATGCCCTTTTATCTTGGACTGACTTTGACAAGTATTAAATTTACCTTTGCCTCTTCCCTCTCCAAGTACCTGTATAGAATAATTTCAAGAACTGAGATAGTGTAAGTATCTAGGTCAAAGTCAAGAACAAAAGCCAAAATCAAGTTGAGTAGAAAATTCTCACATTTCTTCACTTTATGAAACCTAACCACCAATGATGCAAAGGACCATAAACCATGTTGGTAGTCCAAGAATCACCTTATGGATTGAATGTCTGGCATGACTTCTTCAGTTTGATAAGTTTAAATGAGAGTGTCAAATATTGACAGATTCCTAGCACTTCACATGAACACCCTATATGGTGTGACTCTATTCCCTTGTGTCCTTCTTTTACAATCATACAGCAGTCTTGTTCTGACATGACTGTCATGAAAGAATCAGAAAAGCAAAAGAAGTGTTAATGTTGAAGAAATAATAATGTTGAAGTCATTCTATGGTTCTGAAGTTGTGATTTGTTATCCTGTGAGACACTACATTAAGTTTCTGAATAAGACAATATGTCAACTCACTGACATGACGGGTTCCCAAACCTAGCACCAGCACTGATTCGCTGGGTAGCTGTGGGCCAAATTCAGTTCTCTTTTTCCATGAACTAGAAACAATAAATCTATGCTGCAGGAAACACGGTCTAACAACAGTCTGTGTGGTAAAAGTTATCATCAACATTTTATAAATGAAGAAATGGAGGCTCACATTTCAAGAGATTTAGCTTGGGTCACAGTGGAAATAAATGTTTAAGATGGCATACCAGCTTCCCCCAATAATACTTTCAAACCTAAAGCCCTAATCTTGCATATGATGTTTTAGCAACTTAAGTTTCAGAACATTTCCTTAGGCATGTAAAAAAATTACATGCTTCTTGTTGGCAATGATTCTTTTATATTGTCACTGAGTAGGAAATAATACTCATTCCAAACATATCCTTCTAAATTTTCCTCTTTTTTAAAATTTTAAAACTATTGAATATTTTTCCTATTATCACTAATTGTATTAATAGATATGTGGAAACAATGTATTAATAGATATCTGGAAACAGTGTAATGGCTTCATGCAGTATTAATGTACTAATGGATGTGTCAAGCTATTATTGCCATCCAAACTGATAATGTATTTTGTCTCTAATGGCTTTGAGTGTCCATCTCCTTGAGAAGTTTTAGTATCCAGGCTGTTTTTTTAGTGTAAGACAACCCTATTGATTTGGGATTTCACAATTAAAGGGAAATGCTATGTGACTATGTGTTTAAAAAGTAGTGATTACTACAATTAATAAGTCACAAGATTGGAATGTCTGTGTTTACTGACTTGCCATTGTCAAAGTCAATTATTATTTAATTAGGAAATGTGTCTTGATCTGTGATTTGAAAATGCCTTAGATATATTGGGACAATGGATGAATTACTATAATTTTTAAAGTCAGAAGTGTGGTTTTACTCTCTAGATCAGACAATTATTACAAAGGAGTTGGGATAAGAGCAAAAGAGACAGAAAAAGTGAGAGACGAATTATTACTAAATTAATTAAACTGGTATTCATTTTCAAATAACTATCAGTGATTTTTATACCTATCAGAATGCTTTCATCCAAATGCTGCCATCTATTAAAATATACTAGTATGTTTATTTGCCTTGTTTAGATTCTGTCAGCCATATTTCATATTGTTAATTACAAAGACTCGGTGATTAAATACAATGGGATATCAGTAATATTAATTATATGGACAGATTCTTTCCCTCTAGATTTTTTTTCCTGTTTTCTTTCTGTTTCTTAGTTTTGTGATTATGAATGTATCACCTCTATTTCTTTTTTTAATTTTATTTTACAGAGAATAAAACAAAAGAGGACAGAACAACACATATCAGAACAGAAAAATGCAAGCAATACAGCACTTCACAACAAGACAAGTGGATATCAACAGAAGTTACCATAATATCTCTTTCTTTGAAATAGGCATAGCTTCACACACAATAATATCACACATAACAAAAAAGAATAAAATCATTCAAGAGAATGAAACTATTACAAGGCATTATGAACCAAATAACAGAAGATGAACAATGGCTACTATAACATCTCATTTTCCATAAAAATTTGTTTATATTATTACATATATTAAAATCCAGTAAGACACAACATGATAGAACCAATGGTAATAGAAGAACAAAAGCATGGTAGGACTTCAAAGCAAGATGATATTAAATCAGCAATGGCTGCCATAATGTCTTGTTTTCTTCAAAGTAGCTGTTCATACCATCACACAAAATAAGGTCAAATAAAACAGAATAAAAGCATTTCAACCAATGAATGAAAACATTACAAATCTTCAAAGCAATATAATGGGGATCCATGATTACCATAGAATCTTATGTACTCTTACCTTTTCTTACACTAGGGAGATTATGCTGTATTTATACATATGACTTTGATTTATTGTGCTTATGAGTATGGTCTCAAGTTGCACCCATTTGTTTATAAACATCTCAATGTGACCATTCTTTATAGCTGAGTAGTACTCCATTGTATGAAAGTACCATAATTTTTTATCCATTCCTCGGTTGATGGGCACTTTGGTTGTTTCCAATATTTGGCTATTACAAATTGTGCTGCTATAAACATGGGTGCACATATATCACTGTGGTATGATGTTTTCACTTCTTCTGGGAATATGCCTAGGAGTGGAACAGCTGGGTCAAATGGAACTTCCAATCACAGCTTTTGAGGAATCTCCAGATTGACCTCTACAGTGGTTGCACCAGTCTACACTCCCACCAACTGTGCAGAAGAGTTCCTTTTCCCCGCAGCCTCTCCAGCATTTGTTGTTTTGGATTGGGTCTTTGATTTTCAGGGGTCTGATTTTTTTTTTTTAATTCTTTATAGGTTCTAGACAGAAGTCCTTTGTCTGAGGGACAGTTTGCTAAGATTTTTTTTCCCAGTTTGTGCGTTTTCGTTTCACTCTGTTGGAGATTTCTTTTGACATGCAGAAACTCTTTAATATAATGTGATCCCAGTTATTGGTTCTGGGAAGTATTTCCCATGCAGTTTGGTTCTTGTTCGTGAATTCTCTACATACCTCTATGTCTTCAAAATTTTTACCTACTTTGTCTTCCAACAGATTTAGTGTTTCTGTTTTAATATTTAGATCTTTGATCTATTTAGATTTTAGTTTAGTACATGGTGATATGCTTGGGTCTAGTTTTAGTTTTCGGCATATGGATCCCCAGTCTTTCTAGCACCGTTTATTAAAGAGACTATTCTTCCAGTGAACATGTTTTGCCCCTTTATCAAAGATAAAGTGGTTGAGTGTGTTCCTAGTTGTATCTTCTAGTCTATTCCATTGATTTTCAGGTCTATTTTTATTCCAGTTACATGTTGATTTTGTTACACTAGCTTTGTAGTATAATTTCAAGTCACAGGGATTGTGATACCTTTCGCCTTGGCATTGCCTTGCCTTTGCTATTCTAGGTCTCTTCTGGTTCCAGATGAATTTTAGGAGTGATTTCTCTAGACCTATGAGGTATGTTAGTGGTAGTTTCATTGGGATTGCATTAAATCTGTATAACAATTTTGGGAAATTACTTTAGTACCAAAACCTGAAAAAGACCCAACTAAAAAAGAGAACTACAGGCCAATCTCCCTAATGAACATAGATGCAAAAATTCTCAATAAAATATTGGCAAACAGTATGCAGCAAATCATCAAGAAGATTGTACACCATGACCAAGTGGGATTCATCCCTGGCATGTAGGCATGGTTCAACATATGTAAATCAATAAATGTAATCCACCATATCAATAGAGCCAAAAGCAAGAATCACATGATCATTTCTATAGATGCAGAAAAGACTTTTGATAAGGTCCAACACCCATTCATGATAAAAACCTTATGGAGAATTGGAATACATTGTCTTTATCTCAATATTATAAAGACCAGCTATGACAAACGAACAGCCAACATCATATTCAATGGCCACAAACTGAAAGCCTTTACCTTGAAATCAGGCACAAGACAAGGATGTTCCTTATCACTGCTCCTATTCAACATAGTACTGGAAATACTAGCCAGCACAATTAGACAAGAGAGAGAAATAAAAGGAGTAAAGATAGGAAAAGAGGAAGGTAAACTATCATTATTTGTAGATGACATGCTACTCTACATAGAAGACCTCCAAAACTCCATCAAAAGAGTCCTAGATATAATAAATGAATTCAGCAGCGTAGCTGGATACTAAGTCAATACTCAAAAATCAATAGCCTTCTTATACACTAACAACAAAATCACCAAGAGAGAAATAAGAGAAGCCACACCCTTCACACTAGCATCCAAACATATGAAATAATTAGGAATTAATCTAATGAAAGATCACCTGTATTTCTTAAGAATAATTTTACACTTCAGTTTCTTTTATAAAACTACTAATTTTTAAAAATCACACAATCCCCAACTATATTATTGTTTTAAAATACTGACATCAAGTTTGAAACACAGGTTGATATAATTCATGGTAAACAAAATCCAAAGTTGGTATTGAAATACTTTCCAAAAATGAGACAGTTAATATGTTGAAAAATGTGTCTATAGGCATATATAATTAGTATATAAAGCAATTCATTTTGTTAAAATTCAGTAATTTCTCCTGAGATATATTAGTCAATTTTCTAGGACCATTATAACTACTGTAGTCTGAGTAATATATAAAGAAATGGTTTATTAAATGCTCAGTTTTGGAAGCTGAAAATCCAAAGTAGGGCAGCCTCATCAGTTTGGCTTCTGATGAGAACTTTTTGGCTACATCACAACAGATCAAATAAAATCACTCTGAGGGTGAGTGAAAAAAAAAAAAACAGGGTGGGAAGGTAATTCTGAAAGTGAGGGAGCCAGAGAGACTTAGGGACCAGATTTGCTTTTTTTGTACCCACTCTTGTGAGATCTCACTGAGGTTCTGTAAGAACTATGTGAATTCTTTCAGATGGTACATTTCCAGTGACCTAACCACTTTTCACTGGGGTTTATCTTTTACAGCCTTCACACCATCAGTGTGGTCATGCTGAGAGTGAAACTTCCTGCAAATGAGTTTTTTGGAGACACAATGAACCCGGTCTAAAATGCGGCACAAGTCTAGCAAGTTTATAAAATATTATGGTCTGTATATTTAACAATTATATAACCATTAAATGTCTCATATCACATTATATTTTTTGAAAGTTTATTAGATCAAAAGATATTTTCTCACCATGTGGCAAGTATTATAGTTAATGCTATTTTGGTAAAAGTTGCCGTAAACATTATTCATGGTATTGAAAGAACCAACCACTTCACATATTGCCAATTTAGATCCATCTGTGTGGTTTATTCTCTCCAACAATTTAAGCTGTATCTAAAGTTTCTAAGCACTGCCAGCCATATTACCACTTCTGTTACTATGACAAAGTACATGGCAGAAAGTTAAAATCACAAAAGGAAAAATGATTAACCAGGTGTGGGTGCATACATCTATAATCCTAGCACTCAGGAAGCTGAGGCAGGAGGATCATCGTGAATTTGAGGCCATCTTTGGGCACATAGTGAGTCCAAGACCAGCCTGAAGTACACAGAAAGACCCTGTCTCAAAAAAAGAAAAGAAAAATGATTTATTTTGACTCATGGTTTCAGTCTGTTATCACTTATTCACCTTGCTTTGGTTCTGCAGAGCATAGTGCATCATGACAAAACCATGTGCCAGGGGATACTGCTCACCTAATAAGCACAGGCAGCTGCCCAGAAAGGGAAAAAAAAAAAAAAAAAAAAAAAAACTAGATTCCCAATATTCCTCCAGAGGACATGCTGGATGACCACACTTCTTTCCTTTGGTCTCCACCTCCCAAAGATTATGTTATCTTTCCAGTAGCATACAGGCTGGTGAGCAAGCCTCAGCTGAGAAACACATGGTACTACCTGTGTTCACTAAGAGTCATTTGAAATAAGAGGGAATGGAGGACTTCAAAGAGATGAAGATATGACAGGTAAGTATTGAGTCTCTGCATTCTAGACCCAGCCCAAAGCACCAAAGCAGTAGGTAACCACTGAACTGTGGTTGGAATAGAAGACCTATGTGTTTGAGAGTGATCTATATCTATATCTATATCTATATCTATATCTATATCTATATCTATATCTATATCTATATCTATATCTATCTATCTATATCTATATCACACTATATAATATTTTAATGAATGAAATCATAATGTACTGTAAATATGAAAGAACAAAAACAAAATTAAAAAAAAAAAACAAAAGGAATTATCATTGTCTGCCAGGTGAATAATATTTGGCTGGCTTTGGGGACACAGAGGTAAATACTTAAGGTATTGTATTTAAATATCTTAGTAACTGATTGAAGAAAAGAACAAGAAAAACAAAAAATTGTAAATATTCATATCATTAATTATGTAATAAATTAAGCATAGACACTGTACTGTTCAGTTTTCCTGTGCTATAACAAAATACCTGACATCAGCACCTTAAAAGAAGAGAAGCTCTTGGCTTCAGGGTTTTCAATTCACAATTGGCTGACTTCAAGGCAGAAATACTGTGGTGTGAGGGCAGGCAGAGGAAAGCTGCTCATTTCATGGAATCAGGGAAGCATAAAGCAAATGAAGAGCCCAGGGAGGAATGGGCAAACTGTCAGATGCAACTGTTGTAATCATGAAATTGTGACACACCTAGACACCCAGATCCTGGAATATATGTGCTGTATTAATCTCCTAGGCTTCTCTGCAACAAGTCACCTTAGCAATAAAGATGAACTGTCACAAACACTGAAACTGTGCTCTAGATTATAAAGAAAAGTGTCTCTACCACATGTTTATCTTTTTTTAACCATAAGCAATAAATCAATATGGAAATAGAATACATTCTACATGAATAGCGGAAATGTGACATTCAAGATCCCTTTAAAACTTGTTTAAAAAGAATGCTGGGACACAATGTACCAGTGACATGAGATTTTTACAGCTTCTTGGGTACTAAGGGAGAGTGGAGTTGCCAGACTATTTGAAGTCATTTGGCGTCAATCTAATAACAGATAAACAGGACACTCGGTAGGTAGTGGACATTTGCAGGGTTGTAACCATTCCTGAGATGCTATATGATGTACAAAGATGGAGGGGAAATATGTTGACTTTTTCTCATGTCCAGCATGTCAAACTCCTGTCAGTTCCTTCTACAGCCTAGAGCAAGTTGTAAAGAATACTTTTTAAGGATATCTAGGAACTGTAGCCAAAAAACCCTATTCCCTCTTAGAGAAAGTACAAAACAAATGTCAAAGAGTAAATGAAAAAATGACAATGACTCATACAGATAAATTATTTAAAACCTCTGAGTTTTGCAAAAAGTCATCCAGTGTTTTTCCATAACATATACAATGTAAAATGAAACTCTTTCCTTTAAAAGTTTCTACACACTGCATGTGCATAGATTTCCCCATCATTACAGTAGTCTTGCCTGTAGTTAATAAACTTCAGACTTTATTCTCTTATCAATTGGTTCTTACACAAGGGATATCTGCTCTTCCCTTTACCTGGAATGGATTTCTCTCTCATATAAATTGGCTGATTCTTTCTTTTCGTTAAGGCACTATTGAAATAATTCACCCTCTACCAGTTCTTGGACCAATTTTTCCAGAGTAGCCCTCTGTTCACTGGGGCCCTTGCGGTTACTGGAACATCTTTCAAGCTTTTGAATTGCTCTTTTCCTACTCGATAACAAACACTAAATTATGTACCAATTTCTGAAAAAACTAAAATGAGAAAGATTGTCTATAAATAACAGAATATAAATTTCATGCAGATAAAGACGTCAATTGCTTAACAAGAAAAGAATTTCTTTTCAATCGTAGTTCCTCAGAGTATATTGAATTATTGGATGAACCGGTACCTCCATAAAAATATAACAATTCTGCTTTTTACATGAGCACATGAATGTTCATATAATTCACACAATGAATACATTGACTTGTATAGTTAGTCCTTCTGAAAGGGAGAAACTAAAATAAAGAGTTACTAATCAAAAGAAAGTGTACTACCTTTTCCTAAGAAAGAAATGAAAAAAATAGTTATATATGTGTAGACTTATCTTGTTTTCCAGAGGAATAGTGGAAAACACACATAAATGTTTGAAAAAAAATCCCTCAATAAAAATGTATCTTAATGCTTTAAGTGAGGAACTAATTATTTAATATTGTATTTATTAATGATATTATTTGGTTCATTTTATTGAAAAGATTTACTAGGATAATGGCAATTATTATGATGTATTACTTATACAAATTTATTTAGATTTTTTGTGTTTACTGTAAGTGAATGCATGGAAAGATGCAGAGTTTCTGCTGAGAGTTTGTGAGTTGCTAGGTTGGAAAATGTTGGGAATAAAGTCCCACTATTTTTACTTTCCTACTTTCTATCTTGAACTTTCTTCTTTAATATCTTCATCTTTTCTCCACAGAACAGGTCTATATGGGTTTAATTTTTGAAGTAAGATATATATTCTTTTCATTTTAAAAGCAACATGCTGTAATTCCATATTAGAAATTATGGGTAACGTAATAAGCTACTGCTGTTAAGAATAGGGCTGTGGAGTCAGGTGACCTGGGCTAGAATTTCAGCTCTTTGCTTTTTTAGGATTATCACTTTGAACACTGCATAACCTTCCTGAGATTAATTTTTTATAAGTAATAGTATTTTAGTGTTGATGTGAATATTAACTGAGATAAGAAACACATAAAATTCTCTCAGTAGAACATGCCTTAAAGCAATAACAACCATTATAACAAAACAGAAATAACAATTGTATCATTCTTGTTACTTGAGTAAAAAGCACATATCATATCTGCCTCTTAATGAAATTTAAAATTATATAACAATGTTCAGGACATTCCTAGAATATTTTTATTTGGCTACTATTTAAACTTTAAATTGAATAAAAGTGGCTGTTTCCTTCAAACTGGAACTCCTGGAAACTAATATTCAAATTATTTTTCCCTGACTTTGTTACTTCACTTACCTTCTACAACTGTTAGTTATACAGTATTTGTTCTTTTATATCTGGCTTATTTCACTTACTGTAATGACCTCAAGGTTTGTCTCTGCTGTATCATGTGACAGGATTTCTTCATTTTAAAGACCAAATAATATTCCACTCTATGTGTGTATTAATATCACATTTCCACTCTATTGAACTACTACAGGAAATAGTTTATTTCCATGTTGTGGCTATTTGTGAATATTGCTGAAATTAATAGGCTAGTACAAATATCTCTGTAAAATCCTGATATAAATTACATGAACATACAACCATAAATGTAATTGTTAGATCATATACTAATTCTAGTGTGAATTATTGGAAGAACATTTATAATGTAATCCATAGATGATGCAGTATTTTACACATCCACCAGTAGTGTACAAAGAGTTCAGTTTTTCTACACTTGTTATTTTCTGGTTTTCTTTATTTTGTTTTCTGTCTTTTAATTTTAATACTAGTTGAAAACTGGCATACCAGTGTGTGAGGTAATTTCTCATTCTCGCTCTGATTCACATTTCCTTGATGATTAGTGATTACTAATGTTTCCACATGCTTGTTCATCATTTGTATATCTTCTTAAAAGTGTCTAGTCAACATTTTTGCCCAATTTAAATTTGTAAATCCAAGCAAGCTGGTACTACAATAAACTGTCCAATGGGTTTTCATCTTTATCAAAATTAAATCTAAATATTTGACAATGGATTACAAGATTTGCTAATTCTGTTTAATGTTTTACTCTAAAGACTACTTTCCTATGACTCTCCGGTAGTACTCTGTCTTAATCTGACACATAGTCTTTGTATTAACCATCATTACTTTTTTTAAATTTTATTTATTTTTCAGTACTGGAAATTGAACTCAGGATCTGGCAGGTACTGTATCGCTGAGCTACATCCCTGACCCTGTATTAACCCTCATTTTATTCTGATGCAAGATACTGTGTTTTGAAAAAAAAAAAAAAACATTTTCTTTATATACCCATTGTTATGGATTAAAAACTCACGGTCAACTTAATGCCAGCTGAATTAAATCAGCACGGTGCTGAGGACAGACGGTCCACCTGAGGAAAGTTGCCAGCATAAATAGAGATGTGGAGAAGGAGAAGCTAGGTGTGGGTTTCTCTAAGCCTTGCTGTTTGAGCCATTGGTTCCCCTGGAGGAGCTCATCATGACTAGCTTCCCCAGTGTAAATTTGACCATTGTCATTGGAAGAGCTCTGGACTTTGATGAGAGTGGCTGTGGTTCACTTTGTGGGTGCTCTGGTCCTTACATGGAGCATCGCTTCCTGGCCCCAAAGGAAGACTTGTGCGGTTTAATCTCCAGGACAAACTCGTCACGCTGGCTTTCTGGCAAGTACTCAACGGTGCTTATCATTGGAAGAGCTTGAGACCTCTATGTCACTGAGGATAGCTGTGGTGCTTTTCAGGACATCCCTGATCTTTGTTTTGAGTGTGACTTCTGGGCTCCAGTGTAGAACCCTCAATCTACCAGTACAGCTCCTTCACCCTGCTGGCATAGACTGTCTAGCTTCCACCACTGATCTTTGGGCCTTCCCAGCATGGATCTGTAAAACAGACTGATGTGAGACCTTCTTGTGGGCTCTAGACCTCCAGTTGGACTCAGGGGAGGCATTGTCATGGGCTTTGTGTTTTCATCTGAACTCATTTAGGACATTTCTGTGGGATCCAGGCCTTTGGCTGAATATTCTATGTCTTTAGTGTTATGGACAGATTTTCCACATTTTCTTTTGTTTAACTCTGGGTGACCATCATAAAATATTATAAATTCTGTCTCCTGATTCTAATTGTTCTCCTCACAACCCCTGACTACAAAACCCATAAAGTTCATTTCATCACTTTCTTAAGGTATTTTGTTGAGAAGACATATTAGAACTTTCTTTAAAAAGAACCATATATATATATATATATATATATATATATGGTCTTATGATAAACTAGTAAGGCTCTGACAAGTATACAGGGATAAAATGATTATATAATATTTTGGCCTTTTTCCTTCTTTTTTGCTTTATAAAAACATATAGAGTAATAAGTCACATTAGCTTTTATATACTATATGAAAATAACTTTAGAACAATTTAAAACACTAATATTTTGACTATTTTTAGTGGAAAGTGGGAATGAAACAGAGTATAATATAGGTAAGATAATAGTGTGATATCATGTTTGCTCTTATATTTCTGAAACAGTAATTCCATACATTATTTCCAATGTTTAAATTTTCTTCACAATACATATTACTACTTAATAGAAAATGAATAAACAATCAAATTGTTGTTACAGCTCATTACTATCTGGGCTTCAGGAGGAGAGTATATTTACCTATTTTAGCATGGACAATATCCTCACACCCCAAATAAATACTCAGAAATTATTAAAGGCTGGATTTAAAAAATAATTTATTTTATTTTATTTTAAGAGAGAAAGAAAAGAAAATTAACAAGACAAACTAGAGAAAACAAGAAGAAATGTAGAATACAGAGTTTGAATAAAAATTAACATCATGATATCACTAGTTGATAAATTACATCTTGTTAACTTAACAATAGTTGTTAAAGTTACAAAGTCAAAGCATAAAAAGTGGCTGGACACACACATTGACAGTACAAACTCTTCTGATCAATGATCTAAAAAAAATGTTCATTAATATGGTCATCAATTTTACACACTATACATATTGTTATATACTTTAGAGCACTTTCCTTCCTTTTCACTTTTACAATATCTGTTATGTTTATTATACTTTTATATCTAGTATACTTTTTGGATACAATTATTCTAAAAAATAATTTAATGAAGAAATAAAATATACATTTATTATAGATATGTATTTCATTGAGAGATCATGGATGTTAACTCACATGTATGAAACTGCTTGAAATAAATTATTTGTTCAATAAATGTTAAAAATTATTTTTCCTATTGTCAAGTACATAAAACCACTTGGGCTGCCTTGAGATTGGAGGAATAGTCTTATGTCCTTATATTGACAAGTTCTAAAAGAATATGGTCAACTTGTTTTAATTTATAAATGTCAAGGTGAAATAGGACAGAAAATTTCAAATTAGTTTTCATCTTTCAGGTATAATCCTTTGATATTCCTAATAAGATATCTTTCTTTAATTACAAGAAGTTTTGCTCTGTGTGTAATAATGTGGCATACCATTCTTTAGCAAACAGTATTTCTATTTCTCAGAGTTTGAGATCAGTATAGGTCCTACTCTTTACCTAGATTTAGAATTAAGACAAAAAGTGATACAGAAAGTAACTCCCAAATATAGCCATCTCTGACCTTCCTGACCATACACTGGCATATCATTTTTCACTGGAAGGACTCTTATTTCTGTCCTTGTAACTTCCTCCAAAGTCGCTGACCAATACTGAGTTGATATAATGCCAGTTCTGATTTTAATCCATAAGAAATCGGGCCAATATTGTCTTTGCTGTCTTGGAACCCTGACATCATGTAGAAGAACTTCAGGTTATTATATTAAATGGTGAGATACCACATGGAAAAAAAGGTCATGTGTTCCCCCCGCCAAAAAAAAAAAAAAAACAGAAAACCAGGATCCTCAGCTGATCATCAAAATATCAAAATCAGTGCCCTAGGTGGTTAACAAGAAATGTCACAGCCCTAACCAGTCTCATATTTGAGTGAAGTCACAGGGGTGATCTCAGTATAACAGAGATGCTAAGCTAAAACCACACAATGCATAGAATTTTATGATATAATAAGCATCATTCTTTCAGGTAACTAAGTACATTAACAGATACATTAACAGATAATTGAGAAAGTGGAGTGTTCACATTCTTAGGGTGCAGCTGAATCACATACAACAAGTTCATGACACTGAAGGTAGGTTTGAAGAATTTCATGAGTAGAAGCAGAAACTTTGCCTGTTTTGGTCACTATACCATTCCATCTTTGAGAGAATAATGTTGACTCTGTATAATTGAAGAAATAGTTTCTGTAGATCTTTACACAGAGTCGAACATTTGGTTATGGTAGCACAAATTACACTAAGCCAATTGTGTTTCAGTTTTTTCACTGTATGAAAGTTATCGCTAGCACCAGGTAAAATGCTGTATTTAAATTCTAATCAGTAAAGACTACATGGTTGGTGTCTGAGGTATTTCTATTTCAACAAGTTTCTATTTCACTTTCATTTTTTTATTACTATCTTCTACTTTTTTCTTAGTTCTTTTAATTTAGCTATAAACATCTGACTCAGATTTTGCCATATATGCATTATTTTTTCATGCTTGTTTTTGTCACAGTAATATTAATATGTGACTATATGATTTTGTATGTGATATTTTACAGTAGAATATGTATGTTCAAAGAAACGCTTTACTGTTAAAAAGTATCAGTCCTATTTTTATGAAAATAAATTGTGTTTGTGTTTATTCTAAAAAAAGAAATGTTCACCAAAATTCAGTATGACAGTTCAACTAATATAACTCATGATATTGTATACTCTTTTCCCCAAAAAATACACTTTATTAAGTAGGTTTAATTTGACATCTGCATTATGAAAATTAAATGATAAAATCTGAATAAACCTTTACTGTTTTTCATGGAGCTTCTCTCACCAGCTTACTTCAGCTTTTCAAAAGGTCATCATCAGTTGTACTATGGGATCAATTAATAATATATTAAATTTTGTAGGCCAAGAAATTATCCATATATCAAAACATATAAACATTTCTAAAATATAGTTTAAACCATCTGAAACAATTTGAATAGGAAGAATGTGCTATTACTACATATATTTATTACTTCATGGAAACTAAGCAAGATAAACAATACAACTACAAAATGCTGCCTGTCTTGGATGCACGAGCCATGTTGAGCAATGGAAGAGACAGAGCCGTGATGGGGAGGGAGCAGTAAGGTGTTGACGCTTAGGTTGCCTGGGTTTGAGTGCAACTCCTAACATTTATTGCAGGACGGGAACGAACTCCTGGACCTCTTTGAGTTTAAGATCCTTATCTCTAAATGGGAATAAAGCTCCTTTTCTGGCCTGACAATTTTGTTGCTGTGAAAAATCAGTTGCAATACTCTTCAGAATGTTTTGTGCTGCTAAGTTCTTTATTTCAGAACTTTCTCAAATCTAATAAAATATTCTTTGTTCACTGAATTTACTTCCATTCCTTTTGATATAAATTGTGTGTGTGTGTGCATGTGTGTGTTTATTAAGGAATACATGGAGTTGAGGTTTGTTTACATATTAATGTCAATTGCTAGCAATAGTTTAGGTTGTCAGTCTTTCACTCCAGAAAGCAATTACCTTTCTGCAATACAGGACAATCATAGGGGACAGTGGGATTTAACTCTGGTAAAGCGCTATGCAGTATTTTCTCCATTTCCCCCAACTACACACAATTCCTTTCCTTCCCTTTAATAAGGATCTTTAAACAAGTCACCCTCTACAAATGGTATTTCAAGACTCATAGCATGCCTTTTAGTTTCCTGTTGCATCCAATAAAGGAAACCATGAACAAGAGATGGAAGAGCAGAAAGAAAGAAAGACCAAGCTATTGTTACTGACAATTATTGAAGCCCCCTAATTATAAGAGAGTTAATGGGCACCTCTTGTTTCATGATTTTGACTCTTGCTGCCCTATGGCAGTTTTCACCTTTCTCCTTCAGCCTCAAGTGTCCTTAGAAACTTCTCATTGTGACAGTCCTTTAATGTTGCACCATCACTTGTTTGTTCCTTCAAACATTTAAATTTCATTAATTTTGTAAATAGCTCCTTTATTTTTAGATAAACCCATTCGAGTGCTCCATCTGTTTTCTCAATAGGACTTTTAATGTTTCCAGTCTTAGACTGGTGCCTGTCAGTAATAAAATCTACAAACTTTTAGCACACAGCATTCCATCGACAGGGTCTCACTGTGTAGTTCAGGCTGGGCTTGAGCTCACTTTATAGCCCAGGCGGATCTCAAACTTGCAAAGATTCCTCCTTCTCAGCCTCCCCAATGCCACCACACCCTGCTCCTTTCCTATATCTTTTTAAAAGTGGCTTTGAGGGTGTCAGCCTTTTCTCACCAATAAAGAAGTGAAGCCTAAGCAAGTTTCCTTCTTCCCTGGCTGCTCTTGGTATAAGCCTCACTTACACTTCTCTGGTGACTTTCAGGGCTTTTTTTTTTTTTTTTTTTTTTTTTTTGCAAAAGAGCAATGCATTTTGTTTTAAAAACAGAATGGAGACATTCTAGTTTACTTGCTTTCTTTATCTTTCTTTCTTCTTTTGTTTTCTGAATCAGGGTTTCATTATGTACTTCAGTCTGGCCTTGAACTCACTTTATAACCCAGATCATCCTCAAACTCATGGTGATTCTCCTGCCTCAGCCTTCTGAGTACTGGTATTATAGAAGTGCATCACCATGCACAGCCTTCTTTTCAGAGCAGTGGTTATTAATCTTTTTGGAACCAGAGTAACCCAGATTTAAATTTTTAAGGAAAAAAATTGTGGACTGAAAAGTAAAAATTTGAACATCACTTTTCTCACAAATTCATATCTCATTAAATTGATTGAATTAAAAAATGACTACTAAAATAATTTGACTAAAATTCAAGCTCCTGTTTCATCCATATCAACTGGTATGTGAGCATACATGGACTATGGTCTAAAACTGTCTATTCGCATAGCATCCAAAAGTGCATGGCTGGTGAGGGTTAGCTATCCACATTGTTCTTTAGGACTATTAAAATTTCTTATAGTTCTTTGAAGTTATTTTTGATTGCCTGAGATGACATCAATGTTTTATTGAAATAGCAACTGCCTTCATAAAATGCCTCACATTCCCCAGGTACAAATAAAAATTTAGATAGTAGATATACAGAAAGGGAGAATAAAAATATAATGATTTCTAACTAAATCACTTATTATATAGATATATGGATGGATTAGTAAACAATAAATAGTTAACATGCTAGTTAAATTACTTATAATAAGGTGATTGACTCCCTCTGTGTATATCTTAAAATGTATCATTGCAATTCAAAAGGCTTTTCTTCACAATCTTATTAAGAAAAATAAAATGAACTTTCCATCTCTGTTAGAAAGATTTCCAGAATACCTAACTGCTGTTGCTGTGGATTAGTCAGTACATTTTTTCTTTAGAATATATAATTTTCAATATATTCACACCTAACCTCCAATATTACCCCAAATGCCCATTAAACATCATACACCAGAGTTTATTGTCATTCACCTGTATCTTACTTCAGTTCTTTTTGTTTGCATCCAAAATGGAGCAGACATCTTGTTTACCAGAGGCTGTAGGAAAGTGAATTCATTTATTGATTGACATTATCACTCAGGCAGACAGACACCAAGGCAGGTGAAATTGCTTTTTTGTGGGTGTTCTTGTCTGCCAAACTTTAACAGAGAAACTGATGTGCTTTTGTCAGGCAGGATTACCATACAATCAGGTAATGGTTCTTAAAAATGCTGCAAACGTTAATGGTGTTAGATCAATAATATTACTACCACAGGTAAAATGCTATTAAATGTATTATTAATATATTGCTCAAAATGGAGTGACTCAAAGGACTTTGAGAATGTATGAATAATTGCTGTATCATTAGTACAATAAAATGCTAATGGAGGTTTTTTCATACAACACACTGTGCATATTTTTCTACAAGATTTTAGAGTGGTTTTGCATTAATGTATGATGCAGACCACCAATTACTCCATCACAGTCTCATCTTTCCCTAAATATGTGCCAATTTGTAAAACAAAAGTTGCTATTATTTCTCTACTCGTACACTTTCTCTAAAATATCTTATGAAAGCCAAACACTAGCATAAGTACTAGATATTATCCTCTACTTTTGTATTTAATATAGTGACAAAGTTAACACTGGTCCTGATATTTCCTTATGAGCAAATTGTAATATCAAATGTTAGTTCCAGAAAGAGCTAATGTCATTAATGCTGTGTTTATTAAACAATATCAAAGATGAGTGGATATGCTCTTTCAAGGAAGTTTATATAACAGGAGCTACACTACTTCAGTGCATTAAAAAATTCTTCTTCAGGACTACTATTCATTTTAACTTAGTCTTTATATTTGTCACTTAGAGAATATGACTACATTAAGGATCAGTTTGCTAAAGAGGAAATAGAGAAAAGATTGCTGATTCACAGTGTGTAATAATATATACTCTTTGTCTACATCTTTATGCATCTCCATTCCTATTTTCTTGTTTTAAATAATTACCATTGGGGTTGTTTTTATTTTTGTTTACTGGAAGGTATAGTGTTGAAGAGGTGGTGAAAGGCAAGAATAAATGAAAGAAAACATGTAAGGGCAAATGAAAGAAAAAGAAATGAAAAAGAGGTAAGAAAATGAAAAGAGAGAAAAAGACTGTCAGATTTGCAGCTTAAGTAAGGGGAAAAGTCACTTACCCATGAATGTAGAAAGACAGACGTGAGCAAATGATCTTGTGGGTATTCAGGAAGAATCTTTTCACTCTAACTTATATTCAGTTCTATTTCTAGCTCAAGCAACTTGCACAGTATTCCTGGTATCAATTTTAGCCTGTGCAAAATACAGCTGTCTAATTGCTAAGTGGGGAAAAATATTTTCCTCAAATTTCTGATGATCTCCATTGGTTTCTAATCCTGTCACATCTTTATTTAAAAAGTGCATCCCTTTTGTCTTTCCTAATAACTGGATAAAATTGTTAATTGGTATAAGTTCCTATTATTTGAGAATTCTAAATTTTGGAACTTATAAAATGAAAGAATACTCTGCTATTTGATAAATGAAAAGGATCAAATTTTTAAAGGTCTCATTTTATATAATGCCAATATAGAAGTTTGTCTATCTAAAAATCTATTGGAGCATGAAAAGATGGATCATCTTGTGGGAACCACAGAGCCAACTCCTTAAACTGCAGGAGTCAGCTCTAGAATTTATTATGAGTTGATCCACTTACTCAAAGTTATATAAATTTAATCTAAGCTACATACAGGGATATCTTACCCAAACATTTGGAAATACATAGTATCAATTGAAAATGACTGAACCAGATCACAATCAAAATTGTCAAATTCTAAGAGGTGCTGAAAAAAAATTTTGTAAAAGGTGGGATGGTGAGAGCTGGCTGAGAGGAGAGTGCAGAAGCTGCAAAAGGTGATGCCAGGGCATCTGATACAGTTACATGACACCGGTGATGGTGGAGGGAGATCATTCTTAGAGGTGTTTAAAAATACAGACCAAGTCAAACACTCTGTTCTCATGTCTGCATTTATATTTGTTCTCATATTTATACACATCAAGTTATCCCATAGCAACATCTTTGTGGAAATAGATTTAAAATGAGACAATCAAAATGAGAATAAGACTAAAGAATGTAATTATCACCAAATTTTGAGAGAAAGGGATTCATATAGAAGAAAGAAAATGTTATAAATTAGTGGTTTTGGCAAGGCCAAAAGGAGTATGAGAAAGCTTTCATCATAAAATAAAGGAAGCAGACCATACCATTTGGAAAATATTTATAATTTGAATAGCATTAAAGTATGGGTTCAGCAGTGGAAATCACTTAATTTATACTATCACCATTTTCCAATATTTTTCTAAAATACTAGGATGAGCCCAACAAAGAAATAATAATGATGTTTTCAATCTAGGTACTGTGTGTAACTCCTTAACATATTTCTCACATTGGATCTATGATACAAGTTTAGACTAATGCCCACTTTTCATGTTCAGAAACAGAACTTTACCTAACTTCATCTAATGCCTGAGCATGAACTAAACCTAAACACTGCAGGCACCAAAGCACGAGTCTTCCCACCACACTTCATACGTTCAATTTAAAAATTACCTGTTTTGACTCATTATAAATTGCAATGAACAAATTAGCTATACTTTTTTCAAGCAAACAGGAGACTTTCATAAATCATATGCATATCTGTATGATTTAACTTTAATGTAGTTTGTAAATTAATACTCACATTAATTATGCAAAGGAATTCACAGTACTTCCTGTAAAATGTATGTCCTCTTCCTTCTATACTCCACATGGGGTCATTTTGGAATCAGTAATGCATTTAAATATTTGTAATTATTAAGTGTCCAGGGATGATGGTCATTTCACATAATTGTTCTCTTTATACTATCTTCTAAATGTTGGTAATCTCATTAGTTTGATTATTTTTAACTGATTCCTAAATTTTACTCTTCAGTAATTTAATTAATGATTACGCTGGTAACTTCATAGCTGTTAAAATATTTTTAAATCGATCTTTTGATTTTGGTAAATGAAATCCAGATTTGAATTCATTGTTAATTATTATAAAATATTGTTCTCAGAATGCATGGATGACCTTTGGGGAATTTTCTGTTATTGTAAAGTAGATAACATTGAAAGAACTCTAAGCATTGATCAAGTGGGACAGTACTCCAGTGATTAAAGCATCAATAAAAATAGTTCTCAATTCCTCCTCTGATGGGTACAAAAGAAAGCAAAGATAATTACTGTCAAACAATGATCCTAAACCTTAATTAGTTTCTAATTCTAATGAGGTTTATATATTTGGTGGAAGGGACAACCAGCCAGGTTTAAAGCATAAATCTGATCTTGTCGCCCCTTTGCTTAAACTCTTTGAGTGAATTGTCATTGCGCCAACGAGGTAGTTAAATTTAATCTACCCTCTGCCTACCTCTCTACCCTGACGCCCCTGACTTTCAAGTTAGATATTCCTTTAACCTGTCATTCACATCTCTATACTGTCTAGCCACAGAGCTTCTACACAAATATTGTCTCTTCCTGGCAAGTCTTGTGTTCCTATTCTTGTTTAATCAATTTATCTTTCCATTGAAAACCATCACTTATCAGTCATGTAATACCAGAATTCTTGCTATTTATCACAGAGCACTGTGCTTACTCCATTTGTCACAAGTTAGAATTGTAATATTGCACTTACCTGTGTGGTTATTCTATAAAAATATTTATCTCTCATTATACTCTGAACTTAAGCATAACACAGAACAAATCTATTTGTACTTACTAAAGTGTTTCAGCAATAAAATAAAAAATATTATAAATATTCAAAAGATTGATAAACTAATGAAAGAATAAATAAATAAATAAATAAACTGACAGTAAGATTTCAGATATTCCAAATACAGGGTGCAATGAATGCATGCTAGTTAAATTGAACATATTTGTTTTACAAAAATAATTATATCCAAGTTAGGCCTTTTCCATTAAACAGGTCACACTTCTATGGTAAGCATGAAAGCATTTGGTACAATTTTGAGAATTAAATGAGAATCTGTCATAGTGCTTCAGCCAGATTTATTTGCTCAATGAAGTTCTGTGAGTACATAAATTTATGGATTAATTTATTCTACAAAAATTTATGGGATACATAATAAGCCATAACAGCTCTTTAGTTCTCTTTGGTTGTTATCTTTCTGGATTTTACAAACTAGTCTGATATTATTCTAGTTGTAATAACAGCATAGCTATGCAAAGACACTGGAATCTACAGCGAGTCACACTGATATTACAATGTGAACCAATAGCATTTTAGATTCATCTATATAGTAGAATATGCTTTTGTTTTAATGTTAAAACTATTATTGCATTCTAACTTTTGGAATCTTGGGGCTTCTGAAATAAATTGAAATCCAAATGTGCCCATATAGTGTCAGTGTTTAGTGCTGGAATTATTACCATATGAAAAATTTCTTAGAACAGTTTCTTTCTTTCATTTTCCTTTGATTGAGGGAATATACCTTGATTCAGTGACCACACACTAAGCAGACTGGAAGACTGACAAATAATGTGAAACATTTCCAACATCTATTAAAAGAATCTTAACCAAGATTTTTAAAGTACAAAAATAATAAACTATACGTAGAATAACAAATGTTCAGTTTGGAAACTCAAGTATTTGATCTGCCTATAAGATGCTCTAATAGGAAAGAGAGAGACAGAGAGAGAGAGAGAGAGAGAGAGAGAGAGAGAGAGAGAGAGAGAGAGAGAGAGAGAGGCTACTCATATATAGTAAGGGGGTCACAGAATGACACTTTTTACAGAAAATAGGAAAAATTATAAAATTCATATAGAAATATGAAAGAATAGAAAAAAACACAAAATCATGAAAAAATACATACAAGGTTGAAGTCCTCAAATTTTCTTATTCTAAAGTACATTAAATATTAACACAGTTCATATTTCATGAATTGAAATGGGGTGCCACTGACAAAATCCACCAACTTTTAGGCAAATAATGAAGAATAGAGAGTCCACATATAGGTCCATGAATGTGTGTCCAACTGATCTTCAACAAGGGTTTTAGACTGAACATGGAAAAATATGAGCATTCTCATAGATGATGCTTTGAAAACTGAACATTCACTTGCAAGACAATGAAATTGGAATTTTACTTTGCTGCTTGCGAAAAAATAACTCAAAGTGATTTAAAGATTTAATTATAAGCCCTGAAACTACAAAACTCCTGTTAGACAGTGCAGTGCAGAAGCCTCATTACTTTGATTTTGAATATGACTTTATGAATATGATGCCAAAAGTAAGAGACAAAATCACAAATAGACAAATTAGACTACCTCAGTCTAAGCCTTCTGCAAGCAAAGAGTAACAAACAACAGAATTAAAAAGTTTACTGTGCAGAATGAGAAACATTTTCTCGAAACATACTTGTTTGTTTGACATGAGGTCTCATTTTGTACTTCAGGTAGACTTTAAACTGACTGTAGCAGGGTCCAGCGTGGCCTTGAACTATCATCAATTCTCCTGCATCTGACTCCCACACACTGAGATTACAGCTATGGGTCACTATGCCAACATCAGACAATATTTCTAACAATAAGTTAGAATTAACCCATTAACAATATACAGAAAAACCCTTCCACGATCTAAAACCAGCAACGAGCAACAACAAAAAAATCTAAAAAGAAGTTAAAAATGAGCAAAGAATTTGAATAGATATACACATGGCCACAGTTAAATAGAAATAATCTCCAGTATGAGTAATCATTGCTGAAGTGCAAATTATAGCCATAATGAGGTCTCATCTCAGAGCTAATAAGATGCTATTATCAAGACTAAAAAAGATAAAAAGATGTGGAAAAATAGACAACTTGGACATTTGTTGTTGGAATGTGAAATTGTGTCACTGTTATGCAAAACAATATGGTGCTTCTTCAAAAAGTAAAGCTAGAGTTATAATTCATTAGTTCTGTTTCTGGGTATCTAGAATTGCAAACAGGATTGTAAATATTTCACTTTCAAAACAAGAATCCTGGAATATGTAAACATGTGGATGAACTTGGAGGACAGTATTCTCAGTTAATTTGTGCCAGTCACATAAGAATGATTCTGCTAGCGTTGGGGATATAGCTCAGTGGCACAAGCACATGCCTGGCAAGTGTGAGGTCATGCATTTAATCCCTGGGACAAAAAAAAAAGACAAAACAACAACAACAACAACAAAAAACTCCAGTGATTCTATGTCTATGTGGTATGTAAAATAATCGAGTCACAAAAGCAAAGAGTAGAATGACAGGCCAGGAAGGAAAATGAGTGTCTAGTCAACAAATATATAGTTTCAGTTATGTGTGCCTCCAGTTAATTCTGTATCAGTGCACTTAAAATGTCAAGATGGTTGATCTCATGTTACATGTTCTTCCCACAGCTAAATGAGGAAATAATTAAAAAAGAACAGATAGTATCCAAAATTCATAAAACAAAATTAATGTTTAAGTATTAATGAACTAGACTGTATTTTATATCTTTATAACATAATATAATAAATAAATTGTAAAATTTTACAGTTTTATTTAACTTCCCTATATCTACCAAATGAAAACCTAAGTCAAAAAGTTATTTTTGATTTCATAATTTTCAACTATATGAGTTTAACTGGAAAGCAGGTTTGTCTTTATATCTCCTTTTCTTTCCCCCATATGCCTTATAGCACTGTATTGCAGTCATATTGAAAACAATTCAAATGAGGAATAAGTTGACCTCTTTGCCAGTGTTTCATTGATGTGAGATGGTTCCTTCCTTCTTTCTCAAGACATATTTAGTGTCACAAAATTACATTCATCAGTTTTGTATTCTGTACATAGGTCCAACTACTGGCCTCTATAATATCTAATTTATTATTAATCTATTATGTAAGTAAGCAATTCAATCACAGAAGAAAGTAAATCTGGATTAGGAAAATAGTCCAGAGAGATTCCACTGAGTTTACATCAAGTTCTTACAGTCACTGAAAGACATTCCTGAATCTCCAGTCTAAGTAATTTGTGGTAGTGGTAACTATAACCCACTGTAGGTTCTCTAAGTGAAAGTCGATTCATTTTGATTTTATTAAATTATATTCTACAGTATGGCTCCAATACTTTTCCTAAAAGAGTTTACTGGATTTTAAGTAAATCTGCCTGTTAAGTGCACAAAGATTACTTGAGAGATAGGCGTATGTTGTAGTTTAAAATCTGATTATAGTTCTCACAGTAGAGAATTTCCAGTCTGTAAACACAGGTCAGGTCTCCTTTTTAATGTTATGGGTTTACATCTCCTGTCTGTCCATTTTTGTACTGCATAAATGACTCTTTTTCATTTGATTGTCTTATATTTCAGGCACTGCACTAATGCTGACTGAATGCATGGCTGGGAATAATGAAAGGAAGAAACAAGGTTAATCAGTGTCATTGCTCACACTACACTCTCAGAGCATTATACTTTCCATTTCTCAGAGGTAGTTGGATCCCACCTCTTCTAAAAGTCAAACATATCTTGCCCAGAGTCAGGGCTTCTAATTTAACACTGTTCACCTTTTCAGAGTCCTTGATTTTTATATATTTTAAGTATGTATTGGCATAATATTTCACTCAAAATTTAAATTTAGTGAACCCGCACTCAGAAAGATTCTTTAATTACTGAATGAAATGCAGATGTGTTAATGAAGTGAAATTATGCAGTATACTTTATAGTTAACAATGTTGGTCTAAAAAGCAATGTTCTCCCAAATATCTATTAAAGTAGTATTCATTTATATCTATTAAATTAAACACATATGCAGTTTTCTGATGAAGGTTTGTAAGTGAGTAGCCAAGGGTATGAGATGGATAGCATGAGAGTTCTAGGGCTGTTGATGTCAAAAGCATAAGAGGAATTGATAAGTAATCTCCTTTCTGAGATCAATATGAAGCCTTAATACTGGTTGCAGAAAAAGGACAAATTTGATAGTTTTGCTGTGGAGTGATCAGAAGCCTCTGATAACAACACCCATTTTAGCTGAATATTCTAAGACTGATGTGACTTAGAACATCCACAACAGAGTTCTGAGATAGTGCTTCATAACAGGAGATTATGATTCACAGATAAAGTGCTTGGATTTCAATTTTACAGTTTATGTTTTGCAAGACTCAAGAAATTTAACAGACTCAGTCTCTTTGTCAGTACTGTATTGGTAATGATAACTAGTTCTAGGTCTATTTAAAGTAAAAGGCTTTATTAATAATTTTATTACTAAGGTTATTGACTACTACTATACACTAATTAGAGAAGAGATTCTGATTTGGAGTATTTAGTTCATTTTTTTGTACCAGTGATAAATTGGAAGCAATATAGATATAAAGTTCAGAAATGTTCTTGCATGTTATTATTTATTTTTTGCACATTTTAAAGATATACTGTATTGTTTTAATACTTGTATATTAAAATAAATATTTCAGCCCCCCTTCTCACCCCACAGACCTACCTCCCACCCAAAAGACTGAAGTAGCCCACAGAAAATTATTGACTCCTTCCATCACCTGCAGAATATTGGTGGGCTGATGGGAGGCTCAGCAACCCCTCACCCACACAGAGGACCTCAGTGGACTTGTGACAGTATGGTGAATTTCCCCATCAAAAAGAAGACCTCAGTGGGTAAACAGGAGCAGTAGTGAACTTCCCCTAGTTGTGGGTTAAAGTGAAAAAATAAAAGGCAAAATGTAATCTCAGACATCCAGTCCATCAGGAACAAGTACAGGAGACATCAAAATAGAGGACATTTGAAGTCATACACTGGAAATCTCTGAAAAGAAAGCAAGAGGAATAAAGAAACAAACCCATGAGGCTACAGAGAAAAGCAGATTAGAAATAATCTCTTATGCAAAGAAATAAAGAACAATCTTAATAAAAGAATAACTCAACATAGCTTGAGAATATTTAAATGAGAAAGTACAGGAGCATCAAAAAATGATGGAAACATTGAATGAACATATAGAATTGAAGTAAAATGCATGAAACAAATTCAAAGATATATCCAGGAAATAAAAAATCTATTGAAAACTAGCAAAACAATTTAAATGAAGCTAAGGATAGAATTTCAGAACTTTAGGGACAGATTCACAGCTAGAGATCATGAATGGAAAGAACTTTTAAAATCTCAAGGCGGCATGAAATGACAATTCAACAGCTTCAGGACGATGCAAAGAGAAACCATATAAGAACAATAGGCATCAATGAAGATACAGCAGTCAAGACAGATGACATTGGTAAATTATTCACAGAAGTAATAGCAGTGAATTTCTGAAACATGGGAAAAGAATCACATATACAGAGAAGTGAGGCAGATAGATGGTCAAACATTCATAACCAAAATAAATCTACACCCAGGTATATAATATTTAGGATACCAGAAATCCAGCATAAAAACAGAATACTGAAAGCCTTTAAAGACACAACTCATCTATCAAAGAAAACCTATTAGAATCACACAGACTTCTCAGCACAACACTTCAAGTCAAGATGACCTTGGAGTCAAGTATTTCAGGCTCTGAAAGAAAACAACTTTCAATCCACATTGATGTGCCCTGCAAAACTTTCTTTGAAAATTAATGGAGAAATAAGATACTTCCTTGACAAAAAACTAATGAAGACATTCATGTTCACAAAACCAACCCTAAACCAAAAGACACTTGACAGAGATTAAAAAAAAACAACAACTACAATTTCTAGAACAACAGAAAGAAACTGTCAGACAAGAGAAGCCATTAAACAAGGAAGAAAAGCAGGGAAGCATCAACAGAAAAATAATATGACAAAGGTAAGCCAATACATATCAGTTATATCCATCAATGTAAGTAACCTCAGTTCACTAAGGAATAGGATGACAAAATGGATCAAGCAACAGGATCCAACAATATGCTGTATACAGGAAACACATCTGACTCAAAAGAAAACTCATAGACTAAAAGTCAAAGGATGGAAAACAGTATTCCATGCAACAGGAACCCAGAAAAAAAGCAGGAGTTGTTATTCTATTTGCAGACAGTGAGAATTTCAAATCAAAAATGATCAAAAGAGATGAAAAAGGTCACCACATACTGGTTAGAGGAAAAATTCAAGAGGAAGAGAAAACAATCGTAAATATAGATGCACAAAATATAGGAGCACACAACTATATAAGGCAAATACTAATAGACATAAAAAAACAAATATTCAATAACACAGTTGTTACAGGGGACATTAATACCCCCATTGTCAGAAAGAGATAGATCAACTAGACAAAAAGATGGTAAACAAATAACAGAACTGAATCAAACCTGTGAACAAATGGACTTAGTAGATATTTGCAGAGTGTTCCACCCAAGCACATCAAAATACACATTCTTCTTAGCTGCACCTGAGACATTCTCCCAAATAGATAATATATTAGCTTGCAAAACATTCTTAAGAAAATTCAAGTGAATTCAAATTTTCAAATGAAATTATCCCATGCTTATTATATGAGCAAAGTGCACTGAAATTGGGAATTAATGGCAAAAGAAATTGTAAAACTTACATAAATGCATAGAAATTAAATAATCTCTTGAACAATGAATTGGTTGCAGGTAAAATTAAAGAAGAAATTAAACAAAACCTACAATTCAGTGAAAACGCAGATACAACATACTGAAACCTGTGAGATGCAATGAAAGTGGTTCTAAGAGGGAAATATATAGCAATGAGTTGTCACATAAAGAAGATAGAATGAGCACAAATAAATAAACTAATGCTAGACCTCATGCTTCTAGAAAGCAAACAGCAAGTCAAGCCCCAAACTCATAGATAGGAGGAAAGCACAAAGATCCAAGCAGAAATTAATGCAATTGAGACTAAGAAAAAAAGTACAAAAGATTAACATATCAAAGAGTTGGTTCTTTGAAAGAATAAATAAAATTGATAAACCTCTAGCCAACCTTATCAAAAAAAGAAAAATCTCAAATTCAAGTAATAAGGAATGAAAATGGTGAAGCTACTACAAATTACATGGAAATTCAGAATATCATGCATACATACTTTGAAAACGTTTACTTATATAGGGTGGAAAACAGAGTAAATTAACAGATTGCTAGAAATGTATGAATTACCAAAGCTGAATCAAAATGATATAATAATTTTCAATATCCCAATATCAGCCACTAAGATTGAAAATGTGATTAAAAATCTACCAACAAAGGAAAGATCACGTCTTGATGGACTCATGACTGAATTCTATGAGAAATTTAAAGTATATTTCACACCAGTACTCCTCAAACTTTTCAAGGAAATTGAAAATGAAGCTATCTTCCTTGAATCATTTCTGAAGAAAAGCATTACTCTAATACCAAAACTAGAGGAAGATGCAATCAAAAAGGAGAATCATAGCCTAATCTCCCTAATGAATATTGAGGTAAAAATTCTTTAAAAATACTGGCAAATAGAATACAGAAGATTATTAAGAAGATTATACAACATGACCCAGTGGGATTTATCCCAGGAATGCATGGATGATTTAACATATGCAAATCAATTAATCTAATACACCACATCAACAGAGCCAAAGGTAAAAATTACATTATTATCTCAATAGACACAGAAAATGTTTTTTATAAAGTCCAACACTTGTTCATGATAAAAGCCTTATAGAAACTCATAATATATGATATCTGCCTCAATCTGATAAAAGCCATCTATGACAAACAAACAACAAACATTAAATTAAATGGACAAAAACTGAGAGCTTTTATTCTAAAGTCAGGCACAAGACAAGGATGTCCAGTATCACCATTTCTGTTCAATACAGTTCTGGAAGAGTTAGCCAGAGCAATTGGACAAGAGATAGAAATAAAAGGAATCAGGAAAAGAAAAGGAAGAAGTTACATTATCACTATTTGTAGATCACATGATGTTCCCATAGAACATCCCAAAAATTCTATCAACAGACTACTAGAGTTAATAAGAAAATTCAGCAGTGTAGCTAGATACAAAGTCAATACTCAAATATCAATAGCATTCTTTCACACAAACTCACAGATAGAGAAATTATGGAAATGACATTTTCATAATAGCACCCATTATATGTTGAGTATTATAGTACTCTAAAGGATACTGAAGAGGGTATCAGAAAGTGGAAAGATATCCCTTGCTCTTTGTTGTAGTCAGGGTTGTGCAGAGAGCAATTAGAATCAGGACATGGAGTTTATAATATTATTTTTATGATGGTCACCCACCCAACACAAGAAAATGCAAGAAATCTATCCATAACATTAAGACATATAATATTTAGCCAAGGGCCTGAATCCCACAGCAATATCGCACATGAGTCAAAATGAAGACCCAGAAATCACAACAATGTCTCTCATGAGTCCAGCTAGAGGTCTAGAGCCCACAAGAAGGACTCACACCAGTCTCTTTTACAAATCCGTGCTGGGAAGGCCCAAAGGTCAGCGGTGGAAACTACGAAGTCTATGCCATTGGGGTGAAGGAGCTGTGCTGATAGGTTGAGGGTTCTACACTGGAGCCGAGAAGTCATACTCACAAAAAAGACCAGGGCTGTCCTGAAAAGCACCACCGCCAGCCTCAGTGACACGAAGGCCCTGAGCTCCTCTGATGACAAGCACAGCTGAGTACATGCCAGGAATCCAGCAGGATGAGTTCATCCTGGAGACCAAGTGGCACACATCTTCCCCTCTGGAGCCAGGAAGCAATGCTTGATGTGAGGACCAGAGCTCCTCCAGGAGAACCAAACGGCTCAAACAGTAACATGTAGGAGAAACCACAATGCCTCAACGTATCAACACACCTCAGTGCATTAATATCTCTCCTTCTCCATGTCTCTATTTATGCTGGCCACTTTCCTCAGGTGAAACATCTGTGCTCAGCACTATGGTGATGTAGTCCAGCTAGCATTAAGTTGACCACAAGTTTTTAATGAATAACACTCTTGGATTAGGAAAAACCATCATTGTGAAAATGGCCATACTCTCAAAACTTTTAAACATATTTAATGAAATTCTGATCAAAATGCCATTAACATACCTTACAGATCTAGAGAAAACATTCCTATAATTCAGTTATAAACAGAAGAGATCTAGAATAGAAAAGGCAGTTCTGGACAACAAAGGCAAGGCAGGCAACATCACAATCCCTGACTTGAAATTATACTACAAAACTATAGTGATAATATCAATATGGTACTGGCAAAAAAACCCAGACCTGAGGATCAATGGAACAGATAAGAAGATGCAGACACAACTGCAAAGATACTTAGCCAACTTATCTTTGACAAAGGGGATAAACATGTTCACTGGAAGAAAGATAGCCTCTTTAATAAATGGTGCTGGAAAAATTGGCTTTCCACATGCTGAAGACTGAACCTAGACTAATGTGTACCACCATACACTCAACTAAAGTAAAATGGATCAGTGATCTAAATATTAAAGCAGCAACACTGGAAAATAAGGTAGGTAGAAATCTTGAAGACATAGGGGTAGTCAAAAAGCTCATGAACAAAATGTAAACTGGATGGGATGTACTTCAAAGAATCAATAACTGGAAACTCTTATTATTAAAAACTTTTTGTAATTCAAAAGAAATCATCAACAGAGTGAAGAGCAAACCCACAGAATGGGGAAAAATTTTATGCAGTTTCCCTCAGATAAAAGTTTTATATCTAGAACATATAAAGAATTCAAAACTATCAGGCTGCTCAAATTCAAAGACAGAGTCCAAAATTGGGCATCTGAAATGAACACATATTTCTCAGATGAAGAACTACAAATGGAAAATGCATGAAGACATGCTCAACATCACTGGTCAATGGAGAAATGCAAATTAAGGCAACACTGAGATTCAATTTCACTGCAGAAATAATGGCTGTCAGCAAGAAATCAACCAATTCCAAATGCTGGCAGAGCTATGGGGAAAAAGAACACTTCTCCACTGATAGCAGGAGTATAAACTGGAGGAACCACTATGAAAATCAGTGTGGAGATTCCTCAAAAAATCTATACCTAGAGGTCCCATTCAATCCAGCTATTCTCCTCGTGGGTATTTTCCCAGAATTGAAAGCATCATGTGCAGCAATATATGTGCACCCATGCTTATAGCAGCACAATTTGTAATACCTAAATCTAGGAAACAACCCAAAATGCCCATAAATCACAGAATGGATAAAAAGAAGTGTTATTTTTATACAATGGAATATCACTCAGCTATATGAAAGGATAATCTTGAGGGTTTTACAGGTAAATGGAGGCAACTTAAGACCATACTCATAAGTGAAATAAATCAAACTCACTTTTATAAATATTGTATTGACTCCCTAGTATAAAAATAATAAAAAAACAAAAATCTGAGAGTAATAAGATCCAAAATATACAGTAAATATTGTAATAATGAAAAGGGGAAATGTGCTCAAATGGACATAACAGCTGGGATAGGGTAAAGGCAAAAAGGAAGAAAAGAAAAGATTATATGTATGTTGGTAAACATATATAAATGTGTATATGCAAGCTAGATAGATAACTATGCTACTAACATCTGTTAGTTCATCAAAAAGAACAGTTCATGCTGTGATTGTTTTATGATCACTTTTGTGCCTGGATTTTGTAACCTGAACAACTACTTCTAGGATAACAATATGCGATACATTAACAAGTGTTAACTACCTAGTTTTTTTGAAATTCTGTATCATTTCTATCACTGTTTTTGTTTTGCTTTTTAAGTGAAAATAACATATAAACATATCAAACTATCCCCATAGGCTCATAAAGATAATCTATATGGGAAGGTACTACATAAAACTGTTTATACAAGTGTTAACAGGAGGGCATTAATTATGTTTTTTGCAAACAATCTTTCACTCAGAAAGTTAATAAAAAATAACATCCATTTTACATATTTGTAAAGATCAAGCAAAATCATTCAGGACAAGATGTCTAAGACAGGACAAGACTTGAGGCTCATATTTATTAAAGCTTTGTCTTTGAGATAATGTTGATAATGAGACATCATAAATATTCTAAGGGGAAAACAAAGAGAAGAATTGTCAATACAAATTTGAATAATCACACTTAAGTGTCACAACCCTTCTCATTTTCTGTTTATGGTGTCAGAGAATACAAAGTAAAGAAGAAATTTTTGAATCAATATCATAAAGTATTGCTTGTAAATACAGCAACACATATTAACATACATTATTCGTAATCTGCCACTAAGGTCATATGCTGAATATGAGAATATACATAAATGACTATAAAATATATTTTTCTTTCTTGAACATAACTCTAATACAAATTTTTGAAAAAGCAATATATTCAGTCAGGAGGTTGAGGAGAGAATTTGTAAAAGGGAAAGAAATAAGGCAAATTGTCCTGAATAAATGTAAATTTCTTTTCAGTTCCAAAGTGATCTATCTTACTTCTGCTTATGTCTCCTCCATAGGAACTGCATTTGAAAACAAGATGGAGTGGAGATAAAATGAGGAGTGATCTGAAAGTATTACTATCCAAAGAATTAAGGGTATAAAGAAAATTGCCTTGGAAATATTAGGAAAAGTATGATTATTCTGTACATAGAAACATCCTTTTATTTTCAGATATAGAAAAGAAGAAATGAAAGTGAAGCATTTTCAAGGTGCTAAACTATTCATGAATAAAGTCAGTTCTTTTCAGTTTTCTGATCTAGATGCTTGTCTTACTTTTTGCTCACTGCTGAGACAAAATACCTGACCCTGAAAATTAGGGAAGGAAGGTTTTACCTAGCTCAAAGTTTGTGGAGGTTTCAGTTGGTAATCAGTTGACTCCAAAGCAGAGTGGCATGGCATAGGGATAACAGGCAATGACAGAGGAAGACAGCAAAAAACAAGAGCAAAAAGGGAGGAGAATAAGAGCAAATCTCTTTCCTTCCCTTATATTGTATGCAGGCTACCAGCCCCATGGTGATTGTAGCACTCCCACCCATAGACACAGCATTGGACCACAAATCATCCACAGACTCTAGAAACTCATCCCCATGACTGACTGCATGAGATCTTGGGGAGGACATCTGGATGCAAACCATAACAACACTTGGCAGCTGTACTCCAAAGCCAAAACACAGTGCTCTTTTCTGAACATGACTCATCAATTTAAATATAACACCCTAGTCCACAACAATAAGATGCTAACATTAGACTCAGAGGTACAAAAATGATTTCATTGCGATAGCTATCATTAGGTAATTCACGCCTTGTAACACAGACTCATAGATCAGTCTTTCACATTCTTAGCCTCAGAATCTTCTGCAATGAATCGAATGAACTTCTTTCTTATGGTGCTTGTACAAACTTAGCCCATTTGAATTATATTTACTACAGATAAGTGGTAAACATTTTTTATTTTTTTCTAAGAATTTAGATAAATAATCTATCAATATTAATTGAATACATGCTTTTCAATCATAAAATGACAAATCACTTTGCTTCATAACCTTACAATAATGAACCTTTTCATTTTGCCTTGACTTTGTAAAATCCTTTAAGACAAAAAAGTTAATTTTTTTTTACTACAAAATCGATATAAGGTTCATAAGAAGGTTATTTTTTGTGTTGTTGAGGGAGATTTGATACCACTAACCAAAATTATAAGTCAAAATTCTTTGTTAGTCTCTGCATAAGAAGTGATATTAGCTATGTTATTTAGGATTCATAGGCCAGGTTATGCATTATGCAATACCTGAAAATATTTCTGTATGCCAAGCTCCATTAAAATTAATGATGCAAGGAAGCAGCCTCATAAAATTATGCACTCATATTCTCATAAAGAGCAATGGCAATTGTGATCATGTTTACCAGGCAGTTCCTGGGGTATAACTCAAGGAACTGTGTCTGGGGGATGTGTTCAGTGGAGGTCTCTGTAGCTCACCTGACACTAATCCTCTTGTGTGTGTTAATTTTCTTATCCATATCAATAAGCAACCTCCCTTTAATATGACAAACCTAGGGTCTTATAGCAAACCATAAACTCATTAGATGATTTGTAAAAACTGTTTCAAACTGTTAATGGGGATTTGGAGCTTATTCTGTAATTAGCACAGTGATAACTATTCTGTGGGTAACAGGGTGAGAGGTTTTTACCTCTTCAATGTCTAGTAGGATTGCATTCATATAAATAGATTTCAGTTTGAGGTTCCTAGTACAGGGCTCAATGATTTGTAAACCTAAGGTGAAAGAGTGGTTCTGTGGAAAGATTATTAAGGTCATCACAAATAATAAAGTTGAAAGTTAGGGGACAATTACTGAAATGATATGTTCAATAACTCTTTGGATCGGTGTTACTTTTAAAAACAAGGTTCGTGCCTGTAATCCTAGCTGCTTGGAAGACTCAGGCAAGAAGAATCCAATTTGAATTCAGACTTGGCAATTTAACAAGATCCTGTTTTTGAAGAGAAAGATGGAGGAATGGGACTTGGAGGGGGAGAGGGAGAAGGAAAAGGAAAAAGAGAGAAAAAGGAAGTAAGGAAAGAAGGAAGGGAGGATGCTAACAACACTACCTGTTAGTTTTTTATGTTTAATTAATAATACAAATTAAAATAAGAAAGTATACTTTTATTATGATCTACTATGTGCTAATTCATTTGTTAGTCAATGGCATTATCAAAAAAATCCAAAGGATTTTACAACTTCAAGTAACTCATATTTACATAGTCAATCATTTACACAGTAGTGTTTCTGAAGGCTATTCCACAGTTCCTTTAGAAACTAGATGCCTTATATTTTCTATTGTGATTAAGAACTATAATTCAAGAGAAATGCTATATATTCTGATTCTGCTTATGAGTTCAGTATGTATGAGTGGTAGTTGAGAAAATCACTCAGATGAACCACTACTAATCAGCTGTATTTCAACTCTCCAATGAAAATTGTAGATAACTGACAACTTGTACTATAAATAATTTGACAAATATTATTAACACATACTATGAGTCAGGGGCCATGCTAGTATCTAGATGTAATAGTGATATAAAACCTATATAGTCACTGCCTCTAAGGATTATACAAATAGCGTGCCTTTTATAACTGAAAATATATTTTGTACATGGCTAGCATATCCTTCCTTTTGTCTATTGCTTTTTTTTTATTAATACATGTTTGTACTACATAATCTTTACATTCCTTGTGTGGAGTTGGTGCATGTATGTAACACATCTTAATTCCTTTTTCATTCCCTATCTCTCCCCTCCCATGTTTCTCTATCCCACCCCCTCTTTCCATCTCTTGATATTCTTCACATTTGAGGAAGATCTATTTCCCTGATTCCTATAATCTATCTTTTATTTTGTACTTTATGTATAGTCCATTTTTCTCAAGTTAGAGAAACCATGTGATATTTAATCTTGTATGACTGATTTATTTCACTTAACATGGTCACAAAATGAATTCATTTTTCTATAAATAATTCAAATTTATCTTTATGTCAGAGTAGTACTTATTCATACATAAATTACACATTTTCTTTATTCATTCATCTGTTGATAGACATATACACTCCTTCAAAAATTAAGATATTATGAATAATGATGATGAAATCAAGAGCATACATATATCCCTGTAATATGATGTCTTTAATGCTTTTTGAAAGCTAAATAGAAGGAGAATAGTTGATTCAAATGGAAGTCATAGTTTTAGGTTACTGAGGACTCTCCATATTAATTTCCATACTGGTTGTACAAGTTTATACTCCCTCTAATAATGTAGAAGATATTCTTTTTCTCCTACAGCCTTTCCAATATTTGTTATTATTTGATTTATTATTACAACCAATCTTTTTGCTGCTTCTTAAAAATAGACGGGTTCAAGTGAAGAAAGACAATTGTTATCTCATTCTTTTGGTTCTTTCTCCTTGTGGAAAATGTGAGAATGATTTATTGCACATAATAATTCTAATAATTAAAATAGATATTTTCTATCTTGGTCCACTATTGCTTTGCATTTTTGAAATAAATGTCATTGCTATCAAGTAGACCAGAATTAAAGGAAATAAATTTGCATCTCCCCTTTCTGCTTAACACAAATCATCTTGAAGCATTTTGATTCGTGGCCTTCCACTAACCACACATAGGAAGAGGAAGAGGAAAAAGAGGTAAGAAAAATAGCATAAACAAACAAAGCAAAACAAATAAACAAGTGAGACTAAGTACAACCATAAAATGTGAGAGTAGTTATGCTTAGCTCTTCATATATCTTCCTCTCATACCATTACAGCCATTTCCTTCTGGGTTCAGCCAGCAATAGTAAACCATTGTCACTGACATTGACTGGCTGTCTTACAAGGGCTAGTCCTAACAGCTTGCTCTCTAGCGGTAGTATCCAGGAAGAAGGGACTAACATCAGCTATGTCTCCAGGAGATCTTGAGCTTCCAACTTACTTTAAGAATATAAACTTGTGATAAACAGTGCAGGAATATCCTTCATCAACATTCTTCATGGCAATAATCTTTGCTGTTTGGCCTTAGAAATTTGTAATTTTAAAGAAACCTAAGAGAGTCTAATGATCACTTGAGATTTGTCACTGAAGTATAATTTAAATAACTTGAAGAGAATTATGCTAAGTGAAAAAAGCTATTTTTATGAATTTATACAATGAATTTATACAATTTATACAATTAATTTATACAATGCAGGATACCAATGATATATTTTTGCAATAGTAAAAGTATGAAGAACAATAGTGTTATTGTTTGGAGGAGGTCAAGCAAGGTCTGCCTGAAAGCATGCAGATATTTGGTGGTAATGGAATAGTTGTGTGTCTGGACTCTTTTGGTGGTGATATAAATTAATGCATGCGGTGAAGTAGGAATTCACACACACCAACATACACAATATCTACAAATACAAAAAAACTATTGTATAAATTCTGGTGATACCTGGATACACTCTTCGATTGTACTCATTTTAATATTGTCACATATATTATACTGCAAGATGTTTCCACTGAGTAAAGGGTACATAAACTTCCTTACTTACATCTGATACTGCTTCTTCTGCATAAATAATTACTTCAGAATAAAAAAGTAAAACAAAAATAACATAAAATACATAATTCAAAGAGAAAACCAAAAAGAAAATGAATTGGAGAGGTCTTTCTTATTGATGATTTATTTGACTAGGCCATTTACTTAAATAATCACTACAATATCCAGATTCTACATAAATTAAATTATTATATGTTGCCATATTTGTGCTACAATTTTGAAATTCCTCAGTGCTGCTGACATCTTATAGAATTCATTTATTCAAGTCACAGATAGTTAACAACTGTTCATTTCATACTAAAGTTACAGAACAAAATTCTGAGAGTAAAACGTTCAAAATTTATGACCGAGTCTTAGATAGGTTGAATGATAACACCCAAAAGGTTCAGTTCTCTAAGATCAATTGCTATAGCAAATATATTTGGTGATTCACACCTGATTCAACTCCTGTGCAAAATGAATATGGAAAAACAATCCAACAATGAATATGTCTTGTGTTTGTGCTCATTAAAAATGGGTTTTAACACACAGTAATGTGGGTCTCTTCGCTGAATTCAGGAGGGTAAAGAGAGCTTAATTAATGGCACAAGAGGTGTGAAAATATTGCTGTGTGACAGGAAGCACATGGAGTTTTCAACTGTGTAACCAAAAATTGGCAAGGTTCCCCCTCGTCCAGTGCCAGCGATTCTCTTCCTCCGTTCCTCTAGATTTTGCCAGCTGGAAAGCACGGGCTGTGCTGTCTTTCTGTCTTCCCCCAAGTGGGGAAATTGGCCCTGCTGTTAGACACCCATATGAACTCCCACAAATGAACCACCCCTGGATTCCTGAAGAAACCAATAACACAGTAAATTGAAAATGCTTAGAAGCAGCATATAAGACGGAAACCATAGAAATTTTGATTCATTTTAAAGCCATGTTTATTTGTGGTTTTGCTCAGTAAGAAAATAGACATATCCACCAGCTCAGTGGAAGAGTATCATAATTTTAAACATTTTTTCTACTTGGTGTCAACATATATCAGGAATAACTTTGCCTATAGTCTGTTCATCCGTCTCCAGTGTTGGATACACTTGACGAAACTTTTTTTGAAAGTTCTCTTGTCCATGTTTGATAGCATATGCCTTTCTAGGAAACTTTCCCCTTCCTTTCTCCTTCTTCATTTTTATAACATTTTATGATAATTTTGGGTTAACAGGAAACTTGAGGTGATAGTAGGGAGAGTTTGCCTGCATATTGTACATTTGACACAACCGATGAGTTACCATTGGTATATTATTAGGAGAGTTCATATATTTCCAGATTTTCTTATTTTGCATCCAATGCTGTGTTTTGTTCTAAGACCTCATCTGGACTACAACATTATATTTATTCATCAAGTCTGCTTAGACTTCTCTTGCTGATGACAGCTTATAGACTTTCCCAGATTTTGATAATCCTGGCATTTTTAAGGATCACAGGACAGGTATTTTGTAAAAAGACCTTTCTAGGGGGTGTTTGTAGAGTTCCACAAAGGCATGGACAGCCGATTTAGGGGAACAAAACCTTCATGTCAAGGTGAGACATCCTTACACGTCAAGAGCACAGACTGGCAACATGGATCAGCACTACTAAGGTTTACCTTAATCAACGGGTTATTGTAGTGTCTGTTGGTTTTTCCCAGTGAAGTTTCTTTTGCTGCTTCATTTTCCTACACTATTTTCAAGAATTAATTCATTAAATACACCCTAAAATTCACAGTTAGACAGTAATGCTCTCCCTTCTGGAAGTAAACTATCTATATTAATTATTTGCAAATTTTATGAGAGGTTTTCTGTTTTTTTTAAATATCCATTTATTCCATTGTTTATTTATGTGAATACAAACACATGAATATTTATTTTTACATGGATACACACAAATATATATATATATATATATATATACATGTAGATGTATTTTGTATATATTGTCACATATACATATATATATATATGTATTTGATACTTTAAATATTTATAATTTATTACCACATAATCCAGAGCAGCTAAATTATTTTTGTTGCTTTTATTACTCTACCTAGTGGAGGTACTCTCAATTAGCTCCTGCATTCATTTTGCCATCAATGTTTTTGGGTATTTTATTTTCTTCTAGCACTATGAGATGCTCCAGGCTCATTTGTATATTTTCTGACTAGGCCTAGGATGAGCAATTTTTATCAAGAGCTTTATTTATTTTATATGATAATAGCATTATAATAATTTGTTGTTATGGTTTGTGTCTAGGTTTCCCTTCAAAGCCTCATAGAGTAATGGTGGCAAGCTTTTAGAATTTGTGACTGATTCATGGTCCTATGCTAGTATTAGTGTGAGTGCTGTGCTATACCCTAGTGAGTGTGGCCTTATACAATATAAGGGACAGAAAGAGTCTTCTTGCACACTCCTCCCTCTTTGCTCTTGTTGCTTTTGCTGTTTTCTGTAGCCATTACCTGTTTCTCTGCCATACCACCCTTCTTTGGAGCCAGTTGATTATGGACTGAAATCTCTACCAATTTTGAGCTAAGTAAACCTTTCCTTCCTTAATTTTAGACATTGAGTATCTTGTCTCAGCAATGAGAAAAGTAATTAAAACATGTTATTATTATATACAGTTTTGAAATGGTAGATATACTCATTGTGACTGGGTGTCATTGATGTTCTGTCTCAGCTGATGCACCAAGGGAATTTATATGCTAATATTAACACAGTTACATTCATAGATGTATAGTTTCCACATATAACCACCAGTATCTATATGAAACTAAAAATAATGTTATTGTGATGTCTCCTACTATAATTCATTACAACAGTTTCTTATTAATTTCTATACTTTGTTTATTGAAAATTGCCACTCCAACAGTGAGAAACCTGGCTTCCAGGACCCCACATCCATTCACTTAATCATTAATTGCAGTATATGTTTATTATCCCTTCATAGTATGCCAATAGAAACAGCTTTATCAACTAAGGTAAAGTATTTGTACATAGTTCTTCAGTTGTTTTTGTCTTTAGTGTTATAAAATTCACTCATTTACAAAATTACTTAAACTAACACTTTCTTCAATGACTGTCATCAGTGACAATGTTCCTACATGTTCAATTCATTGGTTCACATCTTCAGCAGCAATTGGTATTGTCATTTAATGTAAGACCCATTCTTCTAGTTGAATAATATTACTGTACTTCAGTATTTTTGAGAAGTTTGAATTTCATCAATGAGTTAGTTGAATATTTTACATGCTTATTTTTATCTTTATATCTGATTTGATGAAGTGTTTCTTTATATGTTTTATAAACATTAAAATAGATAATTTTATTATTCTATTTTAAATGTCTGCTGAATTCATAAGGGTTGTGAACATTTTAAGTGTCTGTATTTTATGTTCTTTGTATACTAATCAAAACTTTATTATAGCTGAGCTGAACTTCATTTTAATGATTATTTTGTCCCTTAAGATTGTAAACTCTTGCCTTTGGCATGTCTTTGAATATTTTTGTTGAAATCCAACAAATTGCATTGAGAAATTATAACTGAGAACATAGACCATTAGTATTTTCATGTTTATCTGGCTGAGAATTGTAACAAGCATGACTTTCTCTGTAATTATATGTTCTAATGGCTTCACCCTCCTCTAATTATGTTTTCTTCATCCTATGTTACCTCTATAATTTCCTAAGCATTCTCACAAAGCTAATGTCTATTTATTAAATTTTTT
Source organism: Hydrochoerus hydrochaeris (assembly GCA_004027455.1). Lineage (NCBI taxonomy): Eukaryota > Metazoa > Chordata > Mammalia > Rodentia > Hydrochaeridae > Hydrochoerus > Hydrochoerus hydrochaeris. Next base: position 902,221 of record PVLA01000028.1, read on the forward strand.
CATCTGAAATCCACTATTTTTAAAATACCCCATTAGTGTGTTTGTAAGGAACTAAAGAAGGGGAATTCTACAATTGTCTAATTATGTATTTTCTTTTAGTGAATCTGGTTTAGTGATCTCTTTATTTTTACCTTACAATGTACAATAATAGAGTCTTTCCTCCTATTCACTTCCTTTTCTGCCTAATTTCAAATTTATGCTTTTTTAATCTCCTTAAAACTATCCTTTCTCTATCTCTGTCTCTCTGTCTGTCTCTTTCTCTCTCTCTTTCCCTTTTTCTCCCCAGAATGGAAAATTGAACTGAAAAAAATGACATAATTTCCACTAGCATTGGTAATGCTGCTGTACTATCTCAGGGTGCTCTGAGATAGTAGGTCCTTTTTATGAAGAAAGATTTGGGCATATTTCACAATGATTTCTTTTCCAACTCCCAACTTCCAATTCTGCACTCCTCTATTGTTAAAGGAGTTAAGAGGAAATCTTTGCGCATTTCCATTATGAGAGAAGTTGGTGCGTCTTGAGTATAAATTATATGAAAGGTTGGAAAAGCTCAAGACTGTGGCCCCAGGAGGTTGGCACTGTCAAAACTGACCACATTTACATTGCAAAAACTCATGAATCAGTAGTGTACTTGCAGTTTATGTCTCCATTGCTTCTCCCCAAGATAAGCAAGCCTTATCTGCATTTCCCTGAATGATCCCAAATCTGCAGAATTGGGGTTGGCAGCCTGCCTTGTAACTGGTCTTTTATTAGTTGATTTTCAATTTATGCAAACTTTCTTTCTGTGAGAAATGGAGCAATATTTCTAGAATTTTTGCATATCAGAACTGTGAGTAGAATCCAATTTTTCTAATATTTTAAATTTGTTTTAGACATGGAACATTTGACAGTCTACATGCATATTCTCCTTATGATGTTGAATCCACTTTAATTTATTGAGCTGTCTTATCTTCCCAAACAACTCCTAAATCTATCTTTTCATTAATTTTTCACAATCTATTCCAATCTCTGATTAGCAACTGGCTTTTAAAAGTTCATGCACGAGGCACATGTGGTGGACCATGCCAATAATCCCAGGAATCTGGGAGGGTGAGACAGGAGGATCCAAAGTTTGAGCATATCTTGGAGAACTTGGTGTCTTATTATTTTAAAAAAAGCATGATAAATGAATAAAATCTTATAAATATTGTTGGTCTAATATCTGAACTGAGGCTCCATTCCTTCATTTTCTTAAACATTTCTTCTTTCTGACTTCATTATTGGTATAAAACAGAATATGTTGAGTATCTCATATATGAATATAAACATATATGTGTAACATAAATATATATTCATGACCCATATTCAGGTTATGTAGAGTTTTACACATGGTACACTTACAACTTTGAGGAATACATAAATAAAATAATAAATTTGTATTTGAATAAAGTACATTTGTAATAAATATGCAATGATGACAACAAAAACAAAACTAAATGTCCAGCCTTAACCAAATTACCTATATTCCAGTTTGACCCATCTGACTTTCAAAATATCACTTTTGAATTCTTTGATGTCTTAGCAAAATAAAACATGCAATTTCCAAAGGCATTAGTGATGTCCATTTGGCTAGAAACAGAATCAAATTTTTGGAAGTCTTTATTAGGGAATTTATGTCTGTAGCATTGGTGTTACAGAGGAGATACAATACATCTATCTACTGCAGCAATATATCTCAAAATTTGTAAAGCATAACCCATTAAGAAGAAGAAATGTAGTTATAAGAAATTATTGGAGTACAGAAATAACCTTATAAAAATCCTCAGATGACCAAAATAAGTCTATGATTTCCTCATTAATTTATCTCAAATACATTGATATTAGGAGAAAGTCACAAGAACTCAAGGAGAATTCCTTGCCTACTCATCAACATATAAAAGAAAAAATGTTGGCAATATTTTCATGTATCTTTTAAGAGGCAAAACTTTAATGTAGATTGAGTCTTTGGGTTCTATTTATTCAAGTGGGGTTAAAGAAACATGAGGCTAACTGTGACTTTTTTGCAAATTCCCACCTGTAAGTAATGGCAGCTGGTTATTATCAGTGAACTGGTCCATAGTTTTGATGCTAGCACCTGTTTTAAAACTAATCATGGTAGAGTAAAATGGAACAATTAAATGTAGTTATGGAAAATGGAAATGGTATCATCTTGGAAACTATCTCCATGGCAATGGCATTCTACACATATAATTTAGTCCTAAAATTGTACAGAAGGTGATTAGCCTGTCTAGGGAATAAATGAATATTTCCAAAAATTCATACATTTCAAAATATTACACTTTAATAGCCTCTATAAAATATGTTCTTAATATTAAAGTTTCAGGCAAAATTTCTTAAAACATGGATTCTGTGTGTAGGACATGGAAATCACATCAAAAGTATCTTCTGAGAGTTTTGGGCATTAGAGTGCAAGTGGGTATGAGATTAAACAAACTTACATATTCTTGTACTAATGACTTAGTATAAAAGATGGCTTCCTGTTGGATGAAGGGAGTATTGAAGCCTGCCAAGTCAAATGCAGCTATATGAGGCATTGTGAAATTGCACTCATATATTTTTCCATGCCTGTGATTATTTGCTGATTTATTGTTGTCAAACTCCGGTGCTTATTCATTTAATCACAATTCCTTCACAATATAATTTAAGGTGATAACTGATGAGAATCTGGGTTGTTCCAGGTGCCTCAAGAATTGCAGTGAGTTACTGTTGTTGTGGATTCCTTCAGGAGCAATGAATTTCACTGCTCAAATGGGTCCCACATGGAAATGAGGCTGGGAGCCATATGAGCTTGCAGATTCCCAAACATCAAGATACATTCTGGCAGACAGGAGAGGAGCTCTCCCAACAGACCCCCAGAACCAGACTCAGCAAGTCCAGCAACTCTAATATTCTAAAGAATCTGCAAGGCTATACCCATCCTATGCCAAGTGACTTCAAAAATTTGATGATACTTATTGCGTTTCAAAACTAATTCAAAATCACTTGTCATCCTCAAGATGCACTCCTCCTACTTGTGAGTTTTGATGGGTAAGCTAGTTACATTCAAGATATGCGGTACAGAAACCAGAGTTTTGCTTTAAATTCTTATTCTGGTATTTGTGTTTGGGGAATGATGGTGCTGCTCAAAATTTAGCTTTCAGGATTTGGCATTTGGATGCATTTTGGAGACTCAGCACTGCATAACATAATACGCAGTTCCAAGTATTTTCATTCAGAATCCATCATCTCAAATATTGTCAGTGTCCATCAATAAACCATAGATATAATGATATTCTATCAAATATTTTTGACACAGATATTCAGGATTTGTTAGAAGCTCCCTAGCTTACTGATTAAGAAACAAAAATTACACAAAATTTAAAGTCAGTGAAGTTCTTGAGAGATATTGGATGCACAAATTTAAAATATTTCTATATACTATTTTATGAAACCTTCAATATAATAACATGCCTTGTGAATGTTCAAGAGAACTGGAAGCAGTATATTTTTAAAATACTACAGTGTTTGAAGCTTTGTACAACTAGACCTAGTTTATAATCCAATGACATTAAGTGAGGATTTTTTTTTAGCTTAATGGACCATTAACTCATTAAATGAGGTAACACATGCAAAATCACTTAGTAAGTGCTCCATACCTATTAGTGATTATTATTTGGTAAATTTCACATTTTTATCTTTTAAAAATCATGTTTAATCTTTCTGATTTCATTGTGCATAGTATAAACCCAATAACTCTTATCTGTATTTTATCCTCCTCTTTTTTGTAATCATCTAGATTTTCTCCTCTTTCTGACTTTTCTCTCCTGAAATTGTGTTTCTTTGTATGACTCCAACAACTGCACTTTTTCCCATGGTTTAAAGTCTTTCCATTTGCTCTCCCTGCAGCCTAGAGCATTCCATTCATCCGCCACATCTCTTCCCATGGTTAGTCTCTGTTCACACTTTCAGTTTGCTCTTGCATCCCCTGTTCTTACAGAAGACATCACTGAACTCAAATACTTCAGAAAACTAATCATACACTTTTCCTTCATATCATCCTGACCATAGTCACAAAATAACTAACTCTAGATACATTACCTATACTTCTTTGTTTCAAGTTTTTTTAATGAGGAAAAAATTGTGTTTAGTTTCAATATAACTGACTCATAGTGACTAGCTGGCACATATTTGCTGAATTAATGGATGAATAAAAATATAAATAAGTTAACTGTGCAGAGAGGATAGTTTGGACTAATCATTTTAGAATAATTCTAACTGCTGAGTGGAGTCTTTGAAAAGACTGTCAAGGCTTTTTGGATGTTTGAAGTCAATATTCAAAACAAATCTATTGATTAAAAAAACTGCACCCTCCATTGTGACAGTGCTTAAGAGACATTTTTATATCACAAGTGCCATTCAGAAACTTTCATTTTAACTTAACTGAAAATCCTCTTCATTCCCTGATAGGTACTTTTCCCAGCACTCTCAGTGTTTGGTACCTTGAGATTCATCTGCTTCTATTTTGTTAACTGTGCTTGCCTGTTTGCACACCGATTTCTGATCTATTCCATGCATTTTTACTTCTATTAATATTCTCCACGTGAACTGTCTCCTTTTTATTTGTGATGACTTTGACTCCTCATTTACTCTTTCAATTTTCTTACCCAACTGCTCTGGGAAAATGTATATTTTCTATTTGAAAATATATCCATTTAGATAAAAATTCCTTTCCACATTTCCCATAGAAAGCACTGAATTTACTTTTATTCTGATTTTGAACTTTTCTTTTGACCTCAAATCCATTTGCCAAAAGCTTTACAGAGCTGTACATTTTATCTTGCTCAGGAAATGACAAAGACAATCTTAACTATTTTGAGTTATGTTTCCATAGAAATTACCCAGACAGCTCATTGCATCATAGGTTAGAAGGGTTGTATTTGCCCTTATGTAGGAAAAGCATCCTAAACCACCATGATTCAAATTAGAGTCAAATTCAACTTCCCCAGAGGGGACAGTCAAATCTACTTGTGGTGTTTATGTTCAAAAACCTGGGGAAATAGTTGACAAGTTACTGAGAGGCATATTGTATGGATAAAGCCTCAGGCTCTTCCTGCTGTTGGTATCTGTTCTTCACATTGAATCATGCAAATAATTACAGGGAGAAATTTAGTAGTGACTTATCTCAATAGGTCTTATATTTTTAGAATAAAAATTGTCCCAAGTTCTCCTACTGGCTGTTGAGTAATATTAAAACCTTTAAAGACAATTGTGAAACATTATTTGAAGATGAGCCTAATGAATATTCACTGTAGATAATATAAAATAGTAATAAAACAAATATAAATCATAAGTTAAAAACAATTTATCATAATCTACTAATCTAAGTATACTGATTATGCAAATTTATTTTTTAAGCAAAAGGCTGCAAACAGTAATATTTAATCTATATAGATTTTCATTTTTGTTGTTATTTTAAATAAATAAAAAAGAATAAAAGTTAAGATACAGAGTTTCAAAGCAAAATAATATGGGATTAACACTGGTTAATACATTGTGTATTGCTATATTCAAAGTAGTTGTTCAGATTATAAGCATAGGCATGAAACAACTGATCAAACAATGAAAGCACAAACTGCAGGTAAACTAACAGATTAGTAGTGCAGTTATCTCTCATGTGTGTGTGTGTGTGTGTGTGTGTGTGTGTGTATATTTGTTGTTGTTGTTATGGGGATAGAACTCATGACCTCGCGCTTGCCAGGCAGGCGCTTATGCCATTGAGCTAAATTCCCTGCCCCCTTTCTTTTCTTCTTTTCTTATCCAAGTTATTATTTCATTTAGAGCAGTTTCTTTCCATCTCATTTTCACAATATCTATTGTATCTCTTTCAATTTTTTACACGGAGATAATATTATATTTACACATTCAAGACTGATATATTTCACTTATAAGTATGTTCTCCAGTTGCATCCATTGACCTATAAATGCTTCAAGTTAACCCTTTTTATACCTGAATAATAATGTATAGTATAAAAATACTGCATATTTTTTATCCTTTCCATGGCTGATATTTGGGTTGTTTCCAAGATTTAACCATCACAAATTGTGCTCCGATAAACATGAGTGCACATGTGTCTCTGTTGTATGATGCTTTTAATTCTTTTGGGAAAATGTCTAGAAGGGAAGTAGCTGGATTGAGTAAGACCTCAAATTAGTTTTTTGAGGAACATCCAATATTGACTTCCACAGTGGCTGCTCCAGTTTACACTCCCAGCAGAGTAGGAGTGTTATTTTCTCCCCCCAGTCCCACCACCATTTGTTATTGGTTGATTTCTTGATGACAGCCATTCTTTCTGGAGTGAGTTGGAATCTCATACTGTTTTAGTTTATATTTCTTGAATGACTAGTGATGTTAAACTTTCTTCATACGTTTATTTGCCATTTGTATTTCTTCATCTGAGAAGTGTGTGTTCATCTCACATGCCATTTTTGGATTGGGGGGTTTTTTTCTTGTGAGTCATTCCTTATATTAAATATCTCACAAAATTAGGAAACAAAAATTTGCCAATCTTGTGAGTCATTCCTTATATCAAATATCTCACAAAATTAGGAAACAAAAATTAGCCAATATGTCATAAAGTATAATAAAAAGCATGGTTCATATCCCTCTCCTAATTCAGCACCATTATGTTGTGGCCTAATTATTAAATCTAGGACAAGCTCCCCTATTTTCCTTATACTCTCTGGAATTCTGAAAAATGGAAAAATTATCCCCTTATGATAGGCATATTACTCCATAATTATTAAAAGCATGTGTTACACAAATTTTTATTGCTGAAACCTCATAACATATTTTTATTGAAATATATTGAAAACTAACATTCAGATTTATCAGGTGAAGTGTTCTGGTATGTGGTAAATATAAGTAATTACATCTTTGTAATACTCAAGTGTCTTTCTAAACATTTAAGTGAATATTTTCTATATGAGCCATGCAAGAATTGCTAAATGTCTTAGTAGCAGTGTACAGAACTAAAAAGTAATAGGAAAAATTAATTTTAAGAATACTGAACCCAAAGTATTAAAAATTCTACTATTTGATATATAATCAACATAAAAAACATTGATATTTTATAATGTTTAAGAACCATTGTCTATTCTACCTTTATATTACATGTAAATATAAACTTACTGTAGCTCAATTACTGAACATATATATATATATATATGTAAATATTGGCTACCGTATTGGACATAGACTATTTTTCAGTGGTAAAAAACTCAATGGAGAAAAAAAATCTATTCTGGAATCAAAATTTGAAGTTTGAGAAATGGAATGACTTTTGCTTTTCTGGAATTTCTATTTTGGATTAGTCCCTTCTAATATCTAATTTTAATTGTTATAAATATCAAAAGACAGTGATGGCTTTATTCATTTTCATTATATTTGACAAAAATAATTTGTTTTGTTTTGTTTTTGTAAGACAGGATCTTCTTATGTAGTCTAGGTTGGCCTCAATCTCATTGTGCTTTCCTGTCTCTGTCTCCTTCATGCTGAGATTACAGGCATGCACCAGCAAGCCTAGCTCAGTTTGGGTTTAAAATATAGAAATATGATTTTTTTCTGGATACTTAATAAATGGTAGGTTACAGGAGACAGGTGGATATTTTTTTTCAAAAAGGAGACCAAGGAATGGGAGGAGAAAGAAGAGGGGAGAAGAAGGGGATGAAAACAAAATTAAGATGTGATATATATATATATATATATATATATATATATATGCAGCCCACAATGAATGTAGTAAATATGTACTGCAAATGTGTACTAATGTAAATAAAAATAATAATAATTTTGTAACTATTAAATATATCAATCATTCCCTTATTTATATTTGTCTCTTAAAATGACTTAGTTCTGTGAAGTAAAATTTCAAAATAGTACTTTCAAAGGTAATCTAGAATTCTGTGGAATTAAGGATAACATATTTACATCTTAAAACTAACTGGCCAAAAGCAAACAACACTAAGTATCTTGGATGGTTTAAAATTAATCACTAAAATTTACAAAAATACTGATTCAAAATAAAATTGGGAAAATGGTGGTGCTTTTAATTAAAGAGAGAAAATAATTCTAAAATAAGTAGGTAAATGATAAATTTTATGGAATGTCATTTATTATGTGCTTAATTAGTATACATTCATTATTTATTAAAAAATTCTCTAATACCTATTTTTATATACACATTATGATTTTTTACTATCTGACAAGGTAACAGAGGAAAAACTGCATTTAAAAACAAATGTATTCATTTTTTATTTCTCATGTAAATATCTATATTTTCCTGAACTTCAGTTTTCTTCTTTGAAAAATAGGATTATTCATTTAGTTATTCTTGGGTATGTAACCTGAAAGTTTTCCAAGTGATCATTACCAGTTGGTTACAGTTTAAAATTAAATTCAGAATGTTTATTTATACCTAATTATTTTAACTTCTTTGTCATTATTTTTAATTGACAAAAATATTTACTTCTGTTTGGAACACAGTAAAATGTTATTATGTGTATAAATAATATACAATGGTAAAATCAGAGTAATCGGCATACCTACCAACCCAATTTTTTTGTGTGTGTGTGTGCAAATGGTCTTCAAAACCCTGTCTTCTGGCTATTTTGAAATAAACAATACATTATTATTAGCTATAGTCAGTTTTAAAATAATTTTTATTTTAAAGAATAAAATATTGAAATAAACAATACATTATTATTAGCTATAGTCAGTTTTAAAATAATGTAATAAGACACTAGAACTGAAGAGGATTCTAACTGCAACTTTTTTCATTTCTTCTTTTGTCTCACTCATACCAGCTCACATAAGCACTAGTCTACTTTCCAGTTCAACAAAAACAACATAACTGTTTTGACTGTACATATGAGTGAGATCATGTGGTATTTGTGTGTGTGTGTGTGTGTGTTTTTTTTTTTTTTCTGTACCAGGAAGGTATATGTGTTTATGTCTGTCTTTTTTCCTGTATCATCAAGTCCTTTAAGTTTCAAGGAGCCAGGCCCGCTGAAAGGGGAGCCAGGTCCGTGCTGCTACCACGAGATGAGCTGCAGCTCACCAGGGCAGGCCCGGGAAAAGTTTGGGACCATGGATCCCAGCAGCTGGGAGCTCACCCAGCCCCCTTAGGACACTGGACTAGGCTCCAGAGGTTCCATGGGCTTGAGTAGACCATGCCCAGCGACCTTCTTTCAATCAGAGAAATCAGGCCCACTGTGTGAGGGGAGCCAAAGCCACATGAGTCCCAGTAGCAGAGGGCACAGGAGGTGATTTCCGACACATCCAGGGAAAGCTTTGGAACATCTCTGGAAACACAGAAATATAGGAAAATGGCAAAACAAAAGACCAAAATGCAATCTCAAACCTACAGCCCATCCCAAGAAAACCCTAGGAGCCATGTACATAGAAGAAAATACTAGCCATACACCTGAAATGCCTGAAATGATATCAACTGAAATAAAGAAGCAATTACAGGAAATCAGAAATAATCTCCCATGTAAAAGAAGAAATGATAAAAGTAGTGAAAGAAATACTGAATGCATCCAATGAAGACACAGCTAAAAAATTAGAGGAGCAAAGCAAAATGATAGAATCCCTAAATGAACAGTTTAAGAAACAAACAGAATGAAGCAGGTGAAGCAGATTCAAAGAGATATACAGGAAATCAAAAACTCTATTGAAAGTTGCAAAAACTGCCTCAATGAAAGTGAAGATAGAATCTCAGACTCAAAGATAAGATTGCAGCTAGTGAACAGGAAAGGAAAGATCTTCCAAAAATAACAAGAAATCAGGAAATAACAATTCAACAGCTGCAAGATGATGCAAAGAAAAACATAAGATTAATAGGGATAAGTGAAAAAGAAGGAGACAGTACAAATGATATCAAGAGGCTATTTACAGAAGTAATAGCTGAAAACTTCCCAAACATGAGTATGGAAACTAACATACAGAGTACTGAAGCATATAGAACTCCAAATAGCCCTAACCAAAATAAAACTACATCCAGACATATAATAAGCACCATCCCAGAAATGCAACATAAGAACAGAATATTAAAAGCTGTTAGAGAGGAAAGACAGATCACCTATAAAGGAAAACCTATCATTATCACAGCAGACTTCTCAACACAAACAATGAAGTCAAGAATAGCATGGAGTGAAGTGTTTCAGATACTAAAGAAAAATGACTTCCAACCCAGACTGATGATCCTGCAAAACTGTCCTTCAAAATGGATGGAGAAATAAGATACTTCCATGCCAAAGAATAGCTGAAGAACTTCATGATCACCAAACCAACCATACAAAGAATACTGAAAGGCATTCTAGATACACATAGGAAAAAAACCACTAAGCAAGACAGACAATTAAAAATAATGGCAAGTTAAGATACAACATCAGAAAGATAACATGTCAAAAATAAACCAGTATATAGGAGGAAGTTATAAAGATCAGAGCAGAAATTAATGCAATAGAGACTAAGAAAACAAAGAATCAATGAATCAAAGAGTTGATTCTTTGAAAAAATAAATAAAATTGATAAGCCCCTAGTCAACCTAATTAAAAAATGGAAAGAAAGACTCAAATTCATGCAATACAGAATGAAAAAGGTGAAATCACTACCGACTCTGTGGAAATACAGAAGATCATCAACAGCTATTTTGAAAACCTCTACTCTCTTAGACTCGATAACAAGAAGAAATGGACAGATTCCTAGAAACATACGAACCAACAAAGCTGGATCAAGAAGATGTAAAACTGCTGAATAACCCAACTTCTATTAATGAAATTGAAAATGTATTCAAGTCCCTACCAACAAAGAAGAGCCCAGGCCCTGACGGATTCACTGTGGAATTCTACAAGAAATACAAAGAAGACTTAGTGCCTACACTCCTCAAACTCTTCAATGAAATTGCAAGGGAAGGAATCTCCCTACATCATTCCTGGAAGCAAATATCACTCTAGTACCAAAACCTGAGATAGACCCAACTATAAAGAGAGCTACAGGCCAATCTCCCTAATGAACATAGATGCAAAAATTCTTAATAAAATGTTGGCAAACAGGATGCAGCACATCATCAAGAAGATTATACACCATGACCAAGTGGAATTCATCCCAAGCATGCAGGGATGGTTCAACATACATAAATCAATAAATATAATCCAGCATATCAATAGAGACAAAAGTAAGAATTACATGATCATTTCTATAGATGCAGAAAAAGTTTTTTATAAGATCCAACACCCATTCATGATAAGAAACTTACAGAGAATTGGAATAGATGGTCTTTACCTCAATATGATAAAAGCCATCTGTGACAAACCAACAGCCAGTGTCATATTAAATAGCCAAAAACTGAAAGCCTTTACCTTGAAATCAGGCATAAGACAAGGATGTCCCTTATCGTCGCTCCTATTCAACATAGTACTGGAAATACTAGCCAGAGCAATTAGACAAGAGAGAGAAATAAATGGAGTAAAGATAGGAAAAGAAGAAGTTAAATTATGGTTATTTGCAGATGACATGACACTCTACATAGAAGACCCCCAAAACCTCCGTTGAAAGACTCCTAGAAATAGTAATTAAATTCAGGAATGTAGCTGGATACATAGAGTTATCTACACTGCCTCAAATGATGTTCTTTGCTCTGTTTTGTAGTTTAATACTATTCAGTTGCAAATATATGTATACATATATACACATGTACACACAGAGACACACAAACATGTCCTAATCAAAATTTATCAGTAAGCAGAATAAACATATACAGGAACCTAAAAACCTCAATTAATGTAAACATTATATGATATAACATGTGCTAAAATTAATAATATCAACAGATTAAAAAATGGGATAGAAAATTTGGAGGAGGAGGGAGAGAGTGTTTGCAAGGGGAATGGGATTAAAATATAAACAAGATGTGCTACATATCTGTAACCACTCCAAAAGTTGTACAATGCCCAAACTGCAGAAAGGAATAAAGAAAAAGAATGACTCCTGATACAGTGATAGATAATATTTGTTATGAGAATTTAATAAAATTAAACATTATTACAGATGTATAACATTGTCAAAAATTAAAGGTTTGCCAGGCGTGGTGGTGCACTCCTGTAGTCCTAGTACTGGGGAGGCTGAGGTAGGAAGATAGTTGTGAGTTCAAGACCAGCCTGGGCTACAAAGTGAGTCCACGGCCAGCCTGAACCATATAGCGAGACTCGGCCTCAAAAAGGCAAAAAAAAAAAAAAAAAAGTTTATATTTGGAAAAAATATGTTCTGCCATTTAGGGAGGAAGACAAATTCTCTTTAAGTTTCTGCACTTGTCCTTAGTTTGCACGCTTCTGGGAGTCCTAAACTAGAAAGTGATTTGTATACTTCACTCAATCAAAACAACTGACAAAGTTGTTTCATCTTCCCTTGATGATTTGTGCACTTTACAACAGTCAACACTGAACAATTCTGGTGTTCACATTGCTGCCCAAACTGATCAGGGTTATACTCTAGTCACTTTGAATTTTCTATAACAAAATATCCTCTCAAATTCTGCCCTTTGGTGTCATTCTGGGAATCTCAGTTGATTTCACAGGTGAAATATATGCAGGGAATTTTTAATCAATTTTAAGTAACTGAGTTTTTTTCTCCAAAGGAAAATTGGTCATTCTTAAAAATGAGTATTCAGTTTAACAATGACACCTCAATCGTTTTCTATTAACGTTGTGCCTATTTGCAAGGTTGTTTTGAACACTGCCTCAGCCTTTAGAGAGAGCAAAGGGAAACCTGAGCGCTCCTCTGTATATGTTTACCGTATCCAGCAATTTGCCTTAATAAAGTTTTAAAACAAGCTAATTAATTTATTAGGTGACTTGTTTGAATGAAAGTCTTTAAACATCCTCTGGAGAGCTATTGTTAAATCACTGAACATCAAGCAGTTCATTTAAAGCATGTGGTTTGTCTTAGAAAATACAGCAGCAAGGATAGGTCTTTTTCTGAAGAGACAACTGACAGCTTGTGAAATTTCAACAAAAAGAGGAAAAATTAGAAGATTTCTGAGTCATAATAACATCTGTCCTTGATAGTTCAAACAGTCTAACATAGTCTTTGTGGTCAAAGGCCTCTTCATTTGACTTTTCAATAAATATTTATGGTGAATCTATTAGGTGCCCAATCATCTTTTATGTTCTGGACATATAGCAAAATCAAAATGTATTATGACCTATACCTACAGAATTTACATTTATATTATAAAAGGTATTCATGTGAATAAAGTAATTTTCTAGGGTGAGAAACCCAAAGTAGAAAATAAACAGGTGAAGCAATAGAGTAATGACAGAGATTTTATATTTTTGATTGGATTTGTCAATTAAGGGTTTATTGAGAAGATCTACATGATGTTAAGAAGCAGACAAACAGAAGACTTGAAAAGTGTGAACAGAAGAAAGGCTACAAATTAACTATGGAGAGGATAACATCACCATTATGTATTTGTTTATCAACTGATGGTCATTTGAGTCAGTTTAGAGTTTGAACTGTAAATAGGAATTCAAGAGAAGATGACTAAAATATTTTTCAGAAATAATTACCTTTAGAAAGTCATTTTTACCTTTACTATATGTTGAAGAGTTAGTTCATGGTCAGGCAAAGGTAGAAGGGAAAACTCTTTAAGGAAATTGTTATAGTGCCTCAAATTGGTGACAGTGTCACTTGTCTGGAGCCGTGTCAATGAAACTGGAGCTGTGTAGATGGTTTCAAACTGTGACTGGAAAAAAACTGACAGAGAACAAGTTACAGGTTATGAAGGAAAGAAGAAGAAACTTGAAGAGATACTTAATTGATTAATTAGGTAGTGGTGATGCATTTACTGATTGAAAGCTGAGGGAAGGAAGTGCTTGAAGAATAGAAGTCAAGTAGTATTTTACAAATAATGACTGAGACATTGGATAACTAAGTTTAGAACTCATTAAAAAATAGTCATCAGAGATGAAGGATTTGGACATGAGTCACACTTACTAGAGAATTATATGGTTCTTGATAACTTGTGTTATATGTAATACATCAATCTCAAGTGTTTGATAAGTACTGAATTATTTATGCAAAATAGAAGTTTTTAGTCTATGCTTTTAGAGATAATACTAGAAAAAAGTTGGGATCATCACTCAAAAGCAGCATACCTGCTCAAACCTACCTGCAAACAGAGAACGTATCAACACAGCTGCTATGTCATACTTTGGCTCAGGACCCGGCACATCATAGCTGCTCATAAAACATCCATGGGTTGAAACAAATCAATCATGATAATGAGATTTGAACCATAATACTCATTTCTTTTCCTAGAGAAGAAATTAGATTCAAATGTACTGAAACTAACATGTAATTATCACTTTTCTTTTTTTGATAAAAAAATTTCTCTGATTATGAACTAATAGGAACAGTAACTTCACGTCGACCAGTTAATCATAGAAATTTCTTCAACATTCCTATGTAGAGATTATCTGAGTAAAAGTGAGCTTTCATCAGTATGGGTCCCTTCACAAGAATAACTAAGATATTCATGGTTCTTGCCAGTGTCCTCAGAATTTTCAGGTTCCACAACATGACTAGTTTTTGGAAAATAAAGGATATCTTTTCTACTTTTAGAGTGGTTTGTTCAAAGTGACACTCTAATATTTCAACTTAGTTTACCAGCACTCAGAGAATATTGGAAAACTTTTTTATTCCAGTACATGATTTTCTTGCATAGTTATACTGCATCTGTCAGTGCAGAAATGTATTAACTAAATTGATCAACAATTGCAGCATTCAACCACATGCTCCACCCGGAGTTTTGGTCCTGAAGATTATGAACGTAATGCTTTTGTCAGCGGGGAGTTTTTATTGGAATAAATCATGGGCTCAACAGTGTGCACATCTCTGCCATGTTCAATTTATTCACTTTTTCAGGGGAAAAGTGTATATCCATGGACATTCAGTCTCTTCATGCTCATGTTCTAAGTCTTTGGAATTAATACAGATCACTCTAAGCCATCCAATGTGTCTTTCCAAACGTTTGATCTAGACCAAAGTTGAAATATTTTAAAGAAGAATTTCAAATATATTTTGAGAAAAATGTTGAGATAAAAGTACTAACTAATGAGATTACTTAAGGAAATAGGACAAACAATATATTCATACTGAAATTTTATTTTTAAAAGGCTGTTCTTTTTAAAGATCTATTATTTTGTTGTTCACTTACAATATTTATTGTACTCCTAGGAGACACATTCACTAAAACCTCTTGAGAATCTTAATCTTCATTGTCCCTTTCTTGATGCAACCCCTACACTGAATGTGATAGACTCTGCTCTGATTAAACTTATTATCTTAAAATAAAACAGCAAGTTCTGTTGCTATTATTATTAGCATTGGAGGCTTATGTAAAGTGCATTAAAATCACACCCAACACAACATCTGACAGTCTGTGACAATCTAATTGCATTTTTGCCATCCCAGAGAAGCTATTTGTTGTCACTTGTAATGATGCCATAAATTAACAATCAATTGGAAAGAGACAGTTTTAAATGCAACCTGTTCATCATTTAAAGCAGGTCTTTGGTACTAAACACATTACCAGAACAGCTAAGTGTCCTAGAAAGCAAATCTGTTTCTTCTCCTCAATGAATACTGGAAGCTCTGAACAAGGGAGAAATTGCAAGTCGCCCCTCAGGAGCTAAGATAGTCAGTAGTACCGGATGGCATCTATGACACTGAGAGCTTCCTCTGTGGCTAAAGTGAAAAAAAGAGCCTCAGAGGAGTAATAAATGGAGGTAAAATTTACTCTTAAGTGATGTGCTACAGGTCTGTGGTTACAAACATAGACATTTGAAGATGTGCCACATTTATTCCAGTCTTCCCCTTTCTAAAGCTGTGTGGTTCACAACTATGTGTGGTTATTTAAATTAAAATTAATAAAAATTATATAAAATTGAAATTATTTATTCCACAGTCATAAAGATCACATTTCTAGTGTTCAAACTTAGAACATTGCCTCCAACACAAAATGGTCTACTGATCAGCACTGTTACGGGTTAGATTTACAGTGTCCCTGAAATTGTATTGCACAGAGAAAGTGACTGGGTATGCGCTTGGTGTATCATTGGTGGATTTATCTACTGATGAGTCCAGTAACTCAATGCTAGGACAGGAGGTGGGACTTGGCCTGAAGAGGTGGTCATTGAAACGGAACCCTAGAAGGGTCTATCTTTCCTTGGCTCCTCACTTCCTTTTCTACTTCCTTGCAGTCAAGCTATAAAACCTTTGCCTCCTACACACCCGTCTACCATATCCTGCTTCTGCCTTGGAATGAGCTAAACATGTACAGAATTGGTGAGTCAAAAATAAGCCTCTCTTTTTTAACAAAAAATTGTGGATGTTGCATATCATAATCCCTGCAATGAAAACTAACCAAGATACTAATTTACACTAGGGAAGTGAGATCATTGCTCTGTTTGTCTTTGGCATGGTGGTTTAGAGGCCTTTGGATCTGGCTCACAGGAGTAGTTTGGAGATTGCAGCTAAATCTAATCCATGCTTGATGAGTGAATCTTGTTTAATTTTAGAGGACCAGAATACTAATAAAAATATGTACAGTAATCTGAGCAACTATTTTGAAAACACCGATATGCAGCATAATAGCCATTGTTAATTTCCTACCATCTTGTTTTGAAATTCTGTGTCATTTTTGGTTTTTATTCTGTTTAAAATAAAAAAGACAAAAATAATTTTAAAAAGCATTTTAAAATGCGTAAAGGAAAGCCAACCTCAGGAGGCATCAGGTGGGAACAAGGACTTCACTGGTAACTGAACTAGAGAACACGTGTGGTGTCCTGGGTAGAAAATTAATACATATTTTGTTCATGGCTAGAACCTCTGAAAGAGACTGAGATTAAGGGTAGCAGACTAATTAATTTGGTAGAGGAGATTTCAAGGGAACTCAAGTCATAGCATGGATACTTCTGGCTATCTTGGGGTACATGTACAGTGAAATTCAAGAGCAAATTTTACAAAAAAAAGAGATAAAATATTTGCAGTTTCAACAAAACAGAAGCACCTGCAAAGTTGGAGCATGAATAGAATGCTAATTATGAGTACACTTTTTGACTTATCCTGATCACAAATTATCACCTCCTGACTCTTGTCTCAGCTTATTAAATGCATAAATTATATCTACATGGTTCCTTTCTTCACATATCAGTCCCAGATGTGAACAGGGTTTAAAATTCCAGATCCAATTAATTAGACTTGCAGTCTATTCATAAGAGGATGTTCAAGTCGGTGTGATCAACTGGGCACCTCTTTGAAGAAAGCTGTTGGACTAATTTTTTTTTTTTGTACAGGGAATTGAACTCATGACCTCACACTTAGGCCATTGAGCTAAATCCCCTGGACTAATTTCTTTAATGAACTCTCTCCTTGCAGAGTTAGGCATGTTATTTCAACTTTCTGAATGATTGAAAATTTTGTGTTTATTAATTTCTGCAAATAACTATGGAGTAATCACAGCCATCACAAATGTTTGGTTGATCTAAATTACTGTTTGAGTATTTATATATATCATACAGCAAGGAGACTTTAAAAAGTCTTTCCGAGGATAAATGTGGAGAACATTAATGATCACTGAATCTAATCTTCTAATGCAGAGTTTCACGATAGAAGCTACTGAATGGTCATGTTTTACTCTTTGCAGATTTTGTGCAGGCAGAATTGTTATGGGCACCATTTACCTTATTTACTGCCCTTCCTCAAAGATTACATATTCAAGAATGGAAATAACAAGTCCATTCACTCATTTTTAACAATAACTACCACCATGAAAAGATTGAACTGAACATATTTGGAGAAAGATGAAGATAAATTGGTCTGACATCTGGAACACAGGGATCAGTTCTACTATATTCTTTCTACTGGGAAATTAATGATACATTACATATGATCACCCAAGATGATGCTTCAAACTGCAAAAAATACAAAAGTCTCAGAGCAGGACAACCAACAATGATAGTAGAAAATATCTACTGCCAAAGAAATTAAGACACGTCAGAGGTTGTCTTTTCTTAAAACAGATAAATATAACAAAAGATCATACATACATTGAAGACTAAATCCAGTGAAGACTTAGGCTTTTAATTAACTAATTTCTATTTAGGAATGGATCTCAGATAACAGAAATAACCTCCCAAAGTTATAGAACTTTTAGGTGACAGACTTTAAACTGGACTTATGTCATAGGAATCCTAATCTACAGCTTTTAAAATTTATGCTCAAAAGATTTTTACAAAAAATAACATAAAGTCTACATGAGACAGGTTGTAAATACAAAATTTACATTGTTCTGCAGTTAGGTGTAAAATTTTTAAGGAAAATAACCATTTTATAGAAGCAGGTCACCAAGAGAAAATAAAAGTACAATGCTCACAATTAAATAATTCTTCTGAAAGACATATATTTCATTTTGTATAGAGCCAAGAAACTGGACTTTTTTGATATCACTTAATTTCTAGAGTCTGATGCTGTACTTTCATCAAAAGGAAACAAGACACTTATGGGTTCAATTATCTTTTTTAGTTAGGCAATGTGTTATTTAATTGTCACTAAATATCCTTCTCAATCTGTCTTTATCTTATGATTCTATATTTGGCCTAACTTAGCCTGATATCCCCCCCACACACCCCTAATTCTACAATCTGTTCATCATGTGCCAAATTTATCATTCACTGCCCTTTTCCACTTTCTTTTTTATTTTTCTTGAGCAAAACACTTCTGCTTGGATTTTTCATTCTCCCATTTATAACTAAGGTGAGTCTTGGAGATGAGCCAGATTTCAGTATTTATAGAGGTGGGAAAGAGGAATATCTTCTATTTCCCACATTACAGTGAGTAAAACTTCTAGTTTGCTAGAGTAGTACGATCATAGTTTTTTTTTTATGTAAAACTTTATTAACTCCTCCAAAAGTGACTAAATGCCCACTGTCTTCTAGGTTAATGTGATGCTAATCCCTAGAGTACCAAGTGACCTGTTTTAGTCATAGGAGCAAGAGATTTTTAGAGTCATCGAGCACATTTTATTCATTTTACTGTTGTTGTTGTTGCCCATAGCTTCTAATGCTATTCCCCAAGGACATTAGGACCTCGATGTTTATTTGATAAATAAAACCGTGATCCATCAGCATCCAAGTGATTCTTAAATCTTGAATGGAACCCAAGGGCACTTCTGTACAAAAAAATTCATTGTAAACTATGGTCAACACATATACCTCATTTCCAGAAATATTAAATCTGTGTTACACATTTGGAAAAAAATTCTGGCATCAGGAAAGTGAGTCACAACATGACCCATCCCCTGCAGGTTTTAGCAAAGACAAATTGACTTGGATATGTGGCCAAATACTGGCATTCCTTTGGGACAGGAGAAGCTGCAGTCTTCGTGAAGATTTTGATCACTGTGAACATATCAGGAACAGAGAGAGGCAGGAGAGAGAATGTTTTAGACAGTTTATGGACGGATGAGCAACCAAATGGCAAAGGAATAGTTCTAAGTCCACCTTTTCAACACAATAAATTATCCTGTCCAGATGACAGGACTTGCTACTCTCTTATAGCATGGGCTACTAGGTTATGTCTTATTTTCTTATGGAAAAGTTATAAATTTTATGGCAAGCGTGAGGTCATGAGTTTAATCCCTAGTACCAAAAAAAAGTTATAAATTCTAAGACTTTAATTGTATTTAATGTATTATTCATGAATATAATTTATATTCATATATAAATAGGGATAATTACAAATGTAACTTTAGATAATATTTTTATTGGTTAATTTTTCTTAGATAAGTAATCAATATGAATTGAAGTATATCAGAATATCAGTAGGGTTATCCAAACAGGACTTATAAGATTAACTGATGTTTGAACTTCACAATGTGAACATTCAAGGGCACATCTCATGTGATCACCATGCAAATTTTTAGAAACCAGTATGACAAGTGTCTTTTGAAGGGACTTAATTTTCTTTTCCTTTTTGTCTACTTAACTGATGTTTTCAAGTAAACAATTGCTCCAAAAGAAAACGATTTCTTCATCTTTGTATTTCAAACATTTCTTAAAAATAAAATTTATACTTCTTAAAAATGAATCTTACTTCTACACTGATTGTTTACATCAATATAAAAATGCAGCATGTACTTTTAAGTATGACTTCTATGTGAATATTCATTTTTTTCTTTTTTGCTGAATGCACTCATATGCGCACAGAGATACATAGTCATATTAAGTGTACACTTGCACATTTTATGTCTGAATATATTCCTTTAATTTTCTTTCTTGCCTCTGTTATAATTCACAAATGAAATTTTCCCAAAAAAGTCTTGAGACGATGGGTTGTCTCCAGTGCAACGGTGTTCAGAAGTGAGAATCCTTTATATGTGATTTGATCATCAGTGCTGTAACATCATCAATGGATGCATTCTTTGCTTGACTTATAGTTGACTGGGATACTGGAAAGTGGTGGAATCTTTAGTAGGCAGGGCCAAGTTGAAGTAAATAGGTCACTGGAGTAAACTTCAAAGGTAGGATTTATTTTAACTGCAGCCTTTCTTAGTCTCCCTTTTCCTCTCTGAGTCTCTCTGGGTCTCTCTGAGTCTTTTGAGTCTCTCTCCTTTCCCTTTCCCTTTCCCTTTCCCTTTCCCTTTCCCTTTCCTTTTCCTTTTCTCTTTCCCTTTCCTTTTCCCTTTCCCTTTCCCCTTCCCTTTTGCTTTCCCTTTCCTTTTCCTTTTCCCTTTCCCCTTCCCTTTCCCTTTCCCTTTCCCTTTCCCTTTCCCTTCCCCTTTCCCTGTGTGTGTGGTAAATCTATGCATGGTCAACTCAGAATATTGTAGTATGAAACTGGAGAGTTTAGGAACATATTTTGTACTTTTTTGGATTTTATCCTAAGGATTTTGACTTGATGGGTGTCTAAATTTGTTTTTTGTTTTCTTGCTCTTTTTTCTTTTTCTTTTCTTTGTTTGTTTGTTTTTGTTTTTGTTTTTAGGTTTTGGTTTCAACCCAGGCAGAGATTTTAATCAACTGATACCTTGGAATGAGTTAACTGGCAGCCCTATAGTGTTTGGCATCTTAGTTACTTTGTGTCATTATTGAGACAAAATGCCTGACACCCAGATTTAAAGGAGAAAAGGTTTATTTAGCTCACATTGTGAAAATGGTTCTATCAATAATCAGATGTTTCCAAGACAGAGTGGTTTACCACAGGGGCAACTCAAAAGAGAATCAATTCATGCCAAACAGAAAAACCAAGTAAATCTGTAGACAAATTTCTTTCTGTCCCTTGTATTGTATCCAGGCTACTGGGATTAACGTGATGTAAAACCAATTAGTGGGCTGATTTAGTAATCACCACCCTTACTCCTAGCATGCTTAATCATAATATTGCACAATGAATCGGTCAAACACTCCAGATTTGGCCACATTTTAAAAAGCCCCACTCATCACCAAATGATGGTTTGAAACGATAACTAGATGAAAACTGTAATATGTTGCCTCTGGCCCCTCAAATACTCACATACATCTCTTTATACAAAAGGTATTTCATCCATCTCTAAGAGTTTCCTAATTTCCAACAGTTTCAGCACTGCTGAAAAGTCCAACTCCCAAACATCCTCTGAGATTTAGGCAAACTCTTTGATGTGAGCCCCTGGACAAATGACATGAAATTTAAACACTTCCAACATACAGTGGTACAAGGTAAATATTGCCATTCCAAATGGTACGGATAGGGGAAACAAAAGAATGTGACCAAAGCAATTCCAAAATTTAGCAGTGCAAGTATTAAGTCCTACAGTTCCAAGTTCATTCTCCCATGGCATCCGTGGCAAGATGTGCTCTCCAAATGGCTTGGGTGGCTCCTTCATCATGGAACTTCCAGTGATGTTAGCTCCCATAATTTCTCTTGGGTGCCTGATCTGCTCCTTCCTTGAAGTTTTCCTTGGACAATCCATTTTCTTGGCTTCCCCAAACTTCTAGGGTGTCCACTGCACCTTTTGCTTCACACTCACAGCTTCATACACTTCCCTTCAGGAGCACACTGCCTAGCTGCCCAGGTCTTCTCCTGAAATCTGAGTGGAAGGTTTCCTGACCCCACAATTTTTGCATTCTGCATGCACCTAAAGCACCACATGGATGAAAGCAAAGTCACGTCCAGCTTGAGCAATATTGATAGGCTTCTCTCTCTCTCTCTCTCTCTCTCTCTCTCTCTCTCTCTGCTGAAGGGATCAAATGCCTGGATCACTGAACACTTTGAAGCCAATCTGGAGGAACAATTTCCCTAGGCCACTGTCATTTTGGAACACAGTGCTCTAGGACTCTCTTCTTAAAGAAAATCCTTTCAACTTTTCAACTCCAAGGTTTCAGAGACTGGAGACCTGTTGGGTTTTTTTTTTTTATGTTGTTGGGCCAAACTTTTTGTTTTTTTTCCTCTGAAATACATGACTTTTACTTGCTAGTCATTTCAACAATAAATCTATACTCTGTTCCATCTTTCAGGATAAAGTTGACTGGAACTTTCTTTCTGGCCAGACTCCCAGTGCTTTGAATTTTTCTGGGTTCTTTGTTCCTGATTCTCAACAAAAATCTTACTAGAAGACCCCAAAGGTATCCATGCCAACACTTCAACATTAGACTGTTTTAAAATTACTTCTCTCAGACTTTTTAGTCTTCTGAACTTAATATCAGCCTCAGACAAAGAATTTGGTCAAGATAAAATGCAGATAAATGTTATACCGAAGTGTAGCACACACTGTCTTGAGTCCAATAGGCAATGTAGTCCTACTTCCTGGCAGAAATTTCCAAATCCTGGTCTTTAATATCAGGATTTCTATTAACCTTCTAGTCCTCTAGATTCAAACAAGAATCTCCAATCAAATATAGCCTAAGGTGTTCCAGCTCTATTTTTTCAACTGACATATCTGAACCTTTTCCACCTGTTTCCACAAGTCATCTCCAAAGTCTCCTAAAGCACATGGTTAAGTATAGTCAGAGCAACACCCTGTGACTGTGGTTCCAAATTATGTGTTAGTTACCTTTCTTGTTGCTGAGACAAGATACATGATCTCCAATGATAAAAAGGGAAAGATTTACTTGGCTTGCATTTCACAAATATTTCAGTCCATACCTGGCTATCTCCAAGGCAGAGTAGCATATGGCAGGTGGGCATCACAGAAGAGAACAATTCATTGCACTCAGAATACAACAAAAGCAAAGAAGGTCAAGACAAACATCTTTCTCTTCCTTATATTGTATAGTGACTGCTAGGATTAAAGTGCTATTAAACCAATCACAGTTTGAATCACCAACTCTTAATTCTATTAACCTTACTCCTAACATTGCACAATGAATCAGCACATATTCTAGATTCATCCACCTGTGAAAAAGCCCCATCTATGACTGCATGATACTTTAGGGGCACATCTAGATACAAACCGTAACAGCTGCGTTAAACATGAATTAGAGAAAAAGAAAATTGCTCCAGAAGTTTTAATGTAATTTAACCTATCATTATTTTTTTTATCCATAAGTAGCACAGGAGTAAAGAGAAACTGGTAAGTAGAAGTAATATATGGAGAGTAAAGCTGGCAAAATTTGCTGATTGATTGGATTTTAGAAGAAAAATGATAATGCAGTCATAAGTATCTGCATATGATGGTTCAAATGATTCAGAAAAATCATGTTGCTTTTCTTTGACATAAATAAAATTATAGTTACAGGGAAGAAAGTGCATGGAAAATATGATGAGTTTGAGACCTTCTGCACCAGCATCTGGGAAACTGTTTCCCATATGAACAATTCTTCCACAAAGAAATCTCAGTGTATAGACCCACCCATCTAGATTTGAATTTTAAAAGTGAAGTGTGTAATAACCATCACTATTCTCATTAGTAAAAGGAAATTTTATTATGAAGATGTATTTGCAGATAAAAATAATTATGAAAATAATTTTTAATGCAACATTCACTGTTTCCATCCCCAAAAGCATGCTTTAGCATACCATTGATTGTTTTTTTTTTTATTTAAGAGAAAAGAATAATCACTTTTCTTTAGCTGTAAAGGATGAGTGGGTTAAGGTTTTTGAATGGATCACTATAATTTAAATGAATGAATAATGAAATATGTAAGGATTGAGGAAAATTGAGAGTTAAGGTTGAACACATGAGACTTAAGATTCACTAGTTATTAATTTTAAGTTTTGAACCTCACATAAAAATCTTATGAACAAAAAAATTAAATCAATTATAGGTATTTTTTATATTAACACAAAAATCAGTGCCTTTAGATTTAATCTAATATTATTGAAATCATCTCTAGTTTTGTAAGTATTGCCATGGGAGCCAGTCTCTAAAGTGAACCAATAATTTCTTTATCTGAAAGTTCATGGCATGCATACCTCCTTCCCTCAAGTGAAGCCTGGGTTTACTGGCACTTTCACTGAAGAGCATATGGTCAATACTAATTAGTGGGAAGCTGAGCATCAGTTTAGTCATGGTCAGGGTGGACTGACTGCTCATGAGGTTACAGTCAAGCTGCTGGTGAGAGAAGTCAGTTAACACTGGACAGTGGCAAGAAATTCTGCTTCTAAAACCTGGGCATGTTTCTGCTGGTGACAAGAGAAACAATTCCTTAATGACTGGAAAAGTGCCCCGTTCCTCTTCCCCACAGAGTTACTCACAACAGGACAACTGGATTCTTCCAGAATTACCCATGCAAAAAAAAAAAAAGAAGGGCCCACAGTGTAAGGAAGGTTGGATGCATAGAGTTCTTTAGAAAAAGTAGTCATCTATATAATGAAGATAATAATTATAGTTTCAAAAATGCTATTTTAAAATAATTTCTTACTTGGATTGCAAAATCTCTACTATATATACACGAACTCTTTTTACCCTTATAAATATTTGTTATAGTTGTTAGGATCTCCTTTTTATAGAAGTTGCTTAGACTAACAAAGGCTATTATTGGGGACCAAACTCACTGAAGTTTGAATTATGTTGTGTCTGGCTCCTGCCAAGGTCTTCTCTTTATTCCTGAATGTCTTTTAGGAATTTAGAGCTTTGTAGGAGTAATTTTTCTAATTCAACTTCTTTGGTTTTGTCTCGTCATTTTCTGATTGCTTGCTCAGATAATAAAATTAAGAGTAAGTGTTAATATAGGATACATAGCTGCTTCAAACAACCTGCTTTTTTGGCTAAAGCTGGTAACAACTAACATTTTCAACAAGCTCTGATTAGTATATTGATCTTGACAAGCATTTTGCTCTCTGAGTTCCACTGCTGGTGGGATGGTTGTCACAATCACATCACAGTTTACTGTAGGGATTTTCTATGGTTTGTGTTTGCCTACTGACAACACTATTTGCTGCTGACCCATTCTAAATGCTGTTTATCCTGAGGATTAAACACCCTGTTTCCTTTAAGGGAGAGGTAATCCTGTAGAGATTGTGCTAGGTATAAATATTATCTAGAGTTGGAATGATGGTCCAGCTTT
Source organism: Hydrochoerus hydrochaeris (assembly GCA_004027455.1). Lineage (NCBI taxonomy): Eukaryota > Metazoa > Chordata > Mammalia > Rodentia > Hydrochaeridae > Hydrochoerus > Hydrochoerus hydrochaeris. Next base: position 927,841 of record PVLA01000028.1, read on the forward strand.
GAAATGGCATTTATGATGTCTTTAGTACATTTTGAACACAGGATACATTACTGATATTATCTTACTTTGTTGCCTTCCTGACAAAGGTGGTGAGTGGAAGCTAGTGATGGAGATGACTGATAAGAAGTAATGGAAGGGTTGTGATCCCAAGACTTCTTGGTAAGATGAACTTGTCTTTTCTGTAAATTGTGTAATATCTGCTCTTTACTGAGCACTTGCCACAGGGTATTTTATCCTCAATCCCCACATCAGTTCTTCCATCGGCAAAATAAGGAGGAGGATTTAGATAAGTGTTTCAGGACCACAGATAACTAATAGGAGTCTTGGGACATAAAAATGATTTTATCATTTCCTGATTACAAACACTAATCATGCTCCCTACATTCACCTTGCTATTACTAATTGCATTACTAATCAGAAAGTATAGAGTCAAAAAAATGTAATCCAAATTTAAAAAGAAGGAAAGCAAGAGAAAAATGTTCCAACAAAGTAATAAATGAATGAACAAATGGATCAATGAATGAAATGTGCATAAGTGAGTTAAACAAAGGATTTTCCTTGAGGACACAGGTGTAGGCGAAGACTTCATGAATAAAACCCAGGCTGCATGGGCTATATTACAAAAAATCAACAACTCGAATCTCATCTTATTAAAAAGCTTTTGCACAACAAGAGAAATCATAAACGGAGTAAAAAGACAACCCATAGAATGGAAAAAATTATAGGCAATTGTCCCTCAAAGTAGTTATATTTAGAACATATGCTTAATTTGCATGTATGCCCAAACATATTTTCAATTGATTAAGGGTGTGAGCATAAAAAATAATACAATAAAAATACCTTAGAAGAGTTAATACTCATATGATAAGATCAGTCTTACATGTCTATATCTGGTAATCTAAGCAACTCTTTCCAAAATAACAACATGCAATATAACAACCACTGTTAAATTCCTACCATCTTGTTTTGAAAGCCTATATTGTTATTGTTTTGTGCATGTTGTTGTTGCTTATCTATTTTGTTTTTATTTTTGTTTTCCTTTTTTATTTTAAATAAAATTTGAAAAAGAAAAGAACTTAGAAAAAATATTGAAAAAATTCAGATGCCCCCTCCCCAGTTAAACGCCCAATCCAAAATTGGGCATCTGAGATGAATATGTTCTTCTCAGAGAAAAAATACAAATAGAAAATAAATGTATGAGAAGGTCATTTGAAAGATGAAATTTAAAACAACACTGAGATTCCATCTCACTCCAGGAAAAATGGCTATCATGAAGAAATCAACTAATAACAATTGCTGGTGTGGCTGTAGGGAAAAAGGAACATTCTCCCCTCTCAATGGGAGTGCACACTGGAGATTCCTCAAAAAACTAGGAATAGAGGTCAAATCTGACTTGGCTATTCCCCTTCTGGGTACCTTCTTTGAGGACTTAAAACAAATCCAGTGATACCTGTGCATCCATGTTTATAGCAGCTGAATTTGTAATAGTTAAATACAACCAAAATGCCTATCAACCAAGGGATGGATTAAAAAAATGTGGTATTTTAATACAATTTACTACTACTCAGTATTAAAGAAAAATAAACTTGAGAGTTTTATAGGTAAAGGGATGCAACTTGAGATCATACTCATATTTGAAATAAATCAGACTCACATGTGTAAACACTGTATTGACTCCCTGGAGTGAGAAGCCAAAAGAGTAAATAAGATCCAAAATGTAGAATAGATATTGTGAGATGGGAAGAAACTCTTCAAAAGGAAAGAGACAGGAGGTATGGGAAAGGAGAAAGAAGGGAATGTTAAAGAAAAAAATACAATATGGTTAAGCTAGTTTTACTATTGGTTTCTCTTAGTTCATTGTAAAGAAAATTTTGTGCTAATATTGTTTGGACAATTTTTCCTGCTTACAGTTTTTCACTGAGTAACTACTTTAAAGATAGTAATATCCAATATACCAACTGTTGTTGTTATCCTATTATTTTGTTTTGAAAAATTGTTTTCTTTTCTTTAAAATTAAAAAAAATAACAGAGGATTTTGAGGAAAAGCAAAAGCTTGTTTCATACAATGCTGATAGTAGTAATCTTAATTCTAACTAGACAATATGTACTAGATACTTTCCCTTCTGGACTGTTACAAAGGCTGCAACAAATAATCTGTATGAAGTATTGCCTTTATGTCTGTTTCATATATGAAAAGGCTAAGGTTTCAAGAAGCTGAAAACTTTGCCAAAGGAACATAGTAAGTCAGAGGGAGGCAGCACTGGGAAGTGATCACTTTTCTCTGTCATAAACTCACTCACTAAAATATACTGCTTTCTGTTTAATGCTGACGTTTCTCATCATCAAGGCAAACTTTGCAGATACAATGGTTTGCATCTTGGTATTAAATGAAAAAAAATAGATAAAGTTGAAAAGATTTTATGAAAGATGAATCGGACCCTTTATTACATAATCAAGATGTTGGGGCTTTGAAGAGCATTTTGAGTGTTTCACTGGAAATAAACTTTTCTAACAAAGGAAATGTGATTAATATAATATATAAATAGTAGGGAACCATTTTGTTGTGTATTTTAGGTTGTAACATGGTGCCCTAAAAGATCAGTAAAATATATTTTGAAAAAGCAAATTGAATTAATTTAATAAATAATAATGTTTATCAACACAAAAAATGTTAGCTTTAGGATAATTGTGATTCTTTTTCCACAGATTTTAATAGCTTTCAGTAAAGTTCTGCTTTAACCCATCATCTTTGTTAGTGAGAAGGAATATTAACCAAGACTACTAGGGATGAAAAATATAATAGGATCATAACTTGGAAGAATTACTTTGAAAGAGGGTTGGTTCTATGTATTTAGTTCTGCACTGGGTATAAAGAGTACTGAGTCAATGTTTTCTGATTACATAAATTATAGGTACTAATTTGTGATATCATTGTAGCTGAGTGATGTGCTGGTTTAAGATCACCATCCTAAGTTTGTGTGGTATGGTAGAAAGTATGTTGAGACTGAAACCAAAATAAATATTATTTAAATTCTATAGTAATTTAAATTATGTATAGTTTTATCAGATGGAATAGAGGCAGCACAGTTAAATTCAAATTTAAGATAAATATTAGATTTTTTGTTTATTTTACAATAGAAATATTTCAAATGTAACATGAAACACAGATGCTTGCAGTAAATTTTTATTCCCTTTTGTACTAAATTTTAATTTAAATGAGTGTCCTCTGTTTTTTTTTTTTATGTGTTTCTTTGTGAAATGGTGTTGGGAGGTGGTTCTAGTTCCAAATATTTTCAACTAATGCAGATAATAATTTCTTGCCCACTTCAGATATTTGTAGTTTGAATTAAAAAAGGATGTAAAATTGATGTTGCAATTAATGCTAAGGGTTGTACCAACTGTTGAAATTACTTAAACATTAAACAATACATTAAATAACACTTATTTATAACTGTAACATATACTTTTCCCATTAATATAACCTTCTGCTTATTTAAAAATTATTTCTATGTTGTTTAGTTTCCTATCATAGTTAGATGACTATAAAATGTTACAGAAATTTAATTGGAAGTATACTCACCTTTTGTGGTTGGCAAATATTAGTAAGTACAAGGGATGATCATAAGGTCCTGATTATCTCTATACTTGAATAAAGCATCTTGCCCAAAGGAGATATTTTGATGAAACTTTTCATATCCAGTTATGTTGTTGAAATAAGTGTATCACTGTGGAATGTGAAGGAAACATCTCTTAAGTGATGAGGGGGGGAAGAAGTTGTTCTGACATCCTGAGTCATCAATGGTTAAAAATGAGAGCAAAATTTAGCAACTTGCTTACACATCTGAAAGAGAACAGATAAATTCGACTGAGTTTTGTGTGATGATTCAATAAATCTGTGTTTACATAAATAAAATCAATGGATGGTGCCAATGTCAGCAAAATGTTAAGTATTCTTTGATGTGCATTTCTATTCCAGTTCTCATTGGAAAAAGTTGGGTCTTATTCCTATTCCAATTTCTGATGGTCACCAGGAAATCTTTTAAAACTCTGTTAGTCTCAACTTCTTTGCATAAATCTTAGATTTAACCTTAAATGTCTCTCGTGGAAAAATGCTAGTCAAAAGACATTTTGATGTTGAAATGATGTAAAAGCTAGAGTGGGAACAGGAATATAAGTTAGTTTTCCACTGAACCTTGCAAAGATTTAAATAATCAAATTTTATTGTTCTCTGATGAGTGGCTCTGTTTCAAAGTTGCTTGTCAGCTGAAATTAATTTCCTGAGTAGGGCAAAAGACCAAAAAAAAGTGTTATTCATTGCTATAACCATTTGAAACATTTTTCAAGCATATTTTTAAAATACAGAGCTAATTCAATAATTTATTGAAATTATCATAAAAGTTCAGCAAATCATGCATTGCGTTTAGATTCTGATATATGCTAGATTTCTTATTTTTACGAGTCAGCAGCTTTATAACTATAACCATTTGAATTTCAAATGATAAATTTATATCTAGCATAGCCCAAGAATGCATAAAAAATAATGAGAGGGCACCCTTTAGTGAAATTTAAAAAGAATTGTGCATTTCATAATTTGATATATGTAACATAATCCATTATGCACCAGGGTTTATTTTGTGCCAGCAAACGCAAAAGGAAATGCAGACCCTTAACTGGGCCCAGCACACAGCAACACAACAGAGATGTGTTTCCTTGAGTTATGAACTATCAGCTCCCCAGCATGCAGCTTTCTTTATTCTCTTCTGCAAGGGGTGCATATGTAACACACTGAAGGACTCTGTGGGCTTAATTACTATGTTAGAGTTTGGCAAAACAAGAAAGAAGGGATGCCAACCAAAGTGAGAAGAACTCTGTAGCCATCTCTGTAGGGCTACAGGATTCATAGAAATATTCATCCCACAGCCAAGGCAGAGCTGCACTTTTCTATACTTTGGAACACCTACTTCCAAAACTCATTTTCTACTCCTCTACACTTTCCCAAAGTGGTTAGTATCTTATATGACTTTCCATGGAGCTTTCTTTGCCATTGCTCAATAAGACATATTAAAGTAGATACTGTTCATTTTTGTCTCAACTAAGTATTAAAATTCTGGAAAATGGGCAATAATGCTCAACCCCATAATACCTGAACTACTATTGCAATACTGAGAAAAATGCTTTTTCTCAATAATCACATGAAAGTTGTCCGTGGGACTCCCAAAGGGGGATTTGGATATCAGTTACTTGCAAATTCTGTATGAAGTAATTGGATTGAAATCTCTTAACTTCAGTTTCTTTGTGGTTATGAAATATATAGAAATGGTGACATCTAAACATTAGAAAAATATAGTTTATAAGGTCAACTCCAACTTTTTGCCCTTTGCCTCTTTTTTTTACTTCCAAAGATGCTGTTGTTGCAATACATGTTTTATAGATTTACCTGCACATTGCAATAAACCAAAAATCAATTGCTTAAAAGCTTGAAACTTTGAATTTTAGACCAATGGCTCACAAAGGTTTCTTTGTCTTAACATGACAATTGCTTAAAGAAAAAAATATATTTATATCTTAACTCTGAAACCAGACGGATGGTAAAACAAATGCCTGGCACAACAAAGGAGATAAAGTTTCCCCTTAAAATTTTGTAAAAGCATGAGCACATGGGAAGTTAAAATAAACAGATATTTTCTGAGGCTCTTCACAGACTTCTAAGTGTTCTACATTGTGTTTTATAACTAATTAACCGGCATGAATATCATATAGCTCACCTGTGTTATATTGCTGAAGACTGATGTCAAACAATTTCAATAACATTGTAGAGCACCTAGCAATTAACAGGCATTCACTTTTTAATTCACTTTTTTACCATACTGAGTAATTTGTTTTTCTTCTTCTTTTGTTAAATAGCAAAAGAAACACACACACACACACACACAGGCATGCACACACACATACACATATAGTCTACATTATAGAGAAATAAACCAGAAAACCGAAATCTTCAGAAATAGCTGTTTCCATGACTAAGCTGAGTTGAAAAGGAAAAGCAGCCCCTGACATTTTTTCTGCATCTGCACCAGTAAAGTAAACTCCATGGGAATCTGAGTTACAGTCAAGGCAGCATTTGCAGAAAAGCCAACTCCATTCTTTTGTTTATGTTTTGTTTTATTTTGATTTATGAGGGTTGCTTTATTTTATTCTGTCTTTGAAATTCCTTCATTTATCAATAAGGAAGAAAAAGGAGGAAGAAGATGAAGAAAAGGAAGACGAAAAAGAAGAATGGATGGAGAGGAAATGTGAAGGGGAGAAGAAGGGGAAGGGAGAAGGGGAGGCAGTGGTGGTCAGGAGTTCCCCACTAAATGGTACATGAAAAGGAAGATTTTCCTAAATATCTAAGTATCTGAGTATGGCAGAAGGAATCACAGTAACTTTGGGTGCTGTAAAGAAGGAAAAAAAAACATTCCAGCTTCACTGAAATCACAAAATATTAGAGGTAAATCACTGAAGAGAAGACACAGGTAGACAGGTTGCACTGATAACACCCAATTCTAAGTTTTCACAATTCTGCCTCCAGAATTTGCAAAAAAACGCCTTCTGTTCCTCCACCTAGATGTTTTTTAATAATCAGCATAGATTTTGAACATTAGATGATCATATTTGAAATTATCAACAACCTCTAAAAGTGCAGTTGAAAAATATTGTTTTCCTTGGAGGAGTCTCTCTTCACAGTTCAGAAGTGTAATTAGGTTTTGCTAAATTAAACCACCTGACAGCACCCTTTCTTTTAAGAAAAAAAAATTAAAGTCTCTGTTATGAATGTGCTTATGCTCTCAGGCAAACAGACAGTGCATTTTTGGAAACGTGCTGCCAGGTTTTCCCCATTTGCTGTGGCATCTCGGGCTAGCCTGCTCTGTGCTCAGCATCTCCTGGGACTGGCTGCCGGAGACCTTCACTCCAGAGCTGTCAGCTGGTGAGGCTCTCTGCGGCCACCTTTGACCTCAGTCCCTAATCCACTCTGACACATTCAGGGCCACCGCGCTGGATCATCCTTTCTGGTTCACTGCACAGCATTTGAGCTAGCGATTGGCAAGTCCTTTCTCCCATCTGTGTGTGCTAGTTTAAGCTGGGTCAGGAGAGATGTCACTTTTTCTCTACCTCGCTCATGACAGCTCTCTGATTTTTCTACATTTAACTTTATAAACACTCACTTGCAAAGCCCTGAAGTCAAGTGACAAATATATTGGTAAATTTAGCATCCCAAGAATAATTTTGTTTGTTTACTGGCTTAGAAGGCTTCTGAAATGTCATTTTATACATGAACTACATCTATTTCATTTCTCTACCTTTTTTACCTTCTTCCTGAGTTTTACAAATTGTTGTAACTCCTATTAAACATTCTTCAAGGCTCATTTCCAGTGCCACATGCTTTGGAAATCAGCCTTCAACTGTTCCACAGCAAGTAAAGATGAGTCATTTTTTATATCAGCTCTAAGCATTTTAACATGCTGTATTTCTATGATGTAACTCTATCAGATAAATATAAAAATTTAGCACTCACTACTTCAGACATCTCATTAGGTGCTCCGTATTTAGCCTTAAACAAATAACCTGATAGAACTCAGTCTAGCATGGGGCTCACATAATAATACATAGTTAAGATATATGTGTGTAAAGAGTTATCACAGATGTGAGGAGAACATCATACTTTGAGGCATCAGGAAAATTCATGTGAGTTCTGAGGATGTACTTCAGCAGCAGAGTGTTTACTTGCATTATGGCAGCGGTCTCAGCACTGTAAAGATAGAGAAGAGAAGAGAAGAAGTGAGGTGGGGCAGGAGTGAGGTGAAGCGCAGAGAAGGAAAAGTGAAAGGAAAAATAAGAAGGGATGAAGGAAGGAAAGAAAGAGAGGACCTCACAGGAAAGAGGATAAGGAATCATAAAAACAGACAAAAATCATAATTTTAAGTGTCCTCGCTAACAATTACAATCTTGATCAATGTGTTCAGTTTATTTAATCCAACATCTATTTGGTAGTAACTAACTAACATGCATATCCTGAGAATTCAATGTCATGACTGAATGACGTTGTGACTTTCACATGTTTACCATCACAGTGAAGCTGAAAGGATATGTGCCTTCTCCTTATTGGGGAAAGTAAAAAAAAAAAAAAAAAAAAAAAAAAGATGCAGTATTGACAGTGATTTTGTTGCAACAATAACAGTTCATAACACATTGGCTAAGACAGTGGTACTTATGTTAGTAGGTTCAAACTGAATAAAATTAAGTGACCATAGCACTTAATAGGGATGGAGGAAACTTCCTTTTCAGATGTTTTTACTAGTGCCTCCCTTTATGTCACTGTGTTGACTAAAAGACTTCATTTCCATGTTAACAGATGTGCAAGATGTTTGTGTGTGTGTGTGTGTGTGTGTGTGTGTGTTGATGGGGTTTGTCATCTCAGAAAGGAGGCGTGTAGCAGTGGGATATTGATGGGTGAATCTGCATAATTCTGTTATATATCTTTCGATGGTATGTATCTCTCAGTTCATAATTGCTTTCCCATATTTTGGAGTTATGTGTCTAATAATGAGATGTGTATTTCTTTCAATCTTCAGGTGAAGGAGTTGATGACATTTTTTTGCTCAAAGGATGCTAGCGAGGTCACTGACTTTACTATGGCTGAGTGAAATCACAGTCCTGACACTCATTGGAGGGTCAAAGAATCTTGACTTACTGAGATCTAGATTTTTGGCCACACTGTGATCAGCTAGGACACATGTAATAAATATCTGGTCTACATTTTCCACTATTGTGACATATATATCTTCTCTCTTTTTTAAAATAATGCATTAGGAAGTGAGAAACAGGAATATTATTTCTTACATTTTTTAATCCATTCACTGTGATTCAAAAGCTGATTTAAATCTTTCAATGTTCAGCCTTTCACTCTAAAATTAGGTTAAAAATGTACATTGTCTAAGATTCGATAATTGAAAAAATCAAAAACCAGGAAGTGGGGCCTGGGTATAAGTCTGGCATTGGACAAATCTGGATCTGATGGCAACAGTTGTCACTTATGCCTGAATCATTTAAACATATGGCACTACACTATCTTTGACAATAAATGGGTTTCAGTGATACCTCACAGAGTTGGTATGATGCTTAGTTCAAGCTACGTGGTATGATGCTAGACTCTGAGACAAAATTCAGTATGTTTTGATATTTTGACTGTTTCAATTTCTTTCCTTATCAGTGCCCAACATTTATCTTACAGCAAATCTGAGAAGTAAAATTGCAGTAGTAGAAAAAGTATGGAGCAAAGAGTAAAAAGACCTAGTATTACCATATAAATATTGTTATGGTTTATGTCGAGATTTCCCCCCACCAAGGCTGATGTGGTCATAGAGTTTTTCTTTTTTTTGGAGATGACTAAATCTAGAATATGTGCCTGCCCCTCTGCTGTGTGCCACTCTGCTTTCAAGCCAGCTGATTATAGATTGAAACCTCTACACATTGTGAGCCAAATAAAGCTTTCCTTCCTTTACTTTTGGAGGTGTTGTATATTTTGTATCAGCAGTGAGAAAATTAACTAAGACAAGTATCTTATATTGGTTAGTGCAAGGGCTCTGAATGAGAGGAGAGTTTTAGGCTGAGAACCATATGACATATGGAGCTATAGCAGTCTGAGAATGGTAAATAGCTTGTTTCAAAAATGAAATAAAAGGAGATACAAGAAGACAAAGAAGATGACAGTGCTTTAAATACCAAGAAGTAGAATAACATGGACTCCAACAGAGAAGAGTTTAAAAGCAGCTACAGCTGCAGTACTAACCTTATAGTTTGAGATAATTCACTGTTTATTTCTAAGATCATCTGCATTCTGCATAGATCAAATACAGATGTTGAATAGAAGTGGTTGAAATCACATTCCCTGAACTATATATAGGCTTCTGATTGTGTCTTTAATATCTGCCATCCCTCCATAAAAGCAGGTTTGCTTATGCTTTGCTATTAAATTGGAAAAAAAAATAGTTCTAGAGGTTTCAAATAGTCCACTCCTATAATGATATCCTGAATTCCAGAGACATCAATATAGAGATTATATGATAGTTGCCTTTCAACTGCACATTTCAAAACTGAAGAAATCAACACAAGAGGAGTTCTGGGAGCCACCATGAAATAGAATGGCACTAAAACTCTATTATAGTCTCTTGACATTCACAGCCCCGTAATCTGACTGGTGGGCCATATGGCATTTTGTGCTTCTAGAACTGAATGACAGTTAAGGGCAATATTAACACTCTCTGAAAAGTCTGCTTATTGGCCTTTGCCTGGTGCACACTCACCTATGGAATTATTACAGCAACTTTTGTTTGAACTAGAAATAATTTTTGCAGTATGTATTTTTGTGGAAATGCAATGCAGCTTCTCTTCCATCTCTTCAAAGAGTTCTAGGTCTGTGAACTGACTAAAGTTCTTTGGGAAGTTATTTTTTAGATAGCTACGCAGTTCAAAAGTCCACAGTCTTATTGCTTTACCACATATAAATAGACAAAAGTATTCAACTTTTATTAGTAGGTGAGTTATTTCCCCATGAGTTATACTTTCTGCATGACATCTTACAGTCTGCTGGAAATTGAGCCTAGTTATAAGTTTTAAAACAATGAGAAGCTGAACACTTATTTGGGGGGATATAATGATTCTCCTTTGAGGAAATTACTTCTTTTCTTTAGGAAAGAGTGTGCTAAATTTCTTACACAAGGGAAGAATTAGAACTTGGGAAAAATTTCCTCAGTTTCTCTAAAACCTCACATCAAGACCCTCTGCAATGTACAGAGCTTTGATCTTTGAAAATCATTGCCACAAACTTAACATAAGAGACTTCATAATGCTTTACTTTCAATTTATATTGTAAATCAGCTCTTGAAGGGATTAGAACTTGGCTTGAATTTTCAGAAATTATAAATCATTTTTTAAAGATGTTATTAGTTTATGGAAGATAGAAAGTATTTTTCCTCTTTATTCAGATATTGACTTGGGAACTTAAAATGAAGAACTCATCATTTTATTCCTTCAAGTTTTCCAGACCATTAAAAGCAACTAACCAATCCTATTATGCATATGTATCTCCACTAAATTAATCTATATGCATGTAAATCCAGATGACTACAGAAAAGAATTCAAATAACTATTTTCCACTATATTTTCTATACTACCAATATTCAATGTTCTACTGTCAGGAAGAGAATCAATACTTTATATCTCGTTAAATGAAATTAGCAAATTTAGATGTTTTTATGCTATAGCAAGCTGAATAGGTTAAAAGTCACTCTAATTATTATGGAACAAAGGTTGTTACAAGAATACAATATTTTAGAGTTGAGAAAGACACTAGGAGGGTCCAGGAGACTAGTTACAGTATCAAACAGGATGTCATTTGCCAAGTCCTTTTTCTGGGTTGGAGCAGCAAAATCCCTAGGAAGCAATTCTTTAGGAGATCTTTCTTGACAAGTGATGCCAGGGACCCTCTTTTCAAAAGAAAGTATTATATTTTTGTACCTTGTACCTTCCAATGCATGGGTTCTTTGGGATTTCCAAGATGCTCTCAAAATATCTTTAATTTTACTCTGCACAAAGTACTTGGTTTCTTTTTAATGTCATTAATACCTTCAGAAACACCCCCCTTGGTCACAACTTTATGTCTCTATTTGGTTCGCAATTTGTCAAACATTTTTGCTCTGCTTTTTGTTCTTGACTTTCACTACATATTTGGCTAAAAGTAGCCAACTGCATTCATGCCATTGTCTGATCTTTAGGCTGTATTAAAATTTCATTCACTAGACCAATTATTCGACTGCCATTAACCTCAACCTACCACAACATTTCAGTGCATAAACAAAATGGAGGCATTTTTTTGCCAGAATGAAATATGCATAGCTCAAATTTTAAAAGGATCCTCACTCTTACATGAAACATTGCAAGACTAGCTCTACTGTCTGCATTCCTATCAACAGTCTAGTATTCAGTTCTGGTAAGAATCATTTAACAACCTCTGATAATGATTATCTATGCATTTTCCAGCTCATTTCTCTAAATGTTGCAAAAATTTCCTCTAAACTAGTTGCAAAAACTTCTGAACTACATGGTCAAATACAGTCACAGAAACAACCTCTACTTCTTTGGCACCAGTCTTCTATATTGGTCAGCTTTCACATCATTGAGATACAATACCTGACATTAACAACCATAGGAGAGATATATTTGGCTTTGACTTTCAGAAGTTCTGAAACATCATTACAGATGTTTTTTGTTTTGTTTTGTTTTGTTTTTTATCAAAGAGAGTTAGTTCACGGTGGCCAGGAAATATAGCAGAAGAATATCTTCAAAGAAGATGGGGTCAGGAACCACATATAATACCCAAGATTATATTTTGGTAAACCTTCCCTCCAACAGATCCTAAAGAGTTCTCTAAAAATCCCATAGATTCCAAAACAACCTATTTGACAAATTTAAGTACTACCATCCTATCAAAGATCAAAGTAGTCTGAGAGACATGATAACTACATGTAGTGTGGTGTCTTGAATAGGATCCTAGAACAGGGAGTTTAAAAAAACAATGACAGAAAAATAGTGTATGGGCTACCTGATAGCTTTAATCAAATATTCATTCTCAGTTTTGACATATGTGCTAAGGCTATATAAAAAGAAAACATTTAGTAAATCCAAGCAACAAATATGTAGAAACTTTCTATAGTATATCTGTGAATTTTATGTGAATCAAAATTTATTCTATAACAAGAAAATTCATCTAAAAATTAGGAAACCTTCCTACAACTTCCCTCTTTCCCAGTCTTAAACTCATTGAGAAGGTAATTCTGAAAAGACAATTTCTGTGAAGTAATTAGGTATGGAATGAAAACAATAATCATAAAAATTAAAACAGAAGTTAGAAATTCTTCTCCCTCCACTTTATTACTGTATGTATTTTAGGTGCTAGGTGATCTTTACACCACACTAGACTGATTCTTACCCCTAATGTGCTTTAGAACAAACCATGTCATTTATCCTTTCTTTACCATAGTGCTATTTTTCAAGGTGCAACGAGGTGTTGATTTTTTTTAATATTTTCTCAACTAGTATTGACATTTTTCTCAAACAACATTGACTATTGTAATATGAACTAAAAAAGAAATGTGGTTGATGCTAAGATTTTCAATTACAGGTGATGTGAAGAGTGAGGAAAATATGTAACTAAAAGATTCTAATTTTGAGAGAAAAAAAGTTTACCTGGTAATTTGCTTTGTTTTGTTTTGTTTTGTTTTGTATTGCTTTCTGAGACAGGGGCTCTAACAAATGTGAGGCTGACCTTGAACTCACTAAGTAGTCCTTGCTCACCTCAAGCTCCTAACAATTCTCCTGTCTGAACCTTTGCTGGGGTCACAGGCGTTTACCATCACATTCGTCTTAAGTGGTGATTCCTTAAGTAAAATTTGTGATAAATGTAAAGCTCAATTTTAGTTTAGCAAACATAAATTGAGAACTAGCAAATGATTCCCCTACTCATTTCAATTATTTAGGAAGGACATAGCAAACAGAAACTTTTTAACTCATTTGTTATTTTGGAACAATTATAAACTTTTTTCCAAGAAATTTAAGGAATAATACAATTGGGGCTGGGGATTTAGCTCAGCAACATAAGCGCCTGTCTTGCAAGCACACAGTCGTGAGTTCCATCCCTGGTACCAATTAAAAAAAAAAGAATAATACAATGAATAATCATACATTCTTTATCTAGATAAAATCCAACTAAATTTTGTCACATTGTCATTCTGTCTCTATTGCCACATCCTTCTATGGTTTATATTCATAATAATACTTGCTAAATTTCAGCATTTCATCATTTTTCCAAGTATATTGAATTATCATTATAACATTGTTTAATACCAGAGTTTGGTAGAATTTTACCATAACCAAATTTCATTTTTTCTTCCATTATTTTTCACAGCATCACAAAATGTACTAGCCAAATTTCATTTGAATATTCTCTGATTAATAAAAATCTTAGCATTTGATTACTTCCCAATTCAGCTGCTTATGGTTTTATGTGATACATTTTCTTAAAAAGAACATCATGTTCACAGCTAGTACTCATAATCCATTCTGAAATGTGGTTATAAATTCTTGTTATGGTTCCAAGGGTTTTGTGCCTTAAAAATGTGATGGACCTGTAGGTGGTATTCCCCATCTAGTTGTCTCTATTGCTTAATTCTTACTATCATTCACTTATTTTTATATTTAAATACTATACACCAATGTCATGCTTATGTCATTTAAATTAGGCAGGACTCTTTTTCCATTTGAGTATTCAGTGACATTTATTCTGCATTCTAGGGAAAAAGATCATGCAAAGATAGAAAAAAATTTAAAAACTATTAGATGAAAAGTACAATTGGAACGTTCTAGTGTATCCTAGATGCTAGTATTGACACAATTTTTGTTGTTCATTCAATAATGTTGATTAAACACGAATCATGTGCCAGCCATAGTTTGTTGTTTTTGTTGTTGTTTCAGCATTAGTAATGAACAAATATGAATCGGTGCCTTTGTGAATTTTATATTTGAATTGGAGTTGGCACAAAATAACAAATAAATATGTGAAACTTATAGTGTGTGTTATATTAGGGAAAATAAAATTCATTAGGGTAAAGGGGATGATGGGGATGCGAGAAACACTTTTGTAGAGTTATGGAAGTCGGCACTGATAACATTTTTGTAGATAGAGAAAGTATATTAGAAATGAGAGACATTAGTAGGGTTAGTCAGGATATTTGCCAAATATCATGGCATTTCTGCTTGCCTAGATTGGACCTGGAAAAGCAAAAACACTAGTGTGAGAGGTCGACTGAAACAAGTAGAGAGTTACAGAAGATAAAGCCATACATACAGAGAGGATCTGAGGCTAGAGGGAAGGTTCCTAGAGGGCATATCATGAAAATCATTAGAAACAAAAGCATTGATTTTTCATATCATAGAAAATTATTGCGGAGTTTTAAATAAAGCAATGACATTTCACTTACATCAAGATCATGATGACTACCTATGAGGGACAGAGTAAATGTAAGCATGTTGCCCCTCACTGTTGTGTGACACTATGAAAAATAACATGTCCACTCTTTAGCAGCTGGGTCAGTAACCTAGGGAAATAGACACCCCAAAACAGCCGTTCAGAATATTGTGGTGATTGCTTGACTACTACACGTAATCTCTTATTTCAAAATCTGATCTAACTTTGACCCGAGAGGTAAGGGCAAAGTTCTAAATGACCTAAAAGAAGAAAAAAGAAAATCACAGCAATAGAATATACAGACACCACTGAAAAGTTGTGTGTTCTTAGTTCTTAAAATTAACTATTATTTTTTAAAGACTCATGAGTAAAAGGATATCTAGTTAGAGGCACATTTTGAGCCTAGTCTCAAATGTTTATACATTTAATATTTGTGTAGCAAGAAATCTATAGCTAGGTAATTAGATAGCGTGCTTAATTTCTCATTTTCTTCAGTTATATGGATAAATGCTAATTAAATTCCTGAGCATTCCACACAAGTGTAATGTAATAATAGGAACATCATCACATACTTATTGGTTCTGCAGATTTGAATTAATTACATAGCAAATAGATTTATCTTTCATATATTCATACTTCAATAGGTGCTTTTCCCTGACTATCATGGAGAATTTAATTTCCATACCACCACCTTATTAATTCTAAATTAAATATATTTAGTAGGAGTTTAAAACTCACTGAAGCTCAAGTTAGTGATACTTCTCCCACACTTTTGGATTTTAATTTTTAGTGCTGAAATTCATGTCACCTTATGGTGCTAAGAAAAGAAGTGACAATAGATAAGGCAATAACAAAGACCTCAAAATTTGGAAATATGTCTTCCACAAAACCATGCTTCATTAGCATCTTTCAAGACATAGCTTAATACTTGGTCAAATATTCCTTCTTTTCTATCTACAAGCATATGAATATTTTAAAAATGAAAATTAAGATAATCATGTTTTTAACTCTCAATTTTCTTACCATTCTCAATGATGCTTCTTCCTTCATTCTGAGCTCCATCATTCCTGATCTATAGCATTTTAATAGACATTTTTGTTCACTCTTTCTAGTCTTGTATGCAATCGCCACAGTGACCATTCATGTGTCCAGATTGTGAGCTTGTCACTCATCCGCTGGAATGCCGTGTTTCCAGAATGTAATGACATACAACCTCTTTCTGCTTGTACTTGCAACCTCGATCTTCACTTTTTGTTCCACTCACATCTGAAACTGGAGCACAATATGCAATTTCCAATGTATTATTGCTTTTCTTCTTGGACTTTCCTCCCTATCCTGACTACCTCTACCTATCTCTCAAACTTAGATGCTCGTTGATTGAATGAAGGAAAATATATTTGTGCTAATCTTGAATTAACAAGCATTAAGTGTATTTGCAGGGAATGCAAATATTTACATGTGAGTTATGAAAAGAAAGGGAATATTTTTTCTTTCTCTCCTGACCATTTTTTTCTCTTTAATTTTGCTTCTTTGAGTGCTTTATCACAAGAATAATCACATTTTTGTTTTATGTTTCCTAATTTGGTAAGTCTCTTCAAACCAGAGACTAACTCATAAAAGTTTAATAAATGATATTTATTACATTAATATATAAATGTTTTATAGTAATTATAATAATTGCATAATAATTTTCTGAGTATATATGGTGCATGCTGTTTTACATGATCCTTGGTATAGAAAGGAAACAATGAACAAATTGACAATGATTAATTTTCTGTAAATCATACAGTAATGTTTAAGAATAAAGACTCTAGACTCATACCTCTGTGTGAGTTATTAAAACTCCTACACTTAAACTCCTCAAACTTGGAACCACAGAAATACTTAGAGGTAAAAAAAAATGACTCATTAAGCATCTGGACTCATTGTTCATACAAGCTATTTAAAAAGTTCTAAATCCAAGAATTTTGAAAAGTATGTTAAGAAGTTTAATGAACACAGTAGTACATGAAAACATTAGCTTTTATTGTAATAAATGAAATATTACATGATGATAAAACAAAAGTTCAATGTCTTCTTTCAAGGAATGTGGTGTATAACAAAGACAGCAATGCTCATGCTTTTATTTAATCATCAATAAATAATGAATGTATGGGACATGTAAGTAAAAAGAAAAATAAATAATTGAGAGCATGTAGTTTCATCAATAAATCATATGTTTCTCCTAGGTTGACAGAGAATTTATTCTTTATTTGATGATATTAGTGTTTCTGATAGTCTAAAAATTTTTAAAAATGCATATATAGACATTTTAAAGGAATAACTCCAATAGAAATGAGAATTTATAAGTGTATATATCTATATGGATAACTTACGAATTTTTGCAAAAGTTTTGAGGATCAGAGGAGTTAGGGGTAAGAGAGAAAAAGAAGAGAAAAAAGACTAAGATTAGCTTTCTCAATCTTGTGGAACTCTCTGTTTGAAATCTTTAAAGAACTTCTCAAGGGTTATCATATTTAATGCTGAGGATTAGTACAAGGTAAGAATTGGTCAAGCTTAGAGTAAAGGAAAAACAACTCACCACATGTCAAATGATTGCTTTTCTCAGTGTCTGTTCGTGGAACAAAATACCTGATCTAATCAACTTTAATCAAAAAACAAAAAAAGCTTATTTGCTTCATAGATTCGAACTTAATCTAGTGAACTGGCCCTGTTGCTTTTGTCCATGCTGAGTCAGTAAATCATGGCAGGAGCTTTCAGCAGACAAAGAATCCTGCCTCGTGGCTAAGAGCAAAGAGAAAGATAGAATGGGGCCAGAGTCTTAATACCTCTTCCACGGACACAGACCAGAGATTTAATTTTGTCTGATGAGGTCCACGTCTTAGAGGTTTCACCACCACAGGATTGGAAACACACCTTCCACATTTGGTCCTTGAACATTCCACATCCAGATTATAGCACAGAAACAGGGACGGGGCATAAGTAGAGCAGCAACTCGAGAATTCTATTAATTAATGTGAGACTTCTTCCACTCTGCCATGACTTTTCAAGTTCTTTGGAAAGAATCTTTTTCAACTATCCCCTGAGTTTAAGGAACATTTTGTTTTTGAGGAATCAGAATGCTAATTCTGCCTTATTTTATGTTTGATTTTAAAATGCAATAGCACTTCAACAAAACAGCTATAAAACTCTATCTACAATTAATAAGGTAACTCATGCTTAATTATCTGTTACTAAAAATTTCTTTACATGCTTCCTTGAAAATTTTGTCACAGAAACAGGAAATTCAGATGTTTGACTTTGCTTTAGTCAGGATTTTCAAAGGAATGGATTTAATACAGGACACAGAATTTGTAGGACTATTCCCGGTGGAGGGGGTGAGTTAGCTCAGCGGCGTAAGTGGCTTCCTGGCAAGCGCAAGGTCATGAGTTTGAGCCCGGTTACAAATAAAAAAATTATAAGATTATTTTAAAATATTTACTCAAAAATCGAATGGAGAGGATTCAAGAGATCTGTTCACATGCTAGGGATCCAAAGAATCCAGCTGGGGATCCCTTGGCAATATCCTGCACGAGTCTAGCTACAGGACTTGAGCCCATAACGTTTCATTCAAGTCGGTATCAGGATCTATACTTGGAAGACCCAAAGGCTGGTGGTGGAAACTAGAATGTCTGCACAAACGGGATGAAGGGTCTGTGCAAGAAGGCTGAGGCATCTGTAATGGAGCGAGGAAGTGACACTCAAAGTAAGCCCTAAGTTTCCCTGAAGAGAACCACAGCCATCCTCAGTGACAGTGAGGACTCAAGTTTCTCAAATTACGATGACAACTGAGTTCATATCAGGAAAACTAGTGTGACAGGCTTCTACAGCAACAACGTGCTGCCTTCCCCTCCAGTTCTCCTTTTATGCTGTTATCAACAGTCCTCAGGTGTGTCTTCCACACCCCAAACCATGCTCACTCAGTTCAGCTGGTATTCCAAGTTGACAATTAATGTACCACTATTCATCTCTAGCCAACTTGATAGCCAAATGCATTTCCTTAAACCATAGTCTCCAGGGCAGATATGTGAAAAGTTAATATGTCTTCATGCATTCAGATGCACATTAATGACAGTTTCATATATATAATTTTTATTGCATTCATATCCACACCAGAACCAAACATTCATTGTGTTCTCAAAATGCAATGTTAAAACTAAAATACTCAAGCACTAGGTTGTGAGTTTGATCTCTGATACCAAATAAGTAAATAAATAAATAAACTAAAACTATTTTGACTAGAAACCAGATTACAGACATGTATCTAAAAACTACATTTAAAACATATTCAAGAGAGCAATTACAATCACAATCCTTCCTTTGCATTTTCAATTTTTGGTGATATTTTTGTTGTGCAAAAGCTTTTTAATAAGATGGGATCCCAGTTGCTGATTCTATGAAGTATTTCCTGTGCAGTTTTGGCATTAATCGTGAACTCTTTGCCCATGCCTGTGTTTCAAGATTCCTACTTTGTTTCTCTTCCAGTAGATTGTTTGCATTTTAATATTTAGGTCGTTGATACATTTTGACTTCAGTTTAGTTCATGGCAAGAGACAAAGGTCTAGTTTTAGTCTTCAGCATAGAAAGAGCCAGTTTTTCCAGTACCATGTATTAAAGAGGCTGTCTTTCTTCCAGTGAACATTGTCCCCACTATGTCAAGGATAAGGTGACTGAATGTGTTTGTAGTTGTGTCTGTATTTTTTGTCTAGTCCACTGTATCTTCTAATCAAGTTTTTTTTTTGTGTGTCTGCATCTTCTAGGCTAGTGTTTTTTGCCAGTATCTTGCTGATTTTATCACAATAACTTTGTAGTATAACTTCAAGTCCGGGATTGTGATGTCTCCTGCCTCACTTTGGTTGTCCAGAATCACTTTTGCTATTCTAGGTCTCCTCTGGCTCCAAATTTAGTGTAGGAATGTTTTTTTCCAATTCTATGAGGTATGATAACGTTATTTTGATTGGAATTGCAGCAAATTTGTGCAACAATTTTGGAAAAATGTCCATTTTCACTATGTTATTCTTTATCCACAAACAAGATATATCTTTCCATTTTATGATATCTTATTCAATCTCCTTTTTCATAATACTGGAAGTTTCAATGTATAGGTCTTTTACTTTTTTGTTAGATTGACTTCTAAGAATTTCATTCTTTGGATGCCATTGTGAAGGGTGTGGTTTCCCTCATTTCTCTCTCAGTGAGTTTGTTGTTTGTGTACAGGAATGCTATTGATTCTTAACACTGTATCCATTTACACCACTGAAACTGCTTATTAAATCTAGAACTCTTCTGGTGGACTTTTGGGGATCTTTTATGTAAAGTATCATGTTAAAAGCAAATAATGATAATTTAATTAATTTATTTCTTAACCTATTTCTTTTATTTATTTCCCTTGTTCAATTACTTTGACTAATGTTTCCAGAACTATATTAAAAAGGAGTGGTGATAGTGGACATCCTTTTCTTGTTCGTGATTTTAGATTAAAAGCTTTTAGTTTATGTCCATTTTGCATGATGCTGGCTGTCATGGATCAGTTTTACCAGATTGAGGTAGTCCATCTGCTACTGTTTTTTTTTTTTTTTTGTAGTTTTTATCATGAATGAGTGTTGGAGTTTGTCAAACCCTTTTTCTGCATCTATTGAGATGATCATGTGATTTTTGTCTTTGGTTTTGTTGATATGATATATTACAATTATTTATTTACATATGTTGAACCATCCCTGCAGTCCTGCAATGAATTCTACTTTATTATGGTGTGTAATTTTGATGATTTGCTGAATTCTGTTTGCTAGGGTCTTATTGAGGATTTTTGCACCCAGTTTCACTAGGAAATATGACCCATCGTTCTCTTAGTTAGGTCTTTCTCTGGTTTTGGTATCAGGTTAATACTTGTCTCCAGGAATGAGGTGGGGAAAATTGCTTCCTTTTCAATTTAATTAAAGAGTTTGAGAAGTATTGACAATAAATATTCTCTAAATGTCTTGCAAAA
Source organism: Hydrochoerus hydrochaeris (assembly GCA_004027455.1). Lineage (NCBI taxonomy): Eukaryota > Metazoa > Chordata > Mammalia > Rodentia > Hydrochaeridae > Hydrochoerus > Hydrochoerus hydrochaeris. The sequence goes on from PVLA01000028.1 coordinate 948,927, forward strand.
TTCAACAAGGATTCCATCAAGTTCCAGGCTTTTCTTCTTAGGTAAATTTTTATTTACATTGTCAATTATATTTTCAATTTCCTTATCTAATATTGGGTTATACATAATATTTATATTTTCTAGATTCAGCTTCAGTAATTCATATATATCTAGGAATCTGTCCTATTCTTAAGTATATTTCATCCTATGGGGGAAAAGATATTTAAAGTAGGTTTGATGATCTGAATTTCCACAGAATCTGTAGTGATTTCATTTTTTTCATTCTGCAATGCATAAATTTGCATCTTTTCTTTCCTTTTCTTGACCAGGTTGGTTAAGGGTTTATCAATTTTATTCATTATTTCAAAGAACCAACTCTTTGATTCCTTAATTCTTTATATTTATTTCTTAGTTTCATTTGAAGTAATTTCTGCTCTTATCTTTATAATTTCTTCCCTCATATGGGCTTTGGGATTGTCTTACTCCTCTTTATCTAGAGGCTAAAGTTGTAACCTTAGGCTGTTTATTTGTGCTGTTTTTCTGGATGTGAGAGATCACCATTATAAATTTTCCTCTTAGGAATCATTTAATTGCATCCCAAAAAATCTGGTATGTTTTTCTGCAGTCTCACTTAGTTGCATTGTTTAACTTCCTTAATTTCATCTGTGACCCATTGTGCTTTTAGAACTGTTCAACTTCCTCGTGTTTATGGAGTTTTGCAGTTTCTTTTTCCATTGACTTCCAGCTCAATTGCTGTATAGCCAAGTAATATGGATGGAATAACTTTGATTCCGTTACATTTACTTAAGCATGTTCTGTTGTCTAGTATATTGTGATATTAGAGAATATCCCATGTGCAGTTGAGAACAATTTGTATTTTGATGATGTTGGGTAGAAAACTGAAAACATTTACTGGTTTCATTTATTCACTGGTTTGGTTCACTTGTGGTATTTCTTTGCTGATTTTTTTTTTCTAGTTGAACTATTTATGACAATGTGGCCTTAAGGTTTCATGTTACAATTGTGTTACTGCTTAACTGATGTTTCATATTCATTAATATTTGTCTTGGTTCAGAAATGTTGCTAAGTGGCACAGTGCTTGCCTGACAAGAGCGAGGCCATTAGCACAATTCCAAGTACAAAAAAAATATCTTATATAGTTGTTTTCTCTCATATTTCGTGGATACATATTGATGATTGTTATATCTTCTTTTGAAGTTTCCCTCTAAAAGATATGTAGTGATCTTCTTTATTTCTTATGATCATTCTTTGTTTGAAGTTTATATTGTCTGCAATATCATAACTACCCCTTGCCTTTACCTGGGTTCCTATAACATGTAGCACTGTTTTCCATTCTTTAACTTTTAGTCCATGAATTTCTTTTTTGAGTTAAATGTGTTATTTATATACAGCATATTGTTGGATCTTATTTATTGAGCCATTCAGCTGGTATGTTTCTTTCAATTGAAGAATTTTAGCCATTTACATTGATGGATATAACTGATATATATCAATATCAATATCAATATCTATATCTATATCTATATCTATATCTATATCTATATCTATATCTATCAATCTATCTATATACTTATGTTCCTTATGGTATTTTCGTACTTTGGTTACCTGATTTTCCCCTCTGTTTATTTGCTTGGTCTGCTTGATGGTTTATTTCAGTTTGTGTTCTTGTAATTATGGCCATTTTTATCAGTTTGTAATGCCTTTCTGAACTCTTTGTAGAGATATATTTTTGGTCATGAATCTCTTTAATTGTTCCTTGTCCTGGAAGTATCTTCTTTTTCCATTAATTGTGAAAGATAGCTTTTCAGAGTACATCCATCTGGGTTGGATGTTGTTTTCTTTCAACAATTGAAATACTTTATTCCAGGCTCTTCTTGATTTGGTCTGTGTTGAGATGTCTGCTGTAATTCTGATGGGCTTTCCCATATAAGTGATCTGCTCCTCTTCTCTAACAGTTTTTAAAATTCTGTTCTTTGCTGAATATCTGGAATTTTGTTTATTATGCATTGGTGTAGTTTCATTTTGGTCATGGCTATTTGGAGTTCTATATGCTTCATTTATTTATATGTCAAGTAATTTATCAATTCTTGGGAACTCTCCAGCCATTATTTCTGTGAAGAGTTTTTATGGAACTTGCATTTTCTCCAGATTTTTCATTGATGCTGATCAATGTTAATTAATTCCTCTTTGCTTCATCTTATATCTATTGAATAGATTTTTAGTGGGCTCATGCTATTGTAAGACTTTTTTCCCTTCATGGTCTGTAGGTACAATTCTGTTTTCCAGATTTGATATTCTGTTTTATCCTCCATTTCATCTGTTCCATATAATTTGGATGGAGTTTTTAATCTCTTGAAATTATGTTTGGATCTGTTTCATTGATTCAATTTGTTTCCTATGTTGGGCATTTTTGGTTTCCATCATTTTTCTTGGCTAATCTATTCTTTTATCTGTATCTTCTCTGATATCTTTTATTTTAAGCATCATTTATTTTTGTACCTCATAGATTATTTTCTCTATAATCGTTTCTAGTATTTTTTTTTTCATTTCTGCTATCATTTTAGAAAGTTCCCAACTTTGACTTCCAATTTTTTCCATCAGGAGATCCTTGTCCTATGGGCTTGTCCTGGGTAGACTAGAAATCTGGGGATGCATTTTGCTTCTGTGTCCTATGATTTTATCTTTTTTCTTTTTCTTTTGTTTTCTATGATGATTATTACTTTTTTCTTATGTTATATAGCTTTATCACTAGTATTAATGCTTCCCAAGGAGATGTCTGTTACTCAAGGTTATACTTTAGATGTGGCTGGCTCTTTTTAACTATTCTAAGAACCTACCTTCCCAATTCATTGGACTCAGTACCCAATCCTTTTGTATTGAGTTGTGTTATCATACAAGGGAGTAAAACTGACTATAGTACAAATGGCATCTGCACTAAAGTAGTACAGTTAGCAATAATAATAGTTTCAATACAATTTAACTAGTGACAAACTATGGTAAACGTTAACTGGCCACCTCCTACTACAAGAGCAAGCTCCATGTACTTGTATACAATAATTTTCCCTTAGTTGAGTGATTTTAAACTTCTGTGGGATGTGGGCTGGCTAAGATGGGTATAGGACAGGATAAAGTGAAGAGTGAGGGTAAATATAATGGAGACAAGCCTGCAAGTCAAAGGATGATCAACTGGTTTTGAGAAACTAGAGTACAGAGGAGAAAAAAATGAAACAGGATACACAGGAGTAATCATAAAGGGAAGAGATGTTATTTACTCACTTAAAAATTTAAATCCAAGAAGTAGTTGTGCGAAGAGATAAAAGGTAAGAAGCCTAAACAGTGAATAAAAAAAGAAAGAAAGAAAATGAAAAAGAAGAAAAGAAACAAAAGGAGATCAGAGAAAGAAAGGAGGAAAAAAATTGAACTGTCCCCAAATATCCACAAAATACAAAACAAAACAGACATCATGCAACCAGACAGGAAAATGAAAACCAATCAGTCAAACAACAGAATAAAGTAGCAAAATACCTCTGGTGTTTACAGTTTGGTGCTAGTGTCCAGGTCAGACCCTAGAATTGTGCTGTGTACTACAGCCAAATTTGCCATGGGAATTTTGCTGGATATGAAGGTAATCTTGGCCTCTGGATGTGAAAGTCTGGTGTTCCGTTGGTGGAGCTCTCCAGAGCTCAACTGCTGGCGTCTCACTGCTGCTTCAGCCACTCCTGTGTTGCTGGTCTCATTGATTACTCTGTTCACTAAAGGCATGTGTGTGCCCCTATTCACTTTTAACAATGGGGAATGGAAATACCAAGAAACGCCCTCTGAAAAGCACATCCCCATGAGTGAATGAGGCTTTAGGAGGACATCTAGACACAAACCATAACACATGTGGAGTTACAGTGCTCCCTCCTATCCTCAATAACTTAGGTTCTATTTAAGATGAGGAGGAGTCATTTGATTCTTATCACTGTGTCTCTATGAATTATGACAAAACTTTAATCTCTTTTTTTTTCGTTATTTGATTTCTCATCTAGCTGCTTGGGTTTGGTGACTATGTGTATTCTGTATCTTCAAGATCTATTTTCTGGTTCATTTAGCCGTTTCTAACTCTGAGTCATGCCAAAATCACATGATTCACCCTGAGACTTTCCTTGCCTGAACTCAGTTTCAGGTTTTACTGTCCATTGTCTAAGTTTTCTGTCTCTCACTAGGGATCTTTATTCCTGAAGGGCTATGATGAAACGAGGGTATATCTATGTGCATAGGTTAATTGGTGTGTGTGTGTATGTGTGTGTGTGTGCGCACGCGCACATGTGTGCATGTGAACTTTTTTTGTATTAAGGACAGAAGGAAAAGAAATTCTTCTGTCCTGTCAGTTTAAATGAGACTGAATCAACAGAATATTAGAAAAATCAGCCACATCTTTGATATCATAATTTCTTTTATTCTTCTTTATGCACCATACACACCAGAGAATTTGAACTGATATTTGTTCTTTAAGCCAATGTTCCTGAAATTTTAATGGGCACTAGAATCAATTGAAAAACAGATTTCTTGGTGAAAAACAGATTTCTTAACTTTATCTCTTCAAAATCATTATGTTTGGATGAGATCTAAATATCTGTATTTCTAACATGTACAGATGAGGTTGGTGTTGCTAATCCAGATTGCCTCATCCTGACAATCACTCATTAAACTATGCCTTTACCACTATCTCTTCTATGAGAAATCTGAAATACCTCTGAATTCCATCTCCTAATTTGCACTGCAGGTAGCATTCACTTTTAAAATGCTGCCTTTTTGAAACTACCCAGTAACTGAACATTATTGATGTTCTAGTAAATTTGAGGTAATGAATTTGGTCTGTGTCCTTAGGCAAGTTGAATTCCAAAGCCGTTCTTGTTTTTTTCAGCTAGAAAAGGCTACTGTCTTCTTTCTCATTGTTGACTATTCTCTACTCTACTCTCTTATAACTCCAAGGATAGTCTTTTGACCAGCACCATTGGCAAGACTTCTACTTTCATGGTAATGATGACTCTCAAAATACATCTCAGTCTTAGAAAATCAGAATCTGAAGTTTATCATGTTTTTAATTGATTCATATGTAAATTATAGTTGGAGAAATATTTAATTTACTGTTGCTTCATTAGGTAAAAGCCCAAGTTTATCCAGCTATGAAATTCAGATGCATGAAACATCTGGCCTATGACGGAAGAAGGAAAGAAGAGACAAGGGACCATTGCCATTTTGTCAAGTTTTATGTAATATTATGTAAAGCTTTAATTCTGTGCCTGAAACAAGCTCATTTAAACTTTGTAGCAAAAGTAATTAATGATTACTTCTTGTGTTGAATCAAATTAGCTTTCCTTGACTTTGAACTGAAATAAAACCAAACTGTGTCTTACAAAAATAGCATAAGCAATAGAAAATAGGAAATATGTTTATGCCAAAGTTATTTCTATCAAAATTATATTTTGTTGTCTAAAGAAACACAGTAATTGTGAGTAGCAACAACTATCATTCACTGAACACAGATTTCATCCATTTATTGAGCACAGATATATTTTAGAGTTTTATTAGGCTGGTTTCCTCAAGAAATGTTACTGTGATCATATTTGTTTAATAATGAAATTGAAAGAGCAGGCCCAAGATCATGTGGCTTTAAGTGGGTAAATTAAAAAAAAAAAGAACCATGATATAAATGTATTACCAAAGTTTCACTATCTTGGCAGACAACTATTTGTCATTAAAACATCTTGAAAACCATCTAATTCTTATGGTGAATCTTATTCTTATTCATGAGATAAAATTTTATCTATGATTATTTTTATAGACTACTCCAAAAATCTCTACTACTATTCTTGAAAGCATACTTCTTAGAACATATGTAAGTCATATTTATGTATTTAGTGTGTCTTGTGTATATGGGTTGTATTTCTTAGTGTACTTTAGATGGTGGTATTTACCACCTCACTTCAGAGATATATGACAAAGTATGAAGATATTTTCTTGTCACAATAGAGATGAAAGTCTATTAACAGTCAACAAATAGGAACCAGAGATGTAGCTGAACTTTCTTTGCTTCCTATCTTCCACATGCAAAGCTATCTGACCCCAAATGTCATGAGTTCTGAATTAGAGAAGCTCTGGTCTAACTTAAAACACTACACAATATACAGTCATTGTTTGTTGAATCAAATACTTTGAGAGATGAAAAGGATAAATGAAGAAGTTAATATTTAGGGAGAGCAGGTGATTTGATCATGCACAGAGATAAATTCTAGATTAATAACTTATACCTTCTTCTAGCTTAATGGTTTGTCTTTATCCATGATATTGCATGCCCCCTTCCTTGTGTGGAATTGGATCAGCAAATATATGTCTGTTATGTAGACCTCTGAAAAGATACATTAATTCTAGAGGGAGACTTCTTCATTTTAACTCCAACATTAGGCAGTTTTGTGACTTTGGACAAGTAATCTTACATATTTTCTTCTTCCTTCTTGTCTCTTCCTGTATTTTGACATGGAGTCATTCTATAATTGAAAATAGAAACATTAGGTTCTCAGAACATCTCTAAAGCTCATTACATAACTCCAGGAATGTGAAAATAGGTAAGAGTTGTTGAGTGTTTACTTTAGGGCTTTTAATGTTACCAGTGTATCAGTTTCATCTTACATCTGGCTCTGATTCTACAGTGAAATTCCAGTCTTGGCTAGGGATAACTGCATGTAGCAATGTGAAAGTGCAAAAGATGTAAATAATCCATATACAATTTTTGAATTTTATGGATTAACAACCACAAGGTTGAGCTGAATTATATGCCAAGAATCCTGGGATATACCTTGCTCAGATTTTCAAAGTTTTTACTTCCAAACTGAGCCCTAAATAGTCCAGTGTTTAATGCCAAGTGTTTGTATTTGACATTTGTTTCATTAATTTTTCCTTATTGTTTCATTAATTTCCCTATTGTTGCTTCTTCAGACAATTTTTAAATAATAATATACTTGCACAAAAGACATTGCCTCCATTATTCATTCTGTAAAATTAAAAATCAACCACAAAACACAACATAAAAACTAAAGTGACAGAAGATAAACTAAGAAAGCAATCTTTTAACTTTTTTGTTTGACCATAATTAGAATTTAGACCATAAAGATTAATCTGTAAGAAGTGTTTTAAATGACCAATTAAAAAAATAAAAGTGCTATGTTATTTTTCATGGTAATAGTACAAGATTTTATGTTAATATTAAACAATCTATTTTGCTCTTTTAAAAGGAAGAAAATTATGAGAAAATATAGATGTGGGCATTGGTAAATACCCCTTTATTATGTCATGAAAAATTGAAAAACACATAGAAAATGTTTTCCCATAGTTTTGCTAAATAGAAAAAAATCCATTCCTAGGAAAATAAAAAAAAGCATTACAACAAATATACTGTGTACATTCAACTAGTAAGCAAGCAATAAAACCCCCTTTCCTATGCTGCGGTCCCATCTGTTCAGTCCCTTGAAATGCAAATTGGAGAACATTATTTCTCCTTATACTGAGAGTTAGCAATTAAAGATTCAAGTTTCTTCTTAGGTAAATTCTAATGTAGCATCATGAAATCATGAAGTAATCCAGATTTAATTTATGTCTACTAAATTTTAGGAAGCCAAGTGGTCACAGGGAATGAATATGAATATCCAGTCTATGATTCTCTCAGAATAGTCCAGCCAGGACTTTGAGGAGTGGTAAGAAGTTATCTGATAGCAAATAAGATTATTGCATTTCATCTGCTTGGGCTATAACTCCAAAAGACATAATCTCAAGTGTATACTTTGAGTTTCACTATCCCCTATAATCAAACTCCTAAATATACAATTCTGGAAAATAATCCATTAAAATTATTTTTATAAAAGCTATTTAAATTTCTGAAGGGACATCCTTGAGAAACTCGCATAAATATGTCAGAATATCTCATAAACCACTTCACAGTTAGATGGGCTGTAGTAACACAAAACCAGGGAATCAGCAAAGATGTTACTGTAACCCTCAGCCCTAAGTGAAAACCTTGGGAACCCTGTGGCTACTGTTGTTTTAAATCCTAGAGTGCAAATGCCCATGTGTCTAGAGTGCTGATGTTTAATAGAAATAAAGCTCTAGGTTAGCTCTGAGAAAGACAGAACAATCAATCTATCAGCTCCAAGTCCTGACAGACTGAATAGTGGTTGGATCTTCTTTACCTATTCTACTATGTCTTTCACACTAACTCGTACATTTTACAAAGGCATCTAGTATAATATTTCAACAGGTTTTTAGGACTACGTTCTTCCTAATATACTGAAACTATATTTGCATACAGTAACCTAATCCATCCCTAACAATTCAACTTTTTCTACCTCTTCTATTGTTTGCTTTTTACAATGAGTTACTGGTTTTAGAGATATTTGCTTTGGAATTTTCAACACTTTAGATTTTAACTTTATTTTATTGTGATTGTTAAGATTTTATATTTTACAACTTTAGACTTTTTAAGTATTTCTATATGGAGAAAACCCAATATTTAGAGTTATGACATTCAGGATTATGCACTTTGGGATTGTGTTCAGCACCAACTGTACCTCAAATTTAGCATATCAAGCTATAAAGCTATATGAGAGGTTGTATCCTAGATCCCTAACGTTGCTGGATAGAAGTATGATTTAAAATATTTTGGGTAAGCAATTTCTTATATCATAAACATGTTTCAGATGTTCCAGAAATTATAATCAGACAAAGGATTTGGATTTGGTTTGACTGAGAAGTACTTGAATTATGAACCTAAAGATTAATGTAACAAAAGCAAAAACCACTTGGCTTTATTTTACCATTAGTAAATAGCTGGACATTGAAAGTTCCCTATGTTTATGTCTAAATGTCTTGAAAGATATATAACTTTTGTGCAGTTAAAAAAAAATAAGAAAACCTATAAAGTTAGACAGCTAATGAGTGCCTGATTGGACTAATTCTCAGGATTTATCTTGCCCCTTGGCCAATTTCATTTCACAGGTGAGAAAATTTTTGAGCCCTACACCAGAAAGGCTTTCTTGAGCTCAGTAACAGTTTGATGAAAGCTAGAATCCAGACCTTCAGAGTCCTACTTCCGTGTTCTTCCTGCTACAAATCCAAATAGATTGCTTTAACTCAGGGTGCTATGCAGACCCAGTTCCATCACGCTTTCACGATTCACTTTTCCCTCGCCACCACTGCCTCTCCTGCTGTCCATCCAAGTCTTCATTGCTATGCTTCCCAGCTCCCACCGTGGTGTGAAAGAGTTGCTTAAAGCTCTGGCAAAAGCCTGCTTACGGGAAATTGCCGGACTGAGTGTTTCACAGATGCCTTGAGGATATATTTGGTTATTGATGTTCTGAGAAGCATGAGTTGTATTCTTTTGAAATGGACAGATGATGACAACAGCTTTTACAGAAGTGGTGTTTTCTTCCTTGAGGGCTTAGCTGCAGGAGGTATGTGAAATATGAAAGGATTACTTCATTTTGCTTACTTATTTATTAAGTCTCTTTACAATCTATGGTTATCACCTCCTTTCATCAAACCCTGACCTACATATTCAGTTAGAAGCTTTCCTGGAATTTTGCTCTTTCTTGAGGTTCACCTGCAGGGTAAGAAAGAATATATGTTGGCCAGAAATCAAAGACAGTGCAAACATCCTCTGCTCAAATTACTTTGAGCCCATATTTCTATTAAATTTCCAGTAAAGTATGCTCAATAAATCATAGCATTTGAAATTAATTGTTTCAATGAGGCATTTAATTTTGCACAATACATTGCTCTGGGTGTATATTAGCTAAATATTTATGAGTTGATTATTTCCAAAGCAGTAAGATTTGTTAAGAATGGAAGATAACTATTTTCCCGTATGATTTGCCCAAGTTTTTTAGTTCTAAGTGATTACTAAAATGTCAAGGTTGTAAAGAATGTTTGTACATTTTATGAAAATAAAGTATAATGAGTTAGAGTTTCAATTATCGTCTAACCTGTTTCATAACTTGTGACAAAATTATGGTAGTTTGGACACCACTATTAGTCAAATTCCACAAATCTTAGCATCTCAGCATCCTACAGTAAGCACATTGTTCTTTGTAGAGAGACACGTGAATTATACTATTGCAACAATTCCAGTAAAAACTCTGATCAAGTAACTAGCTGTATATAATCTAAAATATCTTTAAGAATGGAAATAGTGGTTCTCAAATATATATTTCCCAGTCAGTGATTACTGGTGAACATCAGAATATATAAAAAAAAGGTTGGATCCCATAAGAAAGTGACCAACACACTAGATATAATATCACACTGGTAGTATTTTTGTGATATAATAAAAGCTGTAACATTTCTTCACTTTCCTTTTAATTTCTGTAGTAGCAATCAAAGTATTATGTGCTCAACAGTAAAATTTATTTTGAAAAATAATTATTTAGTACCTGATGCAAATCTATTTTTAGAATTGATAAAAATAGGAGGATGTTTTATAAAGCAACAGATACTAAATTATGGGGGAAAAAAAAACAGATCGTAGCCAGTGGGTTAGAACTGATAGCACAATGAGCAAAATATAGTGGAAAGAAGAAGGTATCTGTCCTTTAAATAATTCAAACAATCATTTCCTAAAGTAGAAAATTAAAAATTCACTAAGAAAAGCAAATTTAAAGGATTATAGTATTTAAGTTTCAAAATATAAGAAATGATAAGATATAGAAAGGATCCAAGTTGTCCTCTTCCTTCTGGACACTCTGAGATAACCAACAATTATTTGATTTAATGTGTTTTAAATGATTTTAAATTTAAAGAAATGAATTGAGTTTTCATTTGTAATCTTGATGTGAATTTTAGGATAGTTTAACTTTTTAATTGTACACTGATTACATGAAGCAATGTTCTAATAATGAAGGTTCCTGCTATCACCAGTGTGGAAATTTATGGTAATCCTCAAGCTCTTTCTTTCACAAATACACAATATACCATAGATTATTACCTGATACTTAATTTACCACCTAAAACTGTTCTCCATCTGTCTTCTCTTCATTCAACAGACACTGCTGTATAAAAGTTCAGATCTTTATTATTTTCTTCTGTCAATATTTTTGACATTTTACAGAATTTCTAAATTTCTCTAAATTGCAAATACCTCTAGATTCACCTGGACTTCTGTCTCTGAGTATAAAATGTATTAGAGCAGCCTTTCTTTTGTGTGTATCTTTCCATGACATTGTATAGAATTGCGCTTCTCTCTTGAATTCTCTTCCAGTCTCGGTTGCCTGGTGAATTCCTTCTCACCCTTTAGCTTCATCCCATGCATAAGAATTTCCTACTGTTTTAACTCCCCCATCATATTCTCTCCTCTCTCCTTCTTTCCTTTGCTTCAGTCTGCATAATTTTTCTTATATTTTCACAGAACTCTACCATTTACAAACTCTGCTTTCAAAATCAGCCACTGAATTACTCTTACATCATTTCTTGATCTAAAGGGGCCACAAAACAATATCTTATCTTTTTTTAAAGACAATAGACAATGTAGGAAAATGCAAACTAAGGTATCTGAAATGTGATGTGATTATTTATCAGGCATTTAAATTTTAGTGAATTCAAGATTAATAGTTATTATTACATTCTTGTGTCTTCCTTGAAATTCATTTTATCTCTAAAGTAATGGATGTTTAAATACTTCTTAAAGAACTGTTAAATTTAATAGAAAATCATTTAATTTAATATATATTTTGCTTAGAATATGTCATGTGCTAGAAGAGAAACATTTGCATTAACAGTTAAATTCATGGTAATTTCATCTTAATCTATGTTGACAATTTTATATTATTTTGGCTTTAAAAGAAAAAAAGTGATTTACATTGTATAACTTTTTTGTAGTAGGGATTGAATTTATAACCTTGTGCTTACCAGGCAAACACTTAAGCCACTGAGCTAAATCCCCAGCCCTACCTTGTATAATTACTATGAAATATGTGGTGATTGGAATGAAGCTATTTCATCATATACAAAAATTTATTTAAATACTTGTTCTTCTAACCATTGAAATTTCATATATTTATCAAAAGTCATTTTATGCAGGAAACTTTACTTTGGTTATCAAATGTATCATAAAACATATTTCTTGATCATAAAATGTGTGAAGTGCCCTCTGTAATAAATGGGAGAATGAATCTGAACTTTCTACTACTTATACTGATTACTTGGAAATTAACAGTTTCTGTTTGCAATTCAGTTGCCTTCTTCACCTACCAGAAATCTGAAAGTAAAAATATATTTGTATGGGACATAGAAAAAAATAAAATTACCTTGTATCTAGCATGTGTTCATGCATTCATTCATTAAGTAAACATTAATTTAAAAGCAGTTATGGGTCAGATAGACTCCTGGGCACTAATGAGTTAAAGTTGAAAAATACATGATAACTCACAGAGAACATGTGAAGAAAGACATGTGCCACACAGATATTGGATGTAATGTAGTTTCATTTTTTAGTTATGTGTGTGAGTGTGTGTGTGTGTGTGTTTGCGTTTCTGTGTGTCTGTGTGTGCTCATGTGTATGTTGGCATGTGTACACAATATGTGCTTCCAGTTAAAGGGAGAGATGTCTTTTTTTCCCTTTCAATATTATAATATCTATTGTGCAGTTTGGATCTTATTGCACTTTCTGTTTTTTTATTTTATTATATTTTTAGGAAAGAACAACTGGGATGGAGAAAAGGAAGAAAGGGAATGACTATACATATGTAGATATACATATATACATGTATGTATGTGTGTATGGATATGTATGCAAGATAGATAACTATACTACTAATCTGTTAGTTCATCAAAAAGAATGGTTTGTATTGTCATTGTTTGCTTGATCATATTTTATACCTAGATCTTGTAACTTGAACATTAACTTCCAAGATAACAATATCCAATATATTAAGTAGTGTTGATTTCCTACTATTTTTTGAAATTCTGTATCATTTCTATCCTTTTTTGTTTGCTTTTTAAAAATAATAAAAAAGAGAAGTGTTCTAATAAGAAAATGTGGTTAATCTGTGCCATAAGTTATGACTCTTAAACTTGTGAGAACTTTCTAGATGACAAGTTTATTAAAAAAAAAAAAAGAGAATGCATATTAATGGTTATGGAGTTTAGCAGTAATACTGTGGTAGGTGTCTGATATTTGTGGAAAGCATTAGTTTAAAAACCATTGCAGTCTTTTGTGAAATGTCATTTGAAATCAAGCAAAATTATTATGCATGGCCTAACTTGGTAAAAGAATAAAACATGACTTTGGAGTCAGTCATGCCCATTTTTTATGATGGTAAAAACTAGGAAAACTTGTGAAAGTTTTATTTTATGTGTGAGTCACATTTTCCTCCATTTAAAGCCTCCTTTAGAAAAAAACCTGACAAAAGGCTTTTTACTGATAGCTGATTTTCTTGAATTTCCACATAATAAAAATAGGACAGTCTACAGAAAAGATTAATAAAGTACAATATCAAAATCGGCATCAAATAAATTACATTCACCTTGTGCTCAAAGTTTGCAATCAATCCAAATTGGAAATCATTTGGCAAATAGGCTATGGGCCCATTGAAACACACACATTGTTGCTTACATACAAGCACACAGTTTGTTTCTTTATCTTTTTTCTTATTCAATTGTACCTTATACCATTTACATCCTACATTAGACTCACATTTGAGTTCTCACATTTGGTTATAGTCTTGGTAATTTCTGCTTAGGAAACAACTAGGTCATCATAGCTTTCAGTAGAGCGTAAGTCACCAAAGGCTTCAAGGAACAGAGTGGATGTAAATGCCGTTTCAAATAATTCTTTGTTCAGTGTTTAACAATATGACCACTGATTTCATGGGCATTTAATAAAATAAGACTCCTGAGCATAATTACAATGTAAATATTCCAAGTGGAGTCTTTTTAACCGTCACTATTATGTAAAAATGCAACTCTGGCCTCACACGATCATAGTACTCTTAGGAGTATGACACTTGTTTATCTCACAAACACACAAAACTCACCCCAGTTTCACCTTTACACACTTTTTTTCTGTCAACAGCAGACATTTATTATGTGCAGGAAGAAAGAGATTACCTTAAGCATTGCTTTTACTATGATTAATGTAAAGAATAATCACTGAAGGGTATAATTTCACAAAGGAAACAAATGCCTGTCTTTATGGATTATTGAAAATCATAATGTTTCATCTTCTGTTGGAAAATGAAATGATCAAATACCAGTTTGCAGTATTCAGAGGAAATATAGATACCATTTAGATATAGTCAGCATTCATCCATAAAACAGGCAATGCATTGTATGATATTCATGCATGCATTAAGAAGACTGAACAAGATGCATTATGATGCAGAGGAAATTGTGCGAAGCAGAATCAAGTGATCTGATACAAGCTTTTGCATTTTTGGTAGATATGAAACATCATGATAATTTTTTAAGCCTATATATTTATAAAACAACTTACATATATAATTTGATTTCAGTCTCACAAAAGTCCCCAAATAAATATAGGTCCTTAAATTCATCACACTTATCTTTATCATTAAGTTCTATTGTTTTCACTCCAAAATATATCTTAAGCCTATTTATTATATATCTATTAATACCAGGTTAGTCCAAGAATCCATCATCTCCAGTTTGGAACACCATCTCATAGCTTGGTCTGTTTCAATTCAGACCAGTGAAATCTGTTCTCCACATTCAACCTACAGTAATAATTATATAGTGCAAATTAAAATATGTCACTCCATTATTTACTCTAGTTTGTGGCTTCATATTTGTCTTAGTTGTTTTGCTTTTTGCTGAGACAAAATACCTGATGCCAAAACTTAAGGGAGGAAAGGTTGATTTAGCTCACAGCATTTAGAGATTTAATTCCATGATGGGCTAGTTCGAAGGCAGGTTGGCATATGGCAGAGGTGCTAGTGTTCATGGTGATAGAAGACAGCAAAAGAAGTAAGGGACAAAGATGAGAGTCTTTCTGACCTTTATATTGTACACAGCATATCTACCATAGGGCAAGGGTAGTGCTCACACTTTTATTCCTAGCCAGAACTATGACAAATCAATTAGTGGACTGATTTAGTAATCATATACCCTTAATCCCAGCATCACACACTAGTGATTCAGCTTCCTCTGCAAAGCCCATCCAAGACTGCACGATGCTTTAGAGAGACACCTAGACACAAACCACAACAGCATTGAATTTAGAATCTACAATCTCAGTGAAGGTCTACTTTGTAATTTGTTTTCTTATTTGAAGTCAATGAACACAAGCTTTGGTACACAGAAAATAGCTCTTTATGTAGTAAGGACATTTGGCCCCATCCCTGGGCTTTCTAGGGGGCCCTCAGTTTTCTACTAATGTCTTGTCCAAGCCCTCTGTGTTTACCTCTACATTTACATCTACAGTTTTCACATTTCTAGTTACTGTTCAGACATGAAACTACATTTTGTTATGACAGTATAATATTTCTGTCCACCAAAACATCTTTCTATTTAATCTGATGTGTAACAGTGCTTTTACCTAAGAATCCATTATGTGAACCAGAACTGGCAGAGAGGATTTATCTCTGCTACATTAGACATTAGTTGGGGCAGTTCAAAGGCTTAGGACAGAGTCTTTTGAAATTATGCTCACTCACTAATGTGTATATTTAAGGCCCAGAATTACTTAAGATGACTGAAGTTCAAGCAGCTCAGGGTCTTTGGACATTTACCTCTGTCTGTAAGGCGTTGCTCCAAATGATCTCTCTAATACGACAGCTTCAGTATAAACTTTCAGAGGCAGCCTTTGAGCCTGTACAATTTATGATGTTTTTTTGTGCACATAAATTTCAGGTAGTAAATTTCAAATGTGATTCTATAAAATATTTATCATTATATTCATAATATATTTAAGATAAAAACATAGGCTTCAAAATGAGTTAAAACTATTATAATTGGAACATGCATATAGTTTAAGTTCATATTTACAACATACAAGGTTTACATTCATTTCAGGCATTTAGTACATGTAAATAATACATCATACATCTTTTTATGGCCATGTTTCCTTTTTCTCTCCCTTCATCCTCTCCTTCTTATATCTTTCTGTTTACAAAAATATCTATTTCCTTATTTCTTTTTCTTAGTCTTTTATTTTCCTATTTGTTTACAATTCACATTACACAAATGAAAAGTGTACAGTATTTCATTTTGTATGTCTGGTTTATTTTACTTAACATTATGCTTTCCAGGTAAATTCATTTTCCTATAAATGTCTCAAATGTATCCCACTTTATATGAGAATAGTACTGCATTATGTATAATTTTTTTAATCTATCTAAACATTTGGTGTCTACAATGTCTTTAGGCTGCCAGATATCTTTAGTTTATATTGGGTAAATTCCTAGGATTTGAATGTCTGAGTCATAGTAGCAAACTGTTCAGCTGCTTGTGATACTTATGATGTGTTCCCCAAAGTGGTTGTACCAACTTAGATATCAAAAAAAAGGTCAGAATTTACATTTTTTTAAATTTTCATGAGCCTTTGATGTGAAAAGTCTTTTTTAGTTGTAGGCACTTTAAAGTTTTTTTAATTTTTTTATATTATTGTTAATAATCTATTCTTCTATGCATTATACAACATGCTTTCTTTTTTGCTATTTTATTCTTTTTCTTGTATATCTATTCATCTGTGTATCTATTATCTATGATATATGTATCTGTAATGTAATTTTTCATTCAAATGTTTTACCCATTAGTGGATGGGTTGCCTCATTATTATTATTTGTTGGTATTAATTTTATTTGATAGCAGTAATTGACCACACTCCATATTCATCCCACTACAGAGTAATGAGACTTGTTTAAAAGTTCCACAAACATATTCTTCATGGGTAAATATCATGAAATATATTTTTCCTAGTCACCATATCAAAACTGTAACAAGAGCAACTATTCAGCTTTTAATAAAATCTTTTGCTCAACAATGATAGTTGCCACTTTGTGTATTTTATTTGAATGATTCTTATTTCTGATAGCAAATTAAAGCCACCTAGAAAATACATTTAAAGATACCAATGATCAACACCAACTCAATTTAATTAATTCTGGATTTCTGGAGATTGAGCACAGGCCTTACAGAAAACATTCCAGACAGGGCTTGTTTTTTTTTTTTTCCTCTCTTATTGGGGATTGAGCCTAAGGGCTTTACACGGAGCTACATGCCCAGTCCTTTTAATTTTATCTTTTGAGACAAGCTCTCACTAATTTTCTGAGTTATTCAGGGTGGGCTAGAACTTAAGAGTAAGCTTCCTAAAGGACTGAGGATATGGGTGCACATCAACCTGCCTAGCATTCTCAGGCATTTAATGCACTCTCATGGTTGAGAAATTGATTTATCAAAGTTCAGGTGCATCCTTTACTGACATTGCCACCTGAGTTCCTCACAATTGCCAGCTATTGTTACAGAGTCAACCAACTGTTTTTTATTCTATCACCTGTAATTTACTTCATAATGGATTCAGGTCATTAACAATTGAAGTTTTTCAATGGTGCTCATGGAATGTGATAAAATTGATCATAAAAATAAAATTATTACCTAATAGTACAGTAAACCCCAGGTTACTTTAAGAAACATCTGATAAGAGGCAAAGGTTACTCTTTCTTATTTCTCTATTATAGATGAGGAAACTGAAATTCAGAGTGCTGATAAAAATGGATAGAGACAGCATAGAAAATCAAAGGTGAGACAAAGATTACAAGACAAGGATAATTTACAAATTGTTTAATTTTATTCATGCCCAGCGACTCAACAGTGGGGTAAAACCTGCATTATAAAAGTGATCAAAGGTGTCTGATCAACATTAAGAATGGAAGGGACTATTCACAGGCAAGCGAAGCATTGTGTATGAGTTCGGCACAGTGTTTACACAAAAGTGTTTGCTGAATAGAGAAATAAGGTGGGAAGTAAAGTGACTGGACCAGCCTGAAGGCAACTCATTTCCTTTTTAATGACATCTTTTTTTAATGCTTTCCAGTCTGAAGCCTTTTTTAGCGAGAAAACAGATCTTTCACTGCTGTCTCTTCTAATCTGCTTATCATTTTTTTCTGTCTGCAAAAACCCTGACAGCTATGGAAGTCTCATTTATAGGGCTGTCTATATAATTTGTCTGAGACAGAATCTCAACGTCCATTAGACACAATTTATCATCTACTTAAGAAGATAATTGCAGCACAGACACTGATATTCTGAGAACGTCCCTGCCTTTTTTTCCATTCAAATCTCGCTTATATTTTCAGAAACAAATCCAGTTTCATAGCTTTAAAAATTCTTCTTTGACCTTTCTTGAAATCCTATTCTAACTGTTCCAACTGCCAGTCACATTGTAATTTATAAGGAGTGACATGAATATATCTATGCTTACTATTCAAGTTATTTATTTTTCAATAGAATATAATTGCCTTCAAGAAAATACAAATTTTGGTATGTTTTCTATTTTACTGCTACATGCTAATTAATTGTTAGTAGTTGACACTTGACATATCTTAATTCTCTTTTTACATTTTTAATACCTTATCCTTCCCCTCCCTCCAACTCCATCTCTTAGAGATCTGTCTTTGTATATATCTATCTAAAATGTTTACATATAATGTTTATATGTCGTGTTTGTATTACATAAGGATCATGCTCCTTGTAAGGTCTCAGTACATGTACACAACACATCACAGTTCCCTTTGTAAACCTCATTTATTTCTCCTCCCTCCCTGATCCCTCCAGCTATTTGCTTTCTTCACATATGCTGAAGATTCACCTTGCCACTTCTTATAGTCTAGCTTTCATCTTTTAAATTTTCAGAATATCTCTAACTGCTCCCTTCTTTAGCCATTGGATGTAAACTTCTACAAATAGTTATGAAACCCTGCATCACATATTTACAAGTAAGTGGCAATGTCATGTAGCTAAAGGGCTTTCTTCAATGTTATACCAGATCATTTGTGTCAAAAAGCAACCTGAAGGGGAAAAAAAAAAACAACTATGGAATATTACTGCCATGAAATGGATGATTTATGTTTTTTTCCCATGGAAATTTAATGAATTGATAACTTGTTATGGCATGATTTATGTGAATATAGCTAAAGAAAAAAATAGGTTAACTAATGAAGTCAAGCTCCAGGGCGGTAATTTCAGTGTTCACTTTTCCTAGGTATCTGAACACAGAGATTTAGGACTTAGATCTGAAAGCATGATGTGACTGATATTCCTTGTCTTCATGCCAGGTATAGAAAGATGTCCTACCACTATATGATTTCTCTTGAAATTGTTGTACAGACATATGTTGTTCACTCAGGTGAATTAACTCAATGGTCATATTGCCTATTACCATCATATAGCTTCTAAGAATATTTATCATAAATCCCAGTTGTGTTTCTAGCTTTATTCTCCTTCTGTAGTCATTTTATAAAATAATAAAACCTTTTTTTGTTGACTAAAGTTGTTCTGCTACATGAAAATCCAAATTCTTCTCTCAGTATAAAACATACTACTATAGCTTTGCATTATACCTACACAATTAGATTATGCAAAATGTTCTTCTTGATTTTGCTTTGTAAATAGAACAGTATGTAAAAAAGCTTGTTGTTAAGAGGAGGAAGATTATATGTTGAGATATACAAACAACAGCATCCTACATAGCAGAGAATGCAAAGCAGGTAATAACTGGGTGAGAATGAAATAAAATAGTATAAATCCCAAGACTCACTGTGAATTATTGACAAAACTCAGATTTTATCCCACTAAAAGCAGAGAGTTACTGGTGGCATAATAGCCAGCTTTCCATTACTAAAACACTGACATACAAAACTTAAAGGAGGAAATGATTCATTTGGATCATAGTTTCAGATATTTTAGAACATGGCTGCCTGTTTCTAATGGTGTGGGTCCGAGGTAGGCAGAATATCATGGGAGAAGGACATGATGGAGCAAAGCCACTCTCTTAATAGCAGCCAGAAAGCAGAGGTCAAGAAAAAGCTCCAGAGAGGAACCAAATAGCAGCTCATTGGTCCCAGTTCCTCTGAGCTCATTCAGCTATGAGTTCCTCAATGGGCTACTTAAACTCAGTTCCCTCATACTCCAATAACTTCTCAGGAATTTCTTAATCCAGGAAAATTTATAGTTGAGATTACCACAGGCACAACCAAAGACAGACTCTAGGCAAGTGTAGTTACATGTTGGAAATATTTGACTTTTTGTAATGAATGATTGGGACTGGTCAAGACTGAAGGCAAAAAGACTAATTATCGCTGTAGTAAGGTGAAAGGGTGCTGCCAGGCTGATTGAAGATACTGGAAATGGAGAAGAGAAGGTGGCATGGATCTAAGATATAATTATCAAGTAAAATCCAGGTGACCAGGTAATATTCAAAGTAACTGGATTGGAGTTGAGTTTTATAGAACAAAATAATCAAAAATTTCTGAAATTTTCCTTGAAAAGGAAAACCAACCACTTAAGTATTTAAGGATATTCATCCAATAAAAACCAGAAAACGCATTGCTGAAATAATTTACTTAATGTGTAGCAACAACAATTTAGAAGATGTCTCTACATTAAAATTGTAAAAAAAAAAAAAAAAAAAGACGCCTTATCTCCTGCCTGGAGTAATCATTCCTATAAAGCCTAATGTTAATATATTTGAAAGTTTTCCAAGGGTTGGTTAAATGATTTAACTGTCTAAAATAATTGTCCTCAAGAACTTGAACACATCAATGTTAATAGAGAAATTAGGCTTTTTTGCTCCTTTATAAAAAGAATAATTATAAGAATGATTCAGAGAGGTATAGTATTATGTATACTGACAAGACCTAAGGAGAGAAAGTGATAGTCTGAGCTAATGCTTGCTCTCCTGTGTTGGCTGATTAATCGATGTGTATGTGCTCTTTATTGAAATGCAGATCCACGCATGTCTTCGAAAATGAAATCTATGGTAAAGAAACATGTGATTCACATCCTTTAACAGTTTTGGTTTTTCTCTGGAACTAAGGACCATTAGGGTTTCTCTAATACTCAATGATTGGAAGGATCTGAGCCTTCTACCAGAGAAACTACAAAATAGACAAGGCATAGCTGTAAGCACATGGCTAATTACAATGGTATGTGAATATACTAGATCAACAAATAGGACAGATACAGTATTTTGAAGGAAAATTGGCAAAAGGATTAAGACAAGAACTTCAGAAACATGAAAACTTAGAAATTTAGTTTTATTAACTCATTTCCCAACTTAAAAATCTGTCTAAAAAAAAAAAGAAATTGAGGGTAATATAAAGTTAATTCTGCACCTAACCATGTTT
Organism: Hydrochoerus hydrochaeris; assembly: GCA_004027455.1. Lineage (NCBI taxonomy): Eukaryota > Metazoa > Chordata > Mammalia > Rodentia > Hydrochaeridae > Hydrochoerus > Hydrochoerus hydrochaeris. The sequence continues at coordinate 970,316 of PVLA01000028.1, forward strand.
TTTTTACAAATGCCAAGATATCTGTTTGTCTTTCTATGATAAATGCCTGCTTGTTCTCCTTTGTTTGTGTACACAAAAATATCTACTTACAGAATGAAAATACAAGATATCAACTAAGTAAGCTTTAAAGCATTGCAGATTTAATAAATGATCATACTTCTTTATTAATTTGAAACAATGAGGTACTAAGCATTTTATGTAGTATTTTTAAAAACTGATTTGGAAACAAGGAAATTTAAATGACAAATAACCTGATATATGTTTTCACCTGCCATATATGTTTCTGTAGTAGTCAGCTTTCCTGTCACTGGGTCAGAATACAGTACATTTTAATTGAAAACAAGTTGGATTTGGTCTCGTGTTGTCAGGGGATTCAGCCTGTGGTTGACTGGCTTCAAATCATAAACATCAGGGTGAACAAAATTTCTACTTCTTGGTAGGAAGGATACAGAGTACTAGCAGATTCCATAGATCAGTCACAGTATTAAGTGTGAGCCTCGATTAACCACACATAGCCACCCAGGATTGTATTCTATTATCTCTGATGTTTTTTCAAGAAACAGTCACATCTAATTAAAGTCACAATCCAATCCCTGTCAACATGACAACCAAACAACACTCCTTAATCCACCCTTAATCTCCAGATAAACACAGTCATAAAATAATGATTCTACATAACATAATTATCTTATAGACACTGACAAGGTAATAATACATTCCTAAAAGGCTGAATGGAACCAGAAGTTTTCAAAAGTTCTAGTCAAAATCTTTTTTAAGAGTGAAGCTGTACTCTTTTTTCAAAAGATAATAAAATTCAACAAAACAAAACAACAAAGCCAATCAAAACAAAGCAGCAAAATTGGTACAGAACTTCAAAGCAGGATACTAGAAAAACAACAACAACTACCATATTGCATCTTTTTATCTTTACAATAGTTGTCCATTTCATCAGGTATAGAAAAATCAAAACAAATAAAGCTAATAAAAATGGAATATTTAATACAGCAAAACAATCAGAGCAAAGTAAAGCAATGAGAATAATATTGGCCTTCAAAGGGAAGATAGAAGGAAATTCCCCATATTTGATATACTGCACACATTCTTCCTCCCAATAGATGTTCAGATCGCTGGGCCTAGGCCTGAAAAATCAACTAAAGAATACTAGCATTTACTTGCTTTCTGTATCTTAGTTGCTATCAACTCAGCCTGTCCTCCAAACCAGCCTGTTGCTTACAGGGGGTGAGGGTTGAATGGAGGGGGGATCATTTCTCAATCTGCATGCCAGTAGGCTCACTGGAGGCTCTATCAGACTTTTCTCTCCCTGGAACCCACATGGCTGGTGCAGCTTACCAGATGGGCTGCATTTTTGGCTTTTGGGTTGATTCCTCCCAGTCCTAGCATGGCTGGTTCTCAGGGAAGTGCTAACTTTTGTCTCTGAAACCATACTCTTAGCTGCAAAAATTAAAAATCATATTATATCATCTGAAGACACATGACACAAGATAAATATTTCCATTTTGAAAGGGAAGAATAGGGACATAGAGAAGAATGAAATAAAATTTAGACTGATATTCAGTAGGGAACATCAAGTTCTGTAGCTCCAGGTGTAGCACCCAGAGTTCAGAGTAATGTGACATGAGTCCCAGAAGCTATAGGTGGCACGCGTCTGTATCACCGTCAGCAGCAGCCTTGCTAGCCTCCATTTTGGACTGAACCCTTGAACAGCCTGCATGGCTTTTACATTCCTAGCATCTCTGCATTCCTGGAGTATCCAGTGCAATTTCAGCTTCATTCCTACTGCTTTATGAACCACTCCCAAGTGGTTTCTTGCCTGGTCTCCCAGGCCTTCTTTTGAAATTTGAGTGGAAGCCTCCCTGATCCCACAACTCTTGCATTCTGCATACCAATAAAACCAGCATCATGTGGACAATGTCAAGGTCAGTTGTCCTCTGAGTTGCAGGATTCTGCCTAAGCACAGTGACATGAATGTAAGGAACTGATTTCCTTGGAGGCTTTTATTTAGCAGTGGTCTCTGCTCAAATGAAAAGTTGAAACTTTTTTCATCCTTCAGGCTGTGATTGGTGTGGTCTTGCTCATTTCTGAGGTGACTTTAAATTGTCTTTCTTCTTCTGACAAAAAAATAATTAGTTGGGGCAGGAATATAGCTACCTGAAAAGCACAAGGTCCTAAGTTTGGTTGCTGGAACAAAAACAAAGATATAATTTTTTAGTTAGTTTGTTTTATATATACTGTTAATCTCTTCAGCAAAAATTCCTCTTTTGGTTTACATTTACATATATCTCCTTCTGGGCAAAAATGTAAATTTTCTCAATATTTCTGCTCTTCTTTTTACACAAAATTCTCAGGATAAATCTGACTAGAAGAACCTTCCAACAGTACTAGTGCCAAATCCTGAATATTGGACTGTCTTGAAATTTCCTCTGAATGATAAATCATTTCTCTGCTCTTGATCTCAGTCTCCTGGGAAACCTCAGGCCATGGCCAAAATGCATCTAGTACTTTTCTTGACAAAGTATAATACACATAGATTCTAGTCCAGTTGCCAATGACATCCTTGTTCCCAAGTAAAACCTCATGAGGCTGATGTGCTCTGTGCATTCATATCAGCACTCTAGTTCTCTGAGTTCCCATGAGAATCATCTGTCAGGTTCTGTTTACATTATTCTATGGCTTCTACAGCCTATATTACCAAACCTTTCAAATTCCTCATATAAACCAGTTCTAGGATCTTCTAAACCACATACATGGTCAGTTATAGTCACAGAAATGTTCTCCTGCTATCAATTTTATGTATTAGTCTTCTTTTGCCTCTCCAAGACACAATACCTGACAAACTCAAACCTTAAAGGAAAAAGGGTTTAGTTTGGCTCACATTTGAGGAGGTTCAGTCCATGGTTGGCTGGATCCAAAGCAGAAACATGGTGGAAGGTATAGCAAGACAAAGTTTCTTGGTTCATAATGGCTAGAGAGAAAGCCAAATAACTACATTAGAGAGAAAGGGATCAGAGACTAAAAATAGTGCCAGCATCATTCCTCCATGATGCAATGATTTACAGCCAAAGTTGTGCTTTATCAATCTGCTAGGCATTTTTTTAATCCAAACAAGTAGATATTTTAAAATTAATAAGCATATTCTCCATTCTATATAATTTTCTTTTTAAGTATTTTGACTCTTTTCAAACCACTATAACCTCTTAGAAGTATAAATGATGACCCCAATTACTGGAGTCTTGGAGTCCCATCTGGTCCTTCTCCAATATATTGTCCAAACAGCAGCTCCAGAGATTTTCACCAGATGCAATTGTAATCATATCATAACCAATGCATTTGAGTTTTTAAAAAATTATTTCCAATGCTTTACAGATAACTTCTACAATCTCCCAGTCCACACATCGTTCAACTACTCTCCTGTACTTCCCATATGATTTTCTCTGTGATTCCCCCACTTTTGTGTTCTAACCAGTGCCCAACTATCCTATGCTCCTTTCTGCTACTGAACTTTGCACACTCTTTCCTTCTCCTTGAAATTCTTGGCGCACCCTCCTCTTTTTCTAATTTCTCCCTGAACATTTCTTCAGGTCATTTCATATGCTACTTTTTCAGTGTCTTGTAACTTATGTCAGATTTATGTTTTGTTTACTTCTATTGCACCAGTTCCTCTCTTACTTAGTAATTTTCCCATTTAATTATACTATGATTTACTACAAATTTTCCATGTTGACCTTAAATTCTGAGTACACTATTCCAAAGGCTAGAAGTTTTAAGATGAGGGACACTCTCTGGCCCTCCCAAGGCAATTTGGGAGAAGGTATTCTCCAGGACCTTGTTATAATAAAGGTACTAAAACTATGTGAGTACATTATGCACTTCTGATTTAATTACTTTGCAAAAGCTCTATTCCTAATACCCTAAGGATAATTAGGTTTCAGCTTAATCTCTAAACACACTCACACTGGTGATTAGGTTTCAATGTACACATTTTGACAGAGGGTTTTGGGGGGAAATATTTGATCTAGTGGAAGAAAGGACTCAAGTTTCTTTTATTTCACAATTTCATTTTAGTCATAAGAAAATGAAATGCCAGAAATTTTAAAAAATTTGTCAGAACTCAACCCAGGTGTCCATGCCCAATGAAGTTTCTCCTTTTTGTCATTTGTTTTGTTTTGTTTATTTTTTTCTTCATTCAAGCATTTATACTTCTCTCATACTGCAGGAGAGTTATTTATTTCTAGTGCATTATGTTTTTCTTTATATGAATGTTTAGCTAAACATTAATGAAATAAGAATGTGGGTAACTATATGGTTTTATTGTAAACAATGTTTCTGGATCTTATCTTCTAGGCTCCCAGTAACATTTTCAACTTTATAGCTAGCTGGCATATTTTAAATAGAATAATATAACAATGATTGAAGATTTTTTTTTTCAACAAAGCACTTGTAAGTATTGTAGGTTGCTTTCAACCTAATTTTAAAGAGGAAAAGTGGAGGTTGTAGTATCCTAAACACAGCCCAATACAAAGGACAGCAGTAAAGCTTCTAGTATGTTTCAGCTCTTCTTGGCTAGATTCTGACTAATTTCCTTAGCATCTCCATTTATATGTACATGAAGAAATGGAAAGGCTCACATCTTTCCAATCAGAGGTGCTGCATGGATCACTGACTTTGAAAGGGAAGTCAGCTGCTCAACCTCTCTGCTCTGTCAAGGGAAGGAGAGAAAGCTTTTCAATTCAATCTCGAGTTATCTGGATTCTCTCTCTACAGCATATTAATTTGCTGTGCCCAAGGACATTGGTTAGAGAGACACAAAAAAAGACTAAATGCCCTAGCTGCTGACAATCCACACATTATCACCGTAAGTTTAACCTAATTAGACACAGGCACTAATCACAAGGTTTGACCTTCAGAAAGAACGTTGTTACTGTCTTCAGTCAACCATGCATATTCCCTTCCAAATATTAGACTTCAGGAAGGATGAGCAAAGAGTGCATACAAGCATATGACTTGTGAATACTGTGAATATTCTTTACTCAGTTGTTACCTGTTCCTCCAGTCAGAGGATGGAAAAAAATATCAAGAACAATGTTCATAATATTGTTAACATTAAAGGGAAAATTTTGGTTCTTTAAACTTTGCAGAGTCATTTCCCTAACATCATCAGACAAACTAACCATTCTTTATGAAAGATATGGGTAATTGAACTCTGGGGAAAAAAAAGGAAATGCAGTGTCTGAAATGTTGTGATGCTATTGAAAGCCAAGTAAAAGATGAGCCATAGCTGAGATGTAACCCAAAACAAATAGAGGCATGCGGAAGTTCTTCTGGGTCACTTCTACACAAACAGGGTTGAAATGGCATAGGAAAAATGGTACCTTGTTTTCCTATTTGGTATTTGGTATTTCCTATTTCATAGTCTGGGATTATGGCAGTACTACCAGAAGTGGGGTAATTCCATGACAGCTTCTTGGAGCAAGCTAGTCTACAGTTCAGCTGGACAAGGTAACTTCTAAAGACTAGGCACAGCTTGAGAAGAAAACTTCCACTGGAATCCCTGACTAGGAGAGAATATTCATCCAAAGTGATGACTGAAGTATTTGCACCTCTATTCTTCTATCCAAGCATCCCACAGATTCAGGAAACTCTTACTGAGAGAAAAAAAGGTTGGAGCAAGATGGGAAACACATATCAGGTGGGCAAGATGTTATGCTGTATGTCAAGTGCAGAGTATAGTAATGCAAAGCACCTTAATGTAGTACAAAATGAGTGTCAATTATGTTAGCATTATATTTTTCATTGCTCATATTCCACAAAACATGGTCCTGCTTTAATAGCAATAGAATTAAAGTGTTGGTTAGAAATACAGATTCCTGGGTTCCTATCTAGACTGATTAAGATAGTATCTCACTGGGTGACACCAGAAAGTCTCCACTTTTAAAAATATACTTTTTATTCAAGTTAACAATTGAACTGAGTGTGGTGGCACATGCCTGTAATCTCGGTACTTAAGAGGCTGAGGCAGGAGGAATGCAGCCTGGGCCATGAAGTGAGTTCAAGGCCAACTTGAACGTCACAGTGAAACTCTGTCAAAATGACAAAAAGTCTTTTTAAAAAAAGTAAAACTAACAATTGAGAAGCACATTTGGACATGGTAGATACTTTACAAGTTTGTTTCATTTAATCTTTATATCAAAATTTAATTTTACAACAAGGAAAATGAAATTCTAACAGTTTTTACAATACACATGTGGATGTTATTCTAATATAATTCTGGTTGTCTTCAGATTGTCCTTTTAGCAATTTGAAGCAGAGGGTTATGAAAAAAAAATATCTAAAGTACAGGGCCTTGCTACCTTGGGAGGGATTTGGGCATTGCTTCAGCCCAGCCACAGGGGAAGAGGAAGAAATTAGTAACAGTAACGCTGCCTACTACATCAGAGCTGAGGAAGACACTAATTTAGTGCTCATCAAGGAAAAAAATAGCAGCTAGCTCTCTCTTTACTCTACATTTATATGGTAAGCCTTGCTTCAAAGTCACCCTGGAAAATTACATGACATTTTTATCACAGTCATTTTCAGACTGGGTCATTATCTTTAACCAAACATTTGTGCCACATTTTGAACAGACACATATATCAGGCAAGCAGTAGACTGCACTAGCAAATTCAAGGGGGAGATGTTCCCACAATCTCTTCAGGGTTGTCAGTCAAGAGATGATGGTGATCAGGGAATGAGGCTAAAAAATGTCAGAGAAAAAAGTATAACTAAATGACAAGCCCAGTTATCAACCCAAGGGACTGAGATGCGTCTGAGATTTCAGCTAAATGGGCTATTCCTCTTGGTATAAATTGTGGGCACTTAAGAGATAATTCTCAAATGTCTATGCCTGACTGGAACCCAGGCCTGTAGTATGACCTTGGGCAATTCACTCTTCCTTTTGATACCAGTTGCTTAATGGGGACATGTCATTATTTAACTTCTAAGTGCTGTGTATAAATTCTGTTCACAGAATTTTTTAATCATATGATTTGCTCATTTACTGCTTTGTTTGTCAAATGTTTTGCCTGGACCGTTAGCCTTCCTGAACTGGTCTTCACCTAACTGTAAATATCAGTTGCAAATGCAGAGCCTTAGAAGATTTGAAGGCGAAATATGTTTTATGTAGAGCAGGTTCTAAGTTCCAAATCTTATGCTTAAATACGCTTTCCTCTGTGTGATTTTACACAGGTTCTTTCACATGACTAAATCTTAATTTCCTCAAAGTCAAAAGTGCTAACAATATTTATTTTCATGAGTTATTACATTGATAAATAATGAGATACTATAAAATTGTTGCCAAGCGTAAAGCATGAAATAAAACATATTCTCAGATTGTCTGATAGTTTTAATTCTTTGAGATAAAAGTTTATAGTAATTCTGTAAAAGCAAGTACATTTTAGCTCTAATAACTTGGGTCAAAACAAAAGTCTTCTTGCTCATCTCATCTCTCCTAGAAGAGAAATGGGTTAGTTGCTTCAGCCCCTTTCCACTTCTTTTTCTTTCCCTAGTGAATACTACAGTAGCATATTGCAGAATGTTGACACTGTACAAATGACTCCTAGGTGGTAATTTATGTTGCTCTGGGAGCAATTTATTTTTAGATGCTCAATGGAGCAAGGTGTCAACACTTTATCAATATCATACAAAAGGATATAGATTAAGCTTTGAGGAAATATAACTGTGTAATGTTAAGGTAGAATCACATATGTAGAAAGAGTTTCAAGGGACATGTAGGAATTCCTTCTGGATGAATGTTAGATGTATAGGAAATCTCTGGGACTATGACTAATAACTTTGCTCCAATAGTACATATATGCTTTTTTGATAGACAGATAGAGGTAGAGACAATGTAATGGTTGATACACTGTGTCAAATTGAGAAGTTTAGAAGCTTAACTAAGTGATTCAGCAGGAGGCTACTTTGTAAATATCCTGAACAAGTGCTACACCTCTCCTAAGGTGGATAGCCTACTTAACATATAAAAGACAAAAAGAGACTATTTTACACTCTTTTGGCTCTTGTTGCTTTTTCTGTCTTCTGCCACCTTGAACTGTTGCCCCTCACGGTGCTATTCTGCCTTGGAGCCAGCTGATTATGGATTGAAAACTCTACAAACTGTGAGCTAAATAAATTTTTCCTCCTTTAACTTTGGATGTCATGTATTTAGTCCCAGCAATGAGAGGAAAATAACTAAGATAGATGAAATGATAGATAGATAGACAGACAGACAGACAGACAGACAGACAGACAGATATATAGATAAAATTGTTTTTGGTACTGGGAATTGAACTCAGTACCAAATACTTGCTAGGCAGGTGCTATGTCACTGAACTACATTCCTGGTCCTTGAAAGAAAGTTTTACACACACTCAGGTACAAGGTCTATGAAAGTCTGAAAGTCTGAAAGACTATGAAAGTCTGAGGCCACAGGGCAAACTATGAAATACTGTTAAACATCGCTAATATCTATAAACTAATAATGATTTTGAGTGGTAGAGAGAAAGATATACCAGATTTAAAAATAGAAAGAGGGAGGATGCATTTTAGAAACTGTTCTGAATTCTAAAATTAACAAGACAGACATACCAGTTGCACTTACTGCTTAGATAAAGCTTAGTGTTCAAAGTGAGCTCTGTTATCAAACATGTAAGTCACATATAAGTTGCAGAATTTTGAATTGTTCAAATTACATAATGAAAACACGCATCGGTTAGAATAACAAAATATTTTATAATAGATTAGTCATAGAATGTTTTGTTTTGAAAAGACAAAAAATCAAGAAACTAAGTTTATGAGATACTTCTGTTGAGATTTGAAGCAGATTTTGAACTAACATTGTCTTTATTCTTTCATTAAACCAAACAGGTCAATAAATAAGTTTTTTCCCTCTTCCCATATAAAAAGGTTAGGTTAAGCAATACTGGGGCAAGGAAGGTTATCAAAGAAAGGAAGGCAAACTTAATTAAAATGTCTGTATATCCTCTAGAGCTTATTTCTTTGAGATTTATTAAAACAGATATTTGTTGTTAATCAAAAACCAATTGATTTCCAAAGAAATATTTATTGAGACTTAACAACTCACTATGCTTGTTGTGTGGTTGTTAAAGTCTCAATAAATCTGTTTTTTCCAAATCAATATAAATTTAATTAAAATGCAAAAAAATAACTATCTTGTTTGTTTCAAATCTTTATTTTATCCAATTAACAGGATGCTATTAAGAGCCTGATTTAGTGACTATAAGGCAGGGAAGATTTAGTGTCCATTAAAACAGCCTGTAAATACCAAAGCAGCAGGGGTCACAGGCTGGGAGAGAGAACCAGCAAGATGTCCACTGAGGTTACTGCCAGACAGCAATGGGAGTTAAACTAAAACACTACAAGGTTTTCACAGACCTTAAATTCCAATTACCCAGGCCACAGGCATCCCAAAACATACAGGGCACATGAAAGGCAGGTCACACTGATTTCATTCAAATCCTTGCCTTATTCCTGTTCTGGTGATTGAGTACCACTCCCCCAATACACATACACACACACACACACACACACACACACACACACACACACCCCAATTCCTCTTTGCCTACTATCTCTGAATGTGAGTTTACTTGGAAATAATCCTTTCAGAGGTAACCAAATTAAGATGAGTTTATGATAGATTAGGGTGAATGCTAATCCCCTTATAATATCCTTATAAGAAGATATTGTCTTATAAAAAGAAGACAATTTGGTAACTGATGCATGGAAATGAAAAGATCATATAAACATTCAAAGATAGAGGGAACGATTAGTAATTCATCTAAGAGCTAAGAATCACAAGGTTTCTGCCATGCAGCATAATATTAGACAAGGCAAGGAAGGTTTATTCTCTAAGAACTTCAGAGGGAGTATGGGCTTAACAGGACTGTGATTTTGGAATTTTAGCCTTTGGAACTGTGAAAAAATACATTTATATTATTTTAAGCCACCCAATTTGTAATTCTTTGTTATAGCAGACCTAGGAAATCAATTGTTTAAGTAGAACACTTGGAAAAGAGTTGGTCTTTATCACAAACGTCTGCAACTTTGGTCCTATAAGAAAACAAGAAATCTAAAATCCATGGGCTCCTTAGTGTTGAACAGAAGATATATATCAGGCAACCTTTTTGCTCTACCTACTAGATGGTTACCTCCCACCTGTTCCATAATGTGATCCTTATAGACTCATTCAGAAGCACTCTTTCTGTACCATTTCACACTGATATCTCAGCTAAAAGCCAAATATCAATCTGATATTTACTCATATCACTCATGAACATTTGGATAATGCATGCTAAGCATTGCTTGGGGCCCTTCATGCATTCATTCAGCAAGATTGCATGAGGTGTCTATTTTGTGTCCAGTTCTGTGCTAGTAACAGAAGTTATTGTGCAAATGAAATAGTCATTTGCTATGGTTTGAATATGATTTAACCACCTAAATTTACAAAACAGTATAATATTCAAAGTCTTATGTTAATTATATTAAAAGGAGGAGTTTTAACTCTATTATGTTGTTTAGGGTTGGAGCCTAAGGGAAGTGATTCAGTTTGTATAGGGTCTCTATGATTCACACCTGGTAGCTCTATAAGGAAAGAACAAAAGACCACAGACACAGTGATACACATTTTCCCATCATGATATGATGTACCCAAAAGGAGCCTTTTCCAGGAATTGTAGCCTCCAAAACTGTGAACTAAATAAACTTTTATTATAAAATGTCTGCAGATATTTCACTATAGTAATAAAAAGTTGACTAAAATACCATTCAAAGATTTTATAGCTTATATATTTCTAGTTCTCTGGCTATTCAAAAGCACAGTTAGCACTACTTAGGAGGTATTAAATAAGCATGGTTTTCTTTAACACACAAAGCTTTCCACTTTTGCAAGGGCAAGAAGACAGAGAACAAAGTATGAAAAGCCCAGGGTCAAAATTAGGCTGTGTCAAACATATTTTATGGTGAACACATACCAATAAAGAGATCAAAAAGTTTAGTTTCTGTAGCTGATGTGAGGATTATTGAGCTAGCAAATGTCAAGCAATTTAATGACTATCATTTGCTTTTCAAAGTTCTTACAAGCAACCTCATGCTTCTTCCATTATCAAATGTCATTTCCTGCTTTTACTTACTCCTTTAGCAGACAGGGAAAGAAAATTCCTGGGATACTAATGATTCCCTCTGACTGTGTTCCAGCAGAATTATCTATTATATGAACATCCTAGAAAACAAATACTGACTTTAAAAATATAAGTAGATAAGACAAGTGAAAGGGAAGAATGATCTTGTGAGAAAGGCTAGCTGGAGACTTTAGACTGGTTCACAGGAAAGCATTTAACTTCCTTTTTTTTTCTTAAGTTTATTAATTTTCCCCAACATGGAACCCACCAGCACCACCATGGCAGGCCCAATGGGCAGCTGTCCTCCAATGCTCTACCATAGCAGCCTCTTCTTTGGTTTAATAATTGTGAATTTCTCACATTTTTCATCAAAATTTTGCGATGGGAAAAGGAAGACTGAAAAACTCTTCAACTCATTCTAGTTAATAACATGTAATGCCTCTTTTGATTTGGCTCATCTGCAGATAAATTGATGAAAGGAAAGCAAGAAGCACCATAAATACTCTAATGGGTCAAATAATTAAGCTTCACAATGGAGGAGACTGCTTCCATTACACTTGTGCCCTTTTACACAAACATACATTTAATTTATGAGTCTCCTGAGACCCTGCTTTGCCTCCTTTTAGTTTACATACAGTCAGCCCTCTGTCTGTTAGTTCCATACCCACAGATTCTACTATGGATGTAAGATATTTAAAAAGCAAAATGTTATCTGCATTAGATATATACAGACTTGGTATTGTTCCATTAGCAGTACAGTGCAGTAAATAAATATTTACACAAAGATTTACCTTGTATTCAGTTTCATAATTAGTCTAGATGTTAATTGAATAATATGGGAAAATATGCAGAGCTTATATGCAAATACTTATTATGCCATTTTATATGAGGAACTTGTGCATCTGTGAATTTTGTCATTCATGGGAGGTCTTGTAACCAATTTTCATGGATGCCGAAGGATAACTACTATTTTTCTATTGTTGCATGCATACACAGCCCTTATTATGTTTTCCCTTTCTTCCTATCTACATCTTTGTATTGCTTCCACTTTGGGAAAACGTAGAAAAGGATGAACAAGCACAGTGGAACCTCCATGGCTGTGACCGTAAGCATATTTCCAATCACTAAAACATTCAAGATACTTTGTTGAATTATTTATTCTTTCATCATCCAATTAGCCTCAACTTACTGCCGTCAATATTTCAGGCATCAAACTTTGTGTCAGAAACATAAAGATAGAATTCTTTACCTTCAAGAAGTCACGAATTCAATGGGAAAATGATTTTTGGAAAATAATATGAGCATTTCAAAGTTTTTAAAGAAAACTGTTATTTGTGAAGTTTTTTAAGCCATCTCTCAGGTACACTGTTTGTCTGAGATATTTCACTCACGGAAGAGACACTATATTCAACATCCACAGTTTAAAGGAAGCAAAGGTTTATTTTGGTTCATAGTTTGCAAAGGTTTAAGTCCCTATTATGAAGGCTCCCAGGCAGTGGCATGGAGGAGGAGAATCAGTATATTGTCTGGCAGCTGAAAGTAGCAAGAGATCAAGGGAAGAGAGTGATTTAGAGCCTTCTAGGCCAGTGAGCCACTCCTCTAACCAGGCTTCACTTCCTTGCATCACATTCAGCTATAAAAATGTCCAGCACTCTCACCAATGTATTAATCCACCAATGGTTATCATGACCCCATTATCCAATCAACTTCCGAGACCTCCACTCATTAGCACATGGGGCTTTGGGGGGACACCCAGAGGAAAACCCTGATGATGTTCTTTCTCAGTTACCTACCGAAACAGGAGATTATTATTTCATTTTATAAAGAGTTCAAAGATATTAAACAACACTGGTAGAGAGGCGCAGTTAAGAATGTGGACATTAATTCATATAGCTGAATGAATGTAGATTCTTCTACATGTTTCTTAAATTGCGAGCCATCCATCAATTCGTTGGCACTTATTTTCTAGAAGGAGTTAAGTAAATTTTCCTGAGTACAATGACACATAAACTTTGAGATCAAAAAATATTTTTTTCATTTTCTTACTTGATGTGTCTTCTGATTTTCATCTTCATTATCATCTCTTTTTTTAGCATGAGCCCAGTCCATGACTTGCCACCTGTGCATTGGATGATTAGCATTGGCAAGCCCAATTCAATGTCCATAACTCTGTGGGTTCAGTTCCTATGCTGCCATCTGGAACTGAGACAAAGTTTCATCTTTAACTAAAAATATGCATGTATGAGCAACTGAAGGTGTTATGAGTTTAACTCTGTCCCTCCAAAAGATATGTTGAAATCCTAAATATAAGAAAGTGTGAGTGATTTTGCTTTGAGGGTATGGTTTTTAAAGATACATTCAAGCTAACATGAGGTCCTAAGAATGGTCTTAATCTAATGACTGGTATTAATAAAAGATGAAGAAGCTATGTGAAGACAGAGACATAAAGGATGTGACTCATGACAGCACAATCCAAGACCTAAAGCATGGGCCTGCAAGCCAAGGAATACAAGTAATCAAAGGCCACAACTAGAAGCTAGAAAGAGGCAAGAGGCGATTCAACAGAGTTTTTTCAGAGGGAACATAATCATGCTGACATCTTGATTTTGGTCTAGTCACTTTATATTAGTCAGCATTCCCATTGCTGGACAAAATTCCCAACACCTACAATTTGAGGAGGAAATGTTTAATTTGATTCACCTTTTCAGAAAATTGTTACTATAGGAAAAATGGCATAGTAGAAGGGGATGACAGTGGGATGTTTTTCATAAGACAGCCAAGAAGCAGAGAGAGAAGGGAGGGACTAGGACATGCCCTAGTGACACACTTCTTTCAACTAAAAGCATATTTAGCTGGGAAGTCATCAGTGGTTAATCAATGGGGGAATATATATTTGTATCGCCTGTGGTTTTTCTCAGTAGATGATTCATGTTTCTAGTAACTTCAGCCTCACAGAGTCTCCACTATGTCTTCAGCTTTACTCTCACAGTTTTACGCAGCAATACATTGCTCCCCTTACAGTCCTTCCCCTGAAAACTCATTAAAAACCTCCATAACACTGCAACTATTGCATTCTCTTTGCCTGAAAAACTGACAGCAGATGGATGATGTCAAGGTTTGTAACCATCTCGAGCCATAATCTGCCTCTTTTTTACATTAGTTTCAGTCTTCTGAATGCCTAGGTACCTGAACTTGGGCAAGCATATCCCAAAAGAGAAAGTCTCTGGATGGTTTTTCTCAAACAAAGGATGTCTTCTCAAACAAAGTTTTACACTTTTGTACCTTTGAGTCAATGATATGTGGGGTTTTGGTGATTCCAGAGATGTCTTTAAGGCATCTTTCTTCCTATCCTGTACAAAACTTGATGCCTTTTCATTAGTGCTAATATCTTCAGCAGTGACATCTCTTTAGGTCACAAATTTGCAAAAGGTTTCTTTTGGACCAAATTTGTGCTCTTTTAAAATATTCTTTCTGTATTTTGTCTCTTTTCCTCACTACAAACATAGCTAAAGAGAGTCAATAATATCGATGCCTTAATCGGAAATCTTGGGTCTCCTAAATGTTCTCTGGAGATTTATTAGTCAACTGCCTTTGATTTCAGTCTCTTGCAAACATCAGGCTCAGAACATGGGAAAAATATCAGCACATTTTCTGCCTGAGTGTAATACACATGGCCTTTCATCTAACTGGCAATGGGGTCCTTGTTCCCAGTTGAAACCTCTTGATCCTGGCCTTTACTATTTGCCTTCTTATCAGATTTGTGCTCTTTTAAAGTCTGGCCACAGTAATTCATCAAGCTCTGCTATAGCATTCTTATATTTCTCCAACTTGCCCAAATTCCTCCTGCAAACAAGCTCCAAATAGTATTAAACCACTTGCTCAGGTACAATCACAGTAATGTTCCTATTTTTCCTTTACCAAATTCTATATTAGTCAGTTCTCTATTGCTAGATGAGATACAAAACAATCACAGTCAAAAGAGGAGAAGTTTAATGTGATTCATGGTTTTTCAGGGGATTCAGTCCATTGTTCACTGGTTTCAAGACAGACAGTGCATCATGTAGGGGTCTGACAGAGGACAGCTGCTCAACTCATGGCAGCCAGGAAACAGATAGGGCATTGGAGAGTCAGGGCCATGATACACTCTGCAAAGGCATGTTTCCAGTGAAACACTTCTCTAGCCAGATTTCACCTCTCAAGAGTACAGTTAGCTATAAACTCAGTGTATGGATCCAATGATAAAAGTAGCAGCCCTCTGACCCAATCACTTCATACTAAACTCATGAGACTTTTGGTAGATATTCTAGGTCTAAACCATAACACACTACAAAAATCACTTCTGGTTGTTGATCTATATCCATTGTGTCACCTTTTCATTTCAGATCTAGGAAACTAATATATTAAATATTTCTTAGGAAAACTAGTACTTTAACATAGCTCTCAGTGTGGTGTTCAGTTCAGATGACAATAATAGTTGATAGATGCTCTCTCTAGGGTTTTATGGTTAGAATTAATTTGTGGAATGTGTAATAATAGAGTCATAAGAGTTAGAGATTGAATAAATATGATTGTATAATAGTTAATTTGCTTTAGCTAGAAAGGAATTTAAGTACTGGGAAAACAAGTGACTGCCTCAGATAAAAGAAAAATTGATCCTAATTCCATTTTCTCCAAAACCTGACCTGTTTCCTCATCATGCTAGCATCTCATCATCCAAATATGCAAAATTATCCCAAGAATAATAAATTTCACAATTCTACTTTCAAATGGGAACATTCATTTGTAAGAAATCTTTCAAATATTGGAAAATCATGAAACTTTTATATGAAAATGGCAACCAAATGATAACTAGATGACCACTGAAACTATTAGTAAACTCATAAAGCAATAATCCCAGGCATAAATATTTTCAATAATTGTGTTAATGATTTGTAAAAATAATCTAATAAAGTCTCATTAAAATGTAATTGATATATACAATTTAGAATAAATGAGTTTCAAAAATACATGTAAAAGTATGTAAGCTTGTAATACAACTATGTAACTTGATAAGGAAAGCAAAAAAATAGGATATACTCATTTTTATTATCACATCTTTGGCAAAAACAATAATATGAAATTCTAACATGTTTATTGCAAAGAAAATAACTTTATATGCTATGTTCAAGGTTGTACATTAGAAGATAGTTTATCCACATTAAGTGAGAGAAATATAATTTATGCATATTTTGACCATATAATTCTAGACCTAGAAATTTATGGTCAAAGGCAAAGGCTAGACCATGTAACTCCTTGATTCAATAATTTAACTATTATTATGAATATATGTTGGCAAGAAATGAATCTTGAAATAGATTATATGTTTGGATGGTATATGCCTAGTGAGGATTGAACTCAGAACTTTATAACTTAGGTACAGTCTCACATCATTTATCATTATTATTATTATTATTATTATTGAGACAGGGTCTTGTTCAATCTCCAAGTTAACCAGGCTGGACTCATATTTGTTATTTTCCTGCTGCAACCTCCCAGATTGCTGACATTACAGATGTGCACCACTCTGTCTGGCTCAGATGATAATTTTAATAGTATAGAATACTTAAATTATACAAGTTTATCAAGGTAAGGAAAAATTAAATTATAAATGATAAACTATATGTATATAAACTGTTTATAATAAAAACATGAATCAAACATTTCCTACTAGGTTACTATACATTAAGATTATTTTCTTCCCCAACCAGCCAACTTATGGGTTCACCAAATATATCTATATCTATATCTATATCATCTATATCTATATCTATATCATCTATATCATCTATATCATCTATATCTATATCTATATCTGTATCATCTGTATCTTTATCTCTATCTGTTTCTCTATTCTTTCTCTAACTCTGTTTCTATCTCTATTTATATCTATGTACATATATTTACATATATACATACTTTAAAATATTTTTAAAAATAAAGACATATAAGTATATAATTCAAAGTTTAAAAGTTGTTATAACTCAGTTTCTTTTCCTCTACCATTTCAAAAAATCATTTTTTAGGAAATAATTTGGAAATTAAACTTTAGTTGAAAATATCAATTACCAAGTAGTAACAGAACAATTATTGGAATATAGAAAAGCAAATATCTAATCTATTGTGAAGGGTTGGGATGTAAATTACTCATTTCATAAGGGATGAGCTTTAGGAAGGTTCTTGACAAGTGGAATTTATTATCTGAGGGTTTAAATTCTTTCTTCCATTCATTTTGTCCTCTTATGCTTAAACTGTCCTTGCAATTAAACAAAGTTTTCAGCTGGGTCACCCAGATTTATATCTACTTTTCAGTAAATTAGTTAACCTGGTAATGAAAAATTATTCAGGTGAGTCAATTTAAGGTCTATTTTCATATTTTTCGATAAAACTATGGAAAAGAGTGACTATTTCTAGTAGTAGAAGCTAAAATGTGTGAGAGTCTGCATGTATTGGCAGCTATTCTTTCTAGCACACCACATGGGAGATACTGTGTTCAGTTAGAGAAGAAGATGCCAGCAGACAGTAGGAGGCACAGATCCATGCCAGAGAGACCTGGCAGGACTTTCCTCTTTGAACTGAGTATTATTTTGTCCTTTGTATATTTTGGATATTGGACCTTCAATTCACTAATAATCTCTATCTTTCTCATTAAAGTATCAGCTTTTTAAAATGGTTTTACTTAGTTGCTTGTACATGGTAACCACAAATATGAGCTATGAGCAAAAACAAAAGTTTACAATAGATACTGTTGTTCCCTAGAAAGGACTAGAATATGCACAATAGCTTTACAGTGGGAGATGATGTTAACAGATGTAATTAGAAACCTGGCTCAGGGTCAAATGATAAAGGACTTACCCATCCATAAAAACATGAAATCTAACCTGTAACCAATGCAGAAATTCCTACAGGATTTCAGTAGAAGACTAGAATGACTCATTTGATTCAAACATCAATTTAGTGGAGATATTTAGAAATCACTGATATATAACAAAACTAAAACCAACACCATGTAGATGATTCTAAATCTGACTCCAGCTAGGGCAGTAGCCATCGTTTCTTCTCTCTTGGCTGTAGGAGTCGAGTGCTTATAAACCAAATCCTGAGAAACAATTTCCCTAGCCTGTCACCCTTCTGCACCATGGTTGCCTGGGGCTGTCTTCTCAAAGTAAATTCTTTTCCCTTTGCGTTTCTGAAGGAGCAGAGGTTGCAGTCTTGTTGGTTCTTGTGATGTTCTCAAGCCACCTTTTCTGTTGTCTTCTTCTGAAATAATGTTTTATTTTTCTCTGCTTTTCAACAGCCATTTTCTCCTCTGTTCCGTCTTTGCAGACCCCAGCTTTCCTGAAGTCTCTTTTCTGGCTAAATTCTTGATGTTTTGAATCATTTTTCTAGACTTTTTTTTTCTTGATTCTCAACATAAATCTGGCTAAACATTTTTAAGAGTAGCCATGGCACCGCATCAACATTAGACTGCATTGAAATTTCTTCTGCCAGATTAATTAGTCTGTTACCCTTAAGCTCAGTCTCAGGCAAGATTTCTGGGCATGAGCAAAATGCAGACAAACATTCTACCAATGCATAATACATTTTATCTGGAGTGCAACAGCCAATGCATTCCTTATTCCTAGCAGGTATCCCCTGAGACTGGTCTTTAATGGTAGAATTTCTATCAGTACTTTGATCTTCTGAGATCTGACCAGAAGCTCTCATCAAGCACATCATCCATGTTCCAGCTCTGCTTTTTCTGCTGGCCTCTCCAAACCTTTCCTATCTCTCCCCACTCCCAGAAGCCAGCTCCAAAGTCTCCTAAAGCACATGGTCAGGTAGAAACACAGTAACAGCCCCCTTCTCTAGTGCCAAATTCAATCTTAGTTACTTTTATCTTATTGTTTAGACAAAATATCCTGCACCAAAAATTAAAGAAGGAATGTTTCATTTAGCACACAGATTGTAGAGCTTTCAGATCATAATCCACAGGCTGCCAAGTAAGGTGGCATGGCATTGCAGAGGAGAGAGTTCATGGTAGGAAGAAAGCAAGTTAATGGTAGCAAATCAAGCATGGCATAGCTCTTTCCACCCCTTATATTTTATTTGGGCTACTTCAAGATGATAGCACTCATACCCTTAGTCCTAATGCCCTTGGTTCTAATGTTGTACCATGAATCAATCCCAGCATACACAACCACTTTTGTAAAAAGCCTTACATATGATTGCTAAGGCTTTAAAATGATATCTAGACATGAGCCGTAGCACCAATTATTCAACTGATATAATAATTAAATGTGGTACATGATGATGAAGGTTGGAATTAGTGAAATATCAGAAATAGAATAGAAGACACAACTGAAAATAATTGCGTGGCAGGTGATATTGAACTTCCTGTACAGTTTCATCATAGACTGTTTCACATTTTTCCAATGTCAGACCTTTAAGAGAAATAATACAAGGAAAAGTTACTTTACTTACATTGAATTTTTATTTTTATGCCTTTAAAAATATATTCATTTTCAGGCTAGTAGGCAAAAACTAGTTTCTTCTTCCCTTCCAGATTCACAGATATTATTTCCATTTCTAGACAGCACACCAGGATTGATCTGTGAAGTAAATAGTCAGACTCACAATAAAAAAGAAATGCTTTCTTCTATACAATGGAAAATTTGAAAAAAAAACAAAAAATCTTAAAGATATCATTAAATGGAAAATTAATGATAAATAAAAGGAATCTCTTTTGTTGTTAATCATTCTCCACCTGTGTAGCTCTAAATAGCATTGCTGAAGGAGTCTGATTAGTTTCTAATTTAAAGGGATTTAATCTCATGAAGTAATCACTAACCCTGTAATAATACACATCCCCAACAAGTCCCTGTTTTTTCTAAGTGAGTAGGAGAGAAAGCATCAGCTGACAAACCCTGGTTGTTGGCTGGAAATTCTGAAAATTGCATGACCTTTGTTCTTGGAGAGAAAATTGTGCTTTTAAGAAGCACACATAAGAATAGATCTTGGGACTCACAGTGCATTCAACACTACCAGGTCACTGTTGTCATCTGTCTTCAGTGGTATTGATTCTTCCAAAGAAATGACAATAACCAGCAAAACAGCTAAGAAGCTATTTTGCTATAATTGATGTGCCCAGCTGCAAACATAGCCCCTGTTACTTACTGTTAATAACTTCTTTCTTGTCACTTTCTTTGGGATATTTATAAGACCATGAATGCCTCACACCTATAAGTTAAAAAACATATTTATTAGTATTTCATATTCATTCTGATTTCCTTCAAATGAAAGACAAATAAAATATTTTATCCCAAATATTCACAAACAGCGGCAACGACAACAAAAGCACCAAGTTTTCTTTGCTCTTTGGGAATTTTCTGGCAATAATTGCCAATGTTTCAAAAATGACAACAGTGTTAGGAATACTGTGGCATGCATTTGAATAGCAACTGTGCTAGAGTATGAGCCTAGAATTTGGGTAATACTTTTGTTTTTCAATTATAACACTTTTAAATGAAGCATAATAATTGTCACCAGATCATAGCATTGGTTTGGAGATGAAATGCTAGATGATAAGTGTAAATTGTAATCATTTTCCTTTTATGCTGGGGTTGAAAACTATTACCTTGTGTTAACAGCCACATAACTGACATACAGTGAGTCCTCTTTATGAAGTTTGAATTTCATTGGGAGGGTATGAAAAAGCCATATGACCTTCTAAACAAAATGTCCACAATTGACTTTAACTACTATAATAGTAAACTATGTCAATTGGAGACGTAAGGGCCAATCACAAGGTGGCTTTAATAACCCACATAGTGTTAATGATCTGGCTAGAGTGATACAATTAAATTCAAAAAGAGACTGATTTCACTTGCTCTACTACTTTATCTTAGTTCATTGGAAAAAAAAAGTTTGTGTTATGATCAGTTTTGTTATGGCTTACATTTAGATGTCCCCCCAAAGCTGCAAGCAGTCGTAGATGGGGCTTTTGGAATGACTGGATCTAAACTGTATGATGCTGAGATTAAAAACATGTGGTTACTAAATTAATGCAAAGATTGATTCTGCATAGTTCTGGGTGTAGATAATGGGAAGGTCCATTCTGGGTGTGAATGGCATCACCCAAAGGGTGGGTAACTGGGAGTGGATAAAGAGAGACAGAGCAACAGCTGCTGTTGCTGCTGCTTCTCTGCTTTACTGTTTTGCTGCCTTCCTGACTTCTGCCCACCATGAGCTGTCTCTCCTCGGTGATGCTCCTCTGCCATAACCTTGCCTTGCAGACAGATAATTAGAAACTGAAATTTCTATAAGCTCTGAGCCAAAAAAAAAAAAAAAAAACCAACAAAAAAACCTTTTTCTCTTTTAAATTTGGGTGTTGCATATTTTGTCCCAGAACCAATAAAAGTATCTAAGACACATTTCTTTCTTTTTTGTAAGAATCTTGTTTGGTGTATTTCTCCTACAGTGTAGTTACATTGAAAGATTATTAATACACAGTTCAGTAACTATTATTATTCTCTCATTATTTGCTTAAGAAAATTTGTTTTATTTTTTCATAAATAAAAAAGAAAAGTGAGAGATATATTTAAAGTTTAAAATTTTATGAACTATTTTATATTATTTATGCAACTTGAAATTAATTTAAATATATGATTAGATTTTCAATAACTCAGCTGCTGGCTGGTACATGATACTGTGAATTTGATGCCATGTTTAACTGTGAAAGTCTTCAATAGATATTTATAAAGTTAAATATTCCCCTGGAAAAGTTTTAAGAAATTCTTTCTCAATATGTGTGGATAGGAGCAATATTGTATTTTTACTTGAATTGTTAATTTTCTTAGAGGGGAAATTTATAAAACCAGAAAGAAAAAATGCTTCCTTTCCTGGCAAACACTTATGATTTAAATTTTAATCAAATTGGCTTTTTCATTTTCTTTTTTTTTTTTTCAGACCAGGTATTTGATGTCAGTTTCAATTGATTTCAGCAAAGAAAATGAAGTAAAGATAAGTCATATCATATGAAAATGATTCAGGAAGGATTTCTAGAAGATAAATATTTGTAATGTAATTATAGACCTATCATCAACACCAGTATAATTTACTGTCAATCATCATGCTGATGAGAGGATTTTATCTTCTAAGATATAACTCCCCTTTACTGCAATTATCTCCAGCATGAATCTTCATGCAAGAAACTTCCAACTTAGAACTATTTGGAAATAAGACTCAGCAATGAATACTTCTTTGTCATTGCAAAAAATTTATAGATCCCTAAACCTATTCCTGTGTGCATGAGGTTTAGATGCATGTTGTTAGAATAAGATATTTGTGATTTCACCACATTCTACCTTTTCCTAACATTTGCATCTCACCTGAGTGATAGATCTAAGATAGAGGTGGGAAGTTGAAGTTAAAGGGTCCAACACAAGCTACATTTTTGAAGGTTAGTTTAAATGCTTTCAATGTAAAAATTTCAAAATATTGATGCAATCTCAATATTTTAGATTTTAAAAACCCAATCTCTCTGTATACCATCCTTTCTTTCTCACCTTCCTTACTGCTATATCTGTCAGGCAGACTGCTTTCTAAATTTGTTTTCTGCCTTGATGTTTTGCAATCCTTAACAGATATTTGCCATCTGAAAAAAACATTGTCACGTCACTGATTTCTGTAACTTTCTAATATAATAGATTGTGCCTCATTGCCTTTCTATTCCTACTTCCATCTTATAAACCAGAATAAGATATAATTAAATACATGAGCCTCAACCTTACTAAACTCTAGTGATCATATTCCGTGTGTTGATTACTTTTCACTGTTTATTTGTCTCAGATTACTGTAGTTATGATGCTAGTTTCTGTCACTTTAAGTCAAAAATTGTATGTGTATTGGACACAGCTCTCAGCTGCATCTCAAGGAAACAGGAGTTTTAAATTCTACTAATCAGAGAAACAAAGAATGAACAAATTGCAGAAATTCTAAAATAGAAAGGCCTGTTTGTTAAAATTGGGAGAATGTTCTTCAGAACCTGTTATGGTAGGAGATTAGCTAGAAGTCATTTATCAGCGTTATATAGGAAAATATTTTGCAAGTCAGTCTGAAGGTTTTGTACCCCAATAGGGTACAGTTCAAAGAGAAATGAGAAGAGCTGACAGCTTGTTCACATTTATGAAGCTCACTTTAAGTATAGAATATAAAATTCATCTGAGAGAGAGATGGAGCCGAATGACAAAATAAGCAGTGGGAGTAAGTATTTTTACTTTTTAAAATGCCCAGTATCTAATCTATACCCTTCTTTTTAGATAAATTCCCAAACTGTACACACTTTAGAGATGAAGCATACACTACCTGATTTGAAAACTTAAAAGGAAGAAAACTCTTCCTTCTTTTGAGCTCATGTCAACCAGTGGTCAATTCCTAGCTTAAAATGAAGTAGCTTGCTTCCTCCTAGACAAAGTTTTGAAATGCGTGGCCCATCTAAATTCAAAGGTCTATGAGGATCTTCCCTCACCTAATGCAAAACTGTCAAGGTAGTGATAGTGCCGAATGGTAAGAGAAGAGGACAGAGACTCTGGTTCTTCATGTCAACTTGCTCTTAAAAAAAATCACTGATTCCAAGACCCCTAACATCCATCTTTTCAAATAGCAGCACATCCAAGTGACATAATTATCTTGCAGTGAACCCTCTACCATTTCCAGGTAAAGACTAAGTTTCCAGCACATGAATTCTGGGGTGGAGAGGATTAAGGCATCTTCAAACCATAGCAGAATAGCAAGCAGTCAGTCTCCTTTGTGAAACAGTAGCAGTATACTCCAAGGCACAGATTTATGCCACAAGCTTAATTTGAAAGAGACCAGATGACACATTAATAGCAACATATTATATGTAAAGCATGCAGTACCTACATTGGTCTGAAAACTGTACATGGCTTTATTCATATTTTTTCCTCATTCCTCTATGTGTAGAAAGCATATATAAAGAATGCCATAACCTACAATTGTATGTTCCGTCTTTAATATATTTCATGTGTATTTCTTCAATAGAACCTCAAAACAGGTTTTATTTATATGTATTCTCTTGTAGCAGGAGTGGTGCTTAATACTCTACCAATTGCTACAAACTGAGGAATTGCTGAGAACTGAGTATATGTGGATAAACATTGGGAAGGTAGAGAATAATATGGAAAACTAAAGAATGCAACAATGCTTATGTTGCAGGATAGTGAAAATTAAGTTACAACAGTACTTAAGTAGACCAATGTTTGTGTTGTGGGTTAGTAAAATTTAGCTTAAATAAATACTGCTATAAACCTTCAAGTACCACATCTTCAAAGAGCAAACTGGAAAATGTCCTGGCCCAAGCAACTACGTAACTTGCTTTTCAACCACCCACAGCTATTGTGCACAAATCCACTTAGTAGGATTATATTTGAAGGACAAATTTCTGTCTCCTTATACATTATCTAGGTAGTGGTACTGTGAATAAGATGTGAAGACTTTTGGAGTAAGAAAGAAGTAAGTGTTATTATTCCAAAGGAATTTCAAAAACATAGAAGAGATTGGCCCAATCTGTGTAAAGAATACCTACTGTGTTCTTGGTCTTAGTAGATAGCATCTTAGCAAGAGCCAAGAACTACAGGAAATATGTCATCCAATTTTGCTGAACTCCTCTGCCATGTCTATATTGTCTACTGTATTTACTGAATGTTAAGGTCCAAGGACTGTGCTAAATCATATATATATATATATATATATATATATATATATATATCCCACAGACTTTTTCTACCATTCCTAAAAGTGACTAAGGATATTTTCTCCATTTTGTGCATGACTAAAATAAAGCTAATTTTTTGAAACCATAGTTTATCTTTTTTCTGACTCAGTGTATTACTCCCATCCAAAACAGTAAATTATTTGTTTGCCTTGTGAAAAGTCAATTCACAAATTCGGAGTGTACCTGTCACATAAAATTAAAAGACAATTTTCTCTGTAATCCAATTATGTACTTATACAGCAGTGACAGGATGGAAAATTATTATTGTCAGAAGAGAATTTTTTAATATAAGAACTATAACCCTCTTTTTAAACTATATTTCTGACTGAAATCAGTGGCAAGTGATGGTTTGAGTAATTTTATGTTATCTCCTTAAAAATAAGAAATTAACAATTTCTAAGTGACCTCAAAAGCCATGTGTGGTCTTGAAAACATAGTGAACTTGTTTTAACAGAAGTTATGATTTCATTCTCAGGAAATGTTTCAGGTTCCCTGATGCCCCCCCCCACTTAGTAAGCATAAGAAAAAGAGAAAATTAAAGATGAAGTACAAGGGAGAAAAAAAGAGAATTGCAAAATTATAGCAAGAAATTAGAGAGAAAAAAGAGAATTGCAAAATTATAGCAAGAAATTAGAGAGAAATGCAGGCTGGAGTTCAAAATTCTGTTACTCTCCTATTGCTAAAATCACTCTCTTTTTTAAACAGAAGAACTGTCTGAGCCTACATGCTCACAAAAACATAATAAATAGCTCTGGAACGCTTTATAAGGCACATCTACAAAAGTAATGTTCTCTGTAATGATGATAGAGCTCATCACCATCAGTCATGTAGCGTGTTCATGAAGGACATCCAAATTTTAATTAGCTTATGCTAAACGGCTTTAGTATCAATTTAGGCAAAATGTGACACTTGGTAGAATTGTTTGGATGGCCGCTAGGAATAATAACTCAAGGAATAATAATCAAGAGAATTCTGTTGCATCAGTGGACAGTGATGCTGATAGGAATCAGAAAAGCATCTGGAAATAGCAAAGAGTAAAAAAACAAAAAATGAGAGGAGAAAGAAATCATTTGAAAAGACCGGGGTAACTATTGGCTATTTTCAATGTGAACAAATTAAAACCATAGGAGTTCCAATTGAAAAAAAAAATACCATTTCAAATAGTCAGACACACACACAAGTATCATATTTACAAGACTTTTGAACTTGTACAGATGTGCTACACTCTGTACTACATTTTGTAGGAATAAAGACAGTATTTTATTCACATTTTTGCAAGGCAGGTGCTTATGCTGCTGACCTAAATCCCCAGCCCTATATTTCTATTTACTATGATGCTGTGCGTAATAATAAGTGTCCACCTGTGGAGAGGACATGTACAAAAGCCACAATTGTAACCTAAAACTGAAAACCATGCTTCCCTCTCTACTTCATTAGAAAAACTCTTTAGCAAGATAGTTGCCTCATTTTTCTGGTTTTAATTTGTAAATGTGTCTTGGTTGTTGGAAACACAAAGCAGCATAAAGTGGTTCTTAGATTTCTGTTCTAAAATTTTAACAGAAATTAAAGCCGCACATCAAAGATGATTATGTTTAATGATTAAAAAGCATATACATCAGAACATATATAACACAGCAATTCAACCTGCATGGTCTTCATCATTCACTAAGTACTAGCTGTGTGAGAAGGTAATATTTTTCTAAAACTGGATTTTCTGATCTGTAAAAAAAGCAGATTATTGCTATCTACCAAACTGTGTGTGTGTGCTAAGTGACTGAGTTATATGCTGTTTTCATGATAAACAGCTCTACTTACTTTGTAATTCTATAGTAATTCTAAGTGCAATATGGAATTTAAAGTTGCATGTGGATAAGTTCATGAAGGAGAACTGTCTCTTTTGTAGATGCTTAATGCATCAGATACTGATGAGGGAAAAAATAGATGGAAAAATTATCTATCTTCCTTGTAGAATTTCAAATTTTACTACAAGATCCAATGTAACACGGTGTAACAAGTAGGAAGAGTATTTATGACTGATGTCTCTTTGGAGGTAGAACAACATAGATATAGTAAAGTCAGGGAATGAAATTGGCAAGGATCCAAAGCAAAACAATGTATGGATAGCAATAGCAGATAGAAATAGCAGCGAGATGCAACCAGCTTGCCAAATCTGCAGTATACTGGTGAGTTTGCAAAATCAGTACCATTTTTGGGAATAGGTGGATATATGGGAGTGGGATTAAGGGTGGAAATTAAGTTAAATCAAGACTTAAGGGATTTTCTTAGAGTTTTCTGTGTTTGTGTTGATTTTAGCCTTTTTTGGTGTTGTCTGCCTAAAACAAGGAGAAGTGAGAGAAGAGAAAAACTAACAGTGAGAGTCAAAACCTAACAAAGATAAAGAGGGAAAAAATAGACAAACACAACACAGAGCAACAAATTAATCATATTTAATGCATGAATATGAACTTAGCACATTTGACTTTCAGTTCAATTTTCTGTTGCCATGTGCAGTACCCTCTTTCAGTTTAATCACCCCAGCATGTGATTAATAAAAATATTTCTCAGTATCCTTTGGATAGTAATGCAAGATACATCTAACACTTTAATTCTGCAATGTAATTTAGTGTTTATAAGGCCTTTTCTCACATTATTATTCTACACCTGCTTGGGTACAATTTGTGGTGGCAGAGACCAGCCAAAATATCTATCAAAGGTTTCCTTCTCCCTGCATGAGGAATTAAAATATGACCATGAAGACTGCCTGCTGAGACAATCAAAACGAATATTTACTTAGGATTGTAGTGATCAATGTCTTCTGAGTAATATGGAAATTGAGTTCAACACACAGAATAAAGCCGAGGTTTTGAAACTAAGTGAAACAGGAATGCCTAATGTACTCTCCCACATAATTGCTTGCCTTCTGCTGAAATTTCCACAATGCAGGGATCATTTAAGTACACTTGTGCATTTTACTGTTGACTGCATGCCTGTAGAAACATTGGGAAAAAAGTCACAGTAATAAGAATTCATCCAACACTCACAATTGTTCCTTTTCTAAAAGCCTCTGAGGAGAGTCTTAGCGTTAGGTCCATTCATGAGCTCTCAGATTGTGTCAAGGTTAAAATCTGGAAACTGGAATCGGGGGTAAGTTCAGCTCTTGCCTCAATTGGCAACTGTTCTTGGACTTTATGAAAATAATTTTACAAAATTGCAAAGGAAACGAAAAGAATAAACAAAAAATATCTCATAAAGAAGTTCACAAACCACGTCTGGAGAAGTTTAACTGGTATTTGAAACTGGAATAACAAAATCTGATAGAAATAAGATAGAATTAATAAACTTGCTTCAAACCTTCCTTGGGTGGACATAGTACACACACAAAGTCCACAAACTCAAGTGTAGATTGTGAAGATGAAGTCAAATCACATGTGGCTGGAGTAAACCTAATTATTGCTTTTACTTATTCTGGTGAAACCAGTTAAGGACTGTTTAATTAATTTACCACTAAAAATCATTGGCTAAATATATCAGTGTGTCTCCTGCTCCATATTCATTAAATTGTGGGTTCTTATAAAAGCTACCCAAAATTCATTCCCAAGTCACTTTATACAGGAAGCTTCAAATTACAGGGTAATGGAAGTTTTGCTATTTTTTTTTATTTTAAACACAAAATAACATTAAAACAAAGTGTCCCAACAGGGTAGAAGGAGAGTTACAATAATTAATTCATTGTGCATTATTATATTCATAGCAGTTATTCAATGTACAAGATACAGGCATATTTTATCCAAACAATATTAGCACAAAACTTTCTTCTCAATGAACTAAGACAAACTAGTTGTCTCACTATCTTAACTGTCTTGTGTATAAATGTATTTCTTTTTCCCCCTTTTGTCCTTTCTCCTTTCCCCACCACAGTTTATCTTTCCTTTTAAACAGTTTCTTCCCAATTCATAGCATCTATTGTACATTTAGGATCTGATTCATTCACTCAGTTTCTTATAGTAGTGAGACAATATGATGATTTTACCTATGGATCTGATTTATTTCACTTATAAGTATAATCTTGAGTTGCTTCCATTTACCTTTAAAAATCTCCAGTCTATCCTTCTTTATGGCTGAGGAGTACTCCATTGTAGGAAAAAAGCATACTTTATATAGTTTGATTTTTTGATTCTGTCATATAACAGAATTCTTTCATGAAGAAGTTACTTTTCCTGCCCTCATGGATGATAATGAACACCAATTATGTTCAATTTCATACAACAAAACTAACACCAATGGATAGAGGAAAACAGAAATGAATCAAACTACCGAAGAATGAATTTCATTGAATAATAAATTGTTACTCTGTTTTTTGTTCTGTGCCTTATGCCCATGAATAAATTTACTCAATGCAAAACATTTTGCTTATTAAAAGTTTCTTGAACATAGTCAATTCTTAGCAATAAAATCAAATTTATAGCATGATTTTCTTCTTAAACACAACATTTAATGATGAAGTCAACAAATAAATATATGAAATTATGGATATCAAAACAGAACAAGTACCAAATAATGGGATCCCTGAGAGATGTAAATGAGATGATCCTTAACTGTCGATCCTTAATGGCTTGAGAAAATTTTGGAGTGCAGTATGAAGAAAATTAGGTACCAGAGTGGGAGCTGAGCAACTGGGGAGACCATGATGGTTACAGTGCAGGCCAGCAGTGTACTGGAGAGGAGAGATTTGAATAGAGAGAACCCCAGAAACGGGGCAAGAGCCCTGCTCAAGAATTCACTAGGGAATTCAGTAGATCATGTGTGTGGGGATTTACTCAAATCTAGAAAAACTATTGGAAAGTACTAATAGAAACAGCATATGTACACAAGTGTGAGCGATTGAACTTAGTCTTACTGGAAGCATGGAATGACTTGCAAATCTCTGGCATTTTTGAGAGACTCATGCATGGGGTTGCCAGTTTCTAGTAGTCTTTCCAAGAAAACAGAGTAAAGGACTGTGTACATACACCCAGGTAGAAGCCTATACATACAAATATTTCCATGTGTAACCATCAAAAAATTTATTAAACCACTTCTAAGAAGTCCATAGTGTATCATCTAATCCATTGCCACAAAGATCATTCTAGTCATCTCCTTTGCTTCCCTGTAAATTTTCATTCCAACTATGAGCAAATAATTAATTTACCACTAAAAATCATTGGCTAAATATATCAGTGTGTCTCCTGCTCCATATTCATTAAATTGTGGGTTCTTATAAAAGCTACCCAAAATTCATTCCCAAGTCACTTTATACAGGAAGCTTCAAATTACAGGGTAATGGAAGTTTTGCTATTTTTTTTTATTTTAAACACAAAATAACATTAAAACAAAGTGTCCCAACAGGGTAGATCATGCTTTTCTATGATCTTAAAATTTCACACATTTCTCTAGTTACTTAAATTGGCACATTTTTATATAATTTATATGAGATTATTTATACACTAAAATAAGTTATATTCTAACAGTCTGTGTTTCATCTTGTGATTGCCTAGATTCTAAATTACCCAGGGTATACTTTAACCACCTTGGTCTCCCCAAACACTAAGTCTTTGTACTAATTGTTTTGCTATTTATGCTACAGAGTTCAAGGATCTTTTTAAAAGTGTAATGTCATATGTGGAAAATTATGTGGTCATATGAAATAATTTTCATGCAGTAAAAAATTATCTATGTTTCAACTATTTAATCAGTATTCCCTCTCAACTTGAAACCCTAGTATCTATTGGCTTATTTCCTGGGTCTATAGTATTGCTCATATTTAAAATACCACCTAAAAGGAATCATAGTGTGTACTTTTTTCACACTGGCTTCTTTCACATAGGAAGGCACACTCAAAGTGTCTTTTTCCTGGCTTAGTATCTTACTTTACGAGAACAAGTGATAAGGGAATGCTTCTTTACCATTTCTGGCATCATACACACCATTTTGAGCTCCCTATTCTGAAAGTTGTGTATAGAAATCTTTAGTAAATTGGATAGCTGAAATATCTTTTTCAAAGGTTCAAGAGAAACTGGGAAAAATTTGTGTACCACAACAAAATGTTTCAAAATATCAAGGAATTGTAAGGGTGATGGCAAAAAAAGGCAGACAGGGACCAGAGAATAATGGATTCTCTGCCATCGGGCAAGGAAAAGCTCTGGATATCCAAGATGCTGTGAGTAATTAATGCAAAATGGTAGACTAATGGAAAATTTACAAACAAATCCCTTAACCCCACAGTATCTTATATAGAATTGCCTTTTATACCTTGGACTTCAGGCAGGTTTGTGAGGAAGTTAGAATTTTCTTTGGCTCATGTTTAATTTTATTTTAATAACTATCAATAAAACATTATTTTACTAGTAACGTGTTCTAAATGTTACTTTCATGAAGGGGAATCACTTTAGACTATATTAAAACTGCCAAGATGTTGTTTGACAAATAGCAAACAATGCACTGGCTGCGGTGGTGTGATGTGCAGTAATTCAAGAATGTGGAGGCAGGAGCTGTTGCTCGTGTTGCCCTAGATGACTATAAAAATTTTAATAACCACTATTTAAACAATGGTTGGTCAAAGAAGTGTAAACCACTAATGGTAAAGTTGACACTCTTAAAGCTACCTCAAGGAAAAGTTGCATACGTATGTGTGGGTGGATGCTGTGAATGTGCGCATTTGATAACAATTAGAAAACACAAAAAGTGTGGAAGAGTGTTTATACTCTATCAGTCTTTGTCTCTGTTTCTGTCTCTCTTCTCCTTTTACTTCTTACGTGATGTTAATGAGTTAAGATTTTAACATTTGGCCTTGCTATCTTCAACTTACACATACCAATGAACATAGAAAGTATTTAATAAGTTCAGAGAAATACAGCCCTGACTGTACTTTCAGTTTTGAATCCTTACATTAGCTTCTGAAATTTGGATTACATAGTTTTTTCTTAACACTATAAAGAATTTACATAGCATTCTTCTCAGCGCTTCATTTCTGGTTTTCAATAACAATCTCTTAGAAGTTATGACTCTCAAAATTGCTATATAGAAGTAATGAAGGATCTTGCACAAGTCCACTAGTCAGGAGAATGATCGAATCCCAAGATATGCAAGTTAATGTATGGAAGGGAAGACATCTTCTTGATTTAAACAAGTACTCATCTAGACGACTGAAGAACTCCAAAACTCATACTCTATACTTTGCATTGGAGAACATATTTAGATTATTTTATGTTTACTCTTCTTGCTATGTCACAATATTGACCTGTATAGACTTATTTTAAATTTAAATTAGGAATGTGAGGATTCTGTACAAAAAAACCCATTTATTTTGAAGTATATAATGGACTGGGGATTTTTTTGTAATTTGCCTATTAAATTGTTAATTAATTAGTGCTTTCTGTTGCATTAGTTTAAATTATATCTAAAATCTGTAATACTGTAATCTTTCTTTTTGATTGGTAAGCTTGTAGAATTCTTAATTAGCCTGATTAAATATGCACAGGGATTTATTAGACATCAAACATGTTCTTACTAATCTCAGATGATGCTCTCAAAATATCAAAAAGCTACTTAAGAAAATGCACTGAACTCTTATTATCTACTTCCAAAAGAAAAAAGACTAATTATTTCAGGTCAACTTTGTTATACATTTGAAAATGAATAATTGCTATCACGTATCTGAAAAACAAAATATGGAATCCAGTGTTAAGCTAGTTTGAATCTAGGCTTTATCACTTAAACTTGACAAAAAAGGTATAAAAATTATACCCTGTGAAGCTCAAAATTCTAATGGTAAGAAAAATGATATAATAATATCTATTCAAGAGAGAAGATGGTAGCATAATGGTAGAGTACATGTTTTGCATGTTTGGAATTTGGTTCAATTCTCAGCACTAGGTACATACACATAAATAGTTTTTTGTGTCAAAAAGTGGTTGCAAGAATGAACTTCTTAATGCATGTAAAACATTTTATTACTTAAACTCTTTATGTAGTGCTGGGACTTGAACCCAAGCCCCACACCATGAAAAATATGTACCCTACCATTATGCTACAATACTCTCTCTTGAGATAAATATTACTATGTCACCATTGCTAGCATTAGGCTTCTGAGACTAATACTTACATTATTAATGGAAAGCATTGTTCAGTGTTTCTCTGAAGATGTACTTAACTCTGCTTTTTTAAAAACATTTGCTGAATCATATAACTCTACTAGAAATTAAAATTTTACATGAAATTGCAAGGACAGTCCTCCCTGGGTGGGTGACTTTTGAATCACCACAGAAAGGCATGAGGAAGCCAAACTGGAAGATCAAGTGAAAAGCATGCTGAAAAGAGAAACAGGCAATGGCAAAGCCGCTCTGCTGGGCATATGACAGGTTGGAGCATGATGTCCGACATGGCTGTAGCTATAAACCTCTTGGGAGGAGGAAAGGTCGCAGTGAGCACGGCGGCATCTGGAGTGAGAAGGCTTTGCAGAGAACTGGCACAATGCTTCGTATGGCTTAATGGTATCTCTCTGGCTAATATGTTCAGTGTGTCATGGAAGAGATAGAATTGGAGAAGTCAAGTGTGACTGTTCAGGCAGGAGATGATGGACTTAACACAGACTGGTGGCAAACAAAGAAATGACACATAGACAAAATACAAGGAAACAATGATTTGTAATAGATTGGATGAGAGAAAAGGATCAGCACAGAAGTACTCCAATACTTTTCACTGTTGATATTTTGGCCACTTTTTCTCATACTGGATGGGAACCTAATGTCATACATTTTAAGATAGTGAACACTATGTGGTTTTATACTTTGTCTGTTTGTATTAGAAAGGGGCCCTTTCTTTATTAGGAAGAAAATAAGAGATTTAGTTTGGAAAGAATGGGAACAGGAAACAAATTTTCAAGTCTGCAACACAAATCCTTACTGATAAATATACAAGCTCACTATTATACTGAATAATGTAGTCAGGAGAGAAAAATAATTACATTCAAATTGCTGCTACTGAGTTTTTCTCTACCTTTACATCAATCAGTGTTTACTTAAGTTTTTGAGAAACAACATTTGCATGTATGGATTTTATTACCTTCACAACAAGGAAATAGTACATGCCATGAAATACCTACTGTCTCTCAAAGAGAGAATTTTGGTGGAACTAGTATCCTACCTTCAAGAATATGGAAAGAATATGTATTTAATGCAATTAACCTCTTTAAAAGAAGTCTGGAATAAAGAAAGCATAGTAAGTTTTTAATTCCTGAAATTCCTGATTCTATCACTGACTTGAGTTATGAATCATAAAATAGTCATCAATAAGCAAAGTTAAAATTAATATCTTTCAATAGATTCCCTGCTAGACATAGTCATAAAATATAAAAAGAATGAGTTGGAAGGTTGTTTAACCCATGGTGGTGTAGAGTGGTGGTAGAGAATGTGCCAAGGAAGTTCATTGGAAATGCAACTTGGGGGAAATCTAAAAATACATAAGGTACAGTAGAAGGAAGACCATTAAGGAATAGGGAATGCTGTGGTCAAAAATACCAGAACTTCAAGTGAAAGTATGAGACTTTGGTATTTTATATTTAGTAAGACTGAAATAGAGTTCAGGCAGGTGAGTGATTAGATACAAATGTGAGAGAAGTATAGGATGTGTGAAGAAGGGTGGATTTTATCTTGAAGATAGAAATTAGAGTGATTTTTGAGTATCAGTATGATTCTATTTGAATTTCTTAAAGATCATTCTGTCAGATAGGCATCTTATGTGGCTTCCCATGCAGGATATGATTAGGCTCTCAACTATTGAAGTTGGAACTGTATTGATGAGTAAATCACATTGCTTAGATATTTAAAACAAGTGCTAAGAAACTAAAAGGAGGCAGTGGAATGTTTGCAGTTGATTACAAGTCATTAAAGTAATGGAGGAGATGATGGTATTTGAAACGATGCATTTTAATTCATTTATACATGAGTTTTCATCAGATTTTAGTTTAAGGAGAACAGGTACTAAAAGAGATGGCTCATCTTTTTTTTTCTTTTTCTTTTCTTTACTTCATGGTAGTCCTTAATACACTTTATTAATGGATTACAAATAAGGCCAATACAATCATCAGTAAAACATTACAAGCATGTTGTGAGAATTAAGTAAGATAACGTGTAAATACTTGACATACCTACAACAGGGATAAGCTTTCTCAATCATTTTGTGTTAATGTCATCTTAGGTATTTAGAGAATGTTAAAATGTAGTTCTTTGGCAGTTACTATGGTACATTTTAATGTAATTTATTAGAAAAATGTTGCCCAATGAAGTTAAAAAGTATTTTATTTATCTGAAAAATTTTTAAGAGTGTTGGTCCTATCGGTCTACTTCATAGCTGATCTCTGTCCATGACACAGAGCAGTATATATAATTCATAGAGTATGGATTTATTAAATGATCGAAAAAATAAATGAATAAATAAGCTCATGGTTAATGTGAACTGTAGAAAAAAGGGAACTTAATTTAAAATATTTTATTTTTTGTCTTAGCTCAACAACCTCTTGCTTTTTTTTTTTCCTTTTTTTTTTTTTTTTTTTTTGGTACCGGGGATGTAACTCATGACCTTGTGCTTGCCAGGCGGGCTCTTATGCCACTGAGCTAAACCCCTGGCCTCTCTTGCTTTATTTGACAAACCTATTTGGAAGTCCATTGGTATAAATATATTTATGTTGTTGACATTTTTAAACCATTCAGATATACCATTTTTGATAATTCAATAAAAATATTATGACACATACCTTGTCATTACAAACCAATTACTTCATTCTATAAATAAACACAAAAAATGTTTAACTATGAAGCTAAATATCTATCTGAAGGTAAACTATTGGACTAGCTAGCCCAAGAAGAAAAAAATCATGAAACTTGTACCAGATTTCAAAGATATTTAAATTTTATGCAAAAATCCATTTATTGCAATTATTGTGTGAATGCATGCAGGAAAAGATAAGTCTATCTGACTCATTTTTATATTTGTTTCACTCTATATCCATAAAGTTGAAATAATATCAATTGTTAAGGCCAAAATATAAAATCATTTCCACAAATAGTACCTACCTGGAAACAGTATGGGTTGATTTCATTAGATCTAGAAAAGTATACAATGATGGTTGTGAAAAAACAGACATTTTTTTTGGTCTCTAATCTTAGGGAGAAAACTTTATAATCTTTGAACAATGAGTATGTCAGTTGTGAGCTTTCCATATGCCTCTTTTTCATATTTAGGAAGTTCTCATATAGACCTAGATTTCTGAAGGTTTGTACAATAAAACTTTTTGTATAATCAAATAGTATTGGATTTTGTCAAATGCCTTTTTCTGAATTCATTAAGCAGCTTGTGTATTTTTAGCTTCTTCACCATATAATGCAATGCATTACATAGAATTATCATTATTATTAATGTCACAGACATACCCTTGCATTTCTGGGATTATTTCATATGGTAGCAATAAATGATCTTTAAAAAATACAATTGGCTTTATTTTGTTAAGTATTTTCTTGAGATATTTTTGTGTATATTCATAGAAGCTATTCATTATAACTTTACTTACTACTTTGCATATGGCTTTGGAATCATGGTAATGTTTTTCTCCTAATATGGTAAAACCATTTCTTCCTTTTCCATTTTTTGAAAGATTTTAAGATTATGAATATATTGAGACTTCATATTTCATTTTGGGTCAGCTTAATTTATTTATTTCTAGAAATTTGTTCATTTCATTTAAAGTATTTAATTTGCTTCTGCACTATTGTTCATAGCATTCCACATTTTACTGATTTAAGTGTATCAGTATTTTTTCTCATTTAGTTTTTGGTTATTTGTGGTTACTTCCTTTCATCTTTGATAGCTAAACGGCAGATCTGTCAAATATATTTACTATTTAGATTAAAAATTGTTTAATTATTTTATTGTTTTATAAACAATAATTTACTGACCTCTTTTCTAATATTTCCTACTTTCTGTTAGTCAGAATTTTAATTTGCTCTTGTTTTTACAGTTATTTAAGATATAAAGTCAGGCTTCTGTTTTGAGATCTGTCATATTTTTAAAATTAAAGCATTTATAGCTCTAAATTTTTGTCTAAGCATTGTCTTTGTTGCACTCATGAATTTTTTATACCATAATTTCATTTCACATGTCTCATGGCGTTTTCTCATTTCCCATATGGCTTCATAAGTACCCACCGGTTGCTTAAGAGTGTGTTGATTAATTACCGCATATGTATGAATCTTCCAGTTTTACTTTGAAAATTTACTTCCAGTCTGGTTCCGTATCTTCTGATTTGCAAGACATTTTTTACAGTTTAAATGTTTTATAATATATTAAAACTTGTAGCCTAACATGTAATCTATCCCAAGAATTTTGAGTATGACTTTCACAAGAATCAATATCTTTTGTTGCAAGGGGAGTGGCAAATTGTGTCCTCCACATCCCTACTAAGCCCATATAGTTCATAATATTATAGTGACAATTTCCTTCTGAATGTCTGTCTAGGTATCCTATCACTTACTGAAGTTGGTACACGGAAATGGCTAGCTATTGCTGTAGAATCACATATTTTTCAGTTCTGTGAATGTTTACTTCATATGTTTTATACCAATGTTGTCTAGTGTATATGTGTAATTAATTTTTCTTCTTGGTTAACTGGCACTTTTTCAATAGTTAATATTATTGTTCACATCCTGTAATTATATTGAGCTAAAATGCATTTAATATCGTATTAGCATAGCTTTGTCACTTTTTTGTTACTATCTATATTATATATCCATTTTCACTGTTTCACTTTCCACTTATTTGCTTCTAAATGCCTAAATGAAATCTCTGTAGCGTGTAGTTATATCAAGTTGATTTATCTACTTTGCTTACTTCTTCCTTTACATAAACTGATTTAATTCAATTACATTTAAAGTCATAAATAAGAACGATATTTTAACATTTTGATATTTTTTTAAATATTTAGATTCTTTGTTCTAATTTCTGCAGTACTTTCTATTTTTGTTTAACAAATGCTTTATACTAAACCATTTTGTTGCTTTGTTGATTCTTTTTATGTGTATGTTTTAGATACTGTCTTTGGTTACCATAGTAATACATTTAAAATCTTAAATTTAAAACAATCTACTCTGATTTGATACTTACTTTTCTTTCCTTTTTTTTTTTTTTTGGTGCCAGGGATTGAACTCATGACCTTGCACTTGCAAGGAAGGTGCTTATGCTGCTGAGCTGTATCCCCAGCCCTTGATACTTAACTTGTATTTCATAAAACATTACACTCCTCTAAAGCTCTATACCTTCTTCCTCATTACGGATTTTGTCACAAAATACATATTAACATATTGTTGTCATATAATATGGATTTATAACTATGTCATATGCTTGCCTTTTTAACACATTACTAAGGAAAGTTGTCATTTAATATGTAATACTGTTTGCTGTATTTGATAAATTGGTTTCCTTCATTATTTTTTTGTATCTCTTCACATTTTTGTTACTCTTTTCTTTTATTTTCTTTCATTTCAATCTAAACAAATCACTTTGATAATTGTTGCAGTGAAATTTTATGTAATGAAAAACATCTGTGTTTTTTAAACTTGGGAATATCCTAGTTTTCACTCCTTTGAAAATTTCATATATACAATTTTTATTACAATAATTTTTGCAATCTTTTGTTGACATTTTCCTAACTTTAAGGTACACTATTCTGCTGTAAAATAGATTCTGTTCTTCATAGTTTCTGAAGAAAAGTCATCTGTCAATCTTACTGAGATTTATTGGTGTATGATCACTGCTTTCCATGTTTTCTCTTCAACATTTTCATTATAATGTGTCTTGATCTAAGTCTGTTTATTAGAATGTTTTGGGCTTCTTGAATTTGTAGACTTATATTTTGTTAGTTTATCATTATTTTTTCTAGTTTATTATTATTTCTTCAAATATTCTTATTTCTTTCTCTGTGTTTTATTTCCGTGACTTCTATCATGTGTATGATGGTTAATTGGTTCACTTGATGCTGTGGCTCAAATCCCTTAAAGCTTGGTCACCTTTCTCCCCTATCCTCTCCTGTTTCCTCCCCACTTCTCTTCTCCTTCCCTCTCCCTCGCCCCTCTTCCCTCACCCTTCTCTCCTCTCCCTTTTTTCCCATTTCTTTCTAATTCCTTCATCTTCTATTCTTTTTCCCCTCTTTGATTTCTCACAACAAATAATTTCAATTATTCTTGAAGTTCTGTGTCTCTTCTGTCTGCTCAAATTTGCTGTTATTTTGTTGTGATTTTTTTTAAAAAAAAATTGTAATTCACTGGCACATATCTAAAATCCTACCCTTTTATGGCTGAGGCAGGAGGAGCACTAAGAATTTGAGGACAATTCATGCTACATGTTGAGTTCAAGGCAAGTCTGAACTACATAGCAAGAACATATTTTTTAAAAAGATTAACTTACTGTATTTTTAATCCAAATTGTTTTTGTTTTTTTCATTTCTTTGTGTTTTCACTTTCTTTATATAGTATGTTCCAAAATGGCTATAGTTCTTATATATTTTGCAGCTGATCTAAAATAGTTATTTTAAGGTCTTTGATTGTCTTTAGAAAGTTTGAAGTCTGAGTATACTCAGAAATTGTTTCAGTCTATTTTATTCTTTTGAATGTTTTGTAACTTTACATATCTGTAATTTTGGAAATGAGATTGTTAAATCAATTTCTTCTCCTTTCTTAGGATATGCTCTATTTTGCTGCTGTGTTTATAGTTGTTATTGTTGAATGACATAATAATTCTTATCTAGTATCATGTATCTAGTAAAATTCCAGTTTTTTTTTTTTTTGCAAAAATGTTATCAGGTATGGTTCCTTAATCCTCTGTTGCTTAGATTATTTTCAGCTGGTGTTTTGACAAGTATAACTTTGAAAGTGTAGATCAAAAGCAAAAATGAAAAAGCAAAATATGTATGACTCCTAGACTTGCATTTTGTTTCTGAACAAGTATATTTTTTCCACACATATGGAAGACTGCATGAGGCTCAAGAAAAGCTTAGCATGAAAACTTGGACAGGATTAAATCATTTTGCATCTTTTATTTTTTTAAAGGAAATTCTCACTGACTTTTTCTTGAATTCCAATGTCAATAAAACAGACAAATTCTTCAGGTAGTATTTAAGTAGTATTCAAAATAATTGGAACCGGCATGAACAATAATTTGTGAATAAGTTCTTCTCTGCTGCTTCCATAGCTAATAACCAGAATCTCATACTGGAAATCTGAGGTGGCATTTTTCAAGAGTGAAGCCACACTGGGGAGACAGCGAGGCAAAGAGAGTAAAAATTTCAAAAAAGTTTTCTACACCGTTTAAGTTGGTTTCTTTATTATTCATTTCCATCTTAGATGCTGTACAAATGTAATTGCTTTACAAATCCATGAAAAACTTTAGCTGATTCTGAATTACTGATTATATTTATTTATTTAATATTTCTATTAACAAATGAGAGCTTGGAACTATTTTTATTATATTTTTTGGAGGTTTATTAGTATTCAAACTCAGGTTCTCATGCTTGTCAGGCAGACACTGCACCACTGAACTAAATTTCAAGCCCCTACTATAGTCTTATTTTTTTCCTATTGTTTTCTTAGACAGGTTCTCACTCTGTGTTCAAACTTGCCTTGGGGTTACTTTGTAGCCCAGGCTGGTCTCGAACTCAAACTAATCCTCCTGTCTCCACCTCAAGAGTGCTCAGATTATAAATGTGTCCAGCCCTACTACATTCTTGATATAACATTCTTGTAAATACATGAAACTTTTAATTCTGAATTTATTTTTGATTTACAGAAAGTTAGATAATTCAATGTATTCTGATATTTGCTTCCAATGTTTATTGTTTTTACTATGAGTTTCTCTTATTGAATACAGAAGGTATGCGGATACTAAATTTCCAATGATGACATTAGATGTATAGGAATAACATAGAAATAAAGGAATATTAGATATGTAATGTAGTCAGGGGTTGTGCAGAGAACAACTAGAATCAGGACATGGAATTTATAATATTATTTTTATGATGGTCATGCAGGTTTAATACAAGAAAATGCAGGAAATCTATCCACAATGCTAAAGACATAGAATACTTAGCCAAGGGCCTGAATCCCACAGCAATGTCCCAAATTAGTCCAGATGAAAACCCAGAGCTCATGACAATGCCTCCCACGAATCCAACTGGAGGTCTAGAGCCCACAAGAAGGACTCATGCCAGTCTCTTTTATGGATCCATCCTGAGAAGGCCCAAAGGTCAGTGGTAGAAGCCAGAAAGTCTATGCCAGCAGGGTGAAGGAGCTGTGCTTATAGGTTGAGGGTTCTATGCTGGAGCCGAAAAGTCACACTCACAACAAAGACCAGGGCTGTCCTGAAAAGCACCACGGCCATCCTCAGTGACACTGAGGTCCTGAGCTCCTCTGATGATAAGCACAGTCGAGTACACACCAGGAAGCCAGCGTGACGAGTTCATCCTGGAGACCAAGTGACACACGTCTTCCCCTCCGGATCCAGGAAGCAATGCTCGATGTGAGGACCAGAGCTTCTCCAGGAGAACCTAATGGCTCAAACAGCAATTTGTAGGAGAACCCATAATGCCTCAATGCCTCAATGCCTTAACGCACTAATGCAATAGCTTTTCCTCCACGTCTCTATTTATACTGGCAACTTTCCTTAGGTGGAACATCTACACTCGGCACCATGCTGATGTAATCCAGCTGGCATTAAGTTGTCCACCAGCTTTTAGTCCATAACAAGGTAACAGGACATGTTTGGCTAGTTTTACATTCTACCCTAAATTTTACATTGTTTGTTACTATAAAAGAAGAGCACAGATAATTTTAAGGATGTTGTTATTCTAATTTAATAATATTTCATTGTTTAGTGCTATCTCTATTATTAGAAAATAATAGTCAAACCATACTACATGA
Organism: Hydrochoerus hydrochaeris; assembly: GCA_004027455.1. Classification (NCBI taxonomy): domain Eukaryota; kingdom Metazoa; phylum Chordata; class Mammalia; order Rodentia; family Hydrochaeridae; genus Hydrochoerus; species Hydrochoerus hydrochaeris. Next base: position 1,012,315 of record PVLA01000028.1, read on the forward strand.
AGAAAAAATAATTTAAAATAAAAATATTTTTAGGTATTATTTTATACACAAATGTGGTCTTTTTCATACTGTTTTCTATTTCTTACCCTGACAATGTGTTATTTAACAAAAGTAATGCTGCATGTGATTCTAATTACTTATTTATAACAAAAACAAAAACTTTGGATTTTACTGTTTTAAATCAAGAATTTGTAAAAATTTATGAAATCACAAGTAAAATTATTTTTATGACATCTAATTGAAGCAAGAGAAAGAAATCTGGTGAAGCAAGGGTTCATAATTTCATGACATAATTTTAAACATTAAGTACTTGGAATGTATGTATAGGCAAGCAAACAAAGAACATATAGTTACTAATGTTAAAAGTCATAAATTACATATTCATAATGCTCAGTAAAATTATTTAGTAAATATTTGAATTTGGCAAACATAGAAAAATCATTAGAATTTGCTAGTAAATACTTTTTTCTATAATTCAGATGCTTTTGTTTATGCAATTGATACTCTATTCTAAATTCACTGGAGAAATACTATGAAAAATGTCATGAAGTAGCTATAATGATATATTGAAACCTAGCACTAATAAACTTGCAACATGCAATATTTAAATTTGATGAAATATTATGGCATATTTTGATTTCATTTGGTATTTCTTTTTCTTCCTTGTCATAGTAATTTGACTGGATTGCATGTTTTATGACAATCCATATAATATATTAAACTCAACCATGTTTATCACTAATTTAAAAGAAATGAATACTGAGGTTAAATTAGCTAAGGGAAAAATGCATATTTGAGACTCATATTTAAAGGTTGTTAAAGAATAACCCAAAATTTCATGGAAATGTGATAAATATCATTTCATCATTTTTACTGTTATTGCAGAGGTTTGGAATCCAATATATTCACTTGTTTTAGAAGTCATGATTTCATTTATTTATTTTAAAAAGAAAAGCATAAAAATAATAATAAAACAGAGTTTCAAAACAATTTAGTAGAGCAGTTACAATAATTAATACATTGCATATTGTTGTCTTTGTGGTAGTTATTCAGAGTGCAAGATGTAGACATGTTATTGTAGCCAAACAATATTAGCACAAAGTTTTCTTTTCAATGAACTAGAAGAAACAAGCTGTATAACTATCTTGTGTATACATATTTTTTCCCTTTCTTCCTTTCCCTTTTACTTGATCACAATTTGTGTTTTCTTTTGAATAGTTTCTTCTCAGTTCACATTATCTATTGTACATTTTGAATGTTATTTAATCATTCAGCTTCTCACACTACTGAAGCAATACAGTCAATATATATATATATATATCAGATAAATCAGATCCATATATATATATATATATATATATATATACATGTGGATATGATTCATTTCACTTAAGAGTATGGTCTCAATTTGATTCCAATTACTTATGAAAGTCTCCAGTTTATCCTTCTTTATGACCAACTGGTATTCCATTAAATAAATTCATAGAACATAAATCAAAGAGTGAAAAACAGTATTTCTTGCAATGGGAACCCAAAAAAAGCAGGAGTAGCTTTCCTATTTTCAGACAAAGTGAACTTCAAGACTGAATTGCCTTGACTAAATCAAAAGATAAAGGAATAGTAAAGTTGGATCAAATCTTCAAACAAACGGACTTAATAGCTATATATAGATTGTTCTGTCTGACTACATATTTTTTTGGAGCAAAACATGGAACTTTAAAGCAGATTGCATACTACTCCATAAAGCACTCATACATAGATATTTGGAAGATGCAGGTAGTGCATTAATCTAAAATATTTCTCAGGTCCATGGGATTGGCACATAGGCAGGAGCTTATAGAAAAGGAGAGCTGGTCATCAAACACTAAAGAAGAAAACCGGAAAAAGAACAAAAAGAGACATCACAGTCATCTTCCAGTAGTTCTTCAGATAGTAGAATATTCAGCTGATGGAAAGATGGAAGGAAATCAAGATCAAACCTGTATTTTGATCCAGAGTTCTTCATCCTGGTTCACAGTCTTATTACAGCACATACAGGGATCAGTCAAGCAGCAGCTCTTCTAATGTCTTGATCAGTAAGTGGAGTCAAAGTTTTTCAAGGAGTTGAGGGAAAGCTCATAGAGTTCAATGGTCTAGGTCTAAAAGCACAGCATGAAGGTTCAGGTCAAGACTTACCCACAGTCTCAAAGTCAAAGCCATGAAAAGTCCAGCGACAGAAGAACCCATAGTAGATCCTGGAACAGAGACTGACATAAAAATCAGAGATGAAAAGAAAAGGATGAAGGCAAGGGCAAAGCATTGCACATCAAATGTGGGGAAACTGGAAACATCAAAGCTGCCACCACCTGCCACCAGCTGAACAGACCAAAGCCTGACTACAACAACAACAATGGCGACAACAACAAAAGCTGTGAAACATGGAAGGCCAAGGAAATAAATGAAGCAAAGAGGAGGACAGGAGGCAGATCAAGCCACCCTGGTAGAACAAGTAAAAGGAGTAAAGGAAATTAAAGTTACTGAAAGTGATTCTTCTGTTCAGCAGACATTCAAATCAAGTCAAGTAGTCAAAAAGTCAGTGGAACCTAGTGATGTGAAACATAAAACTTCAATAAGGATCAGCATCCTTAGTTGCTAACTCACTTAGTGCTGAAAAATAAGTTGACCCTAGCAGCATCCCTGCTGATATCCAGTACCAAGATGACAATCTTGTCGTTCATCGAAGTTTATTTATTGAAAAGTTGGAAGCTGAGGAAAAGTGGTTCAAGAGATTAATTGCTCTCTGACAACAGAGATTGACTTGGCCTAAGTAATATATTGATGGTTAAACCAAAGAAGCTTTGAAAATATAAGCTGTTTAATCCCAATATTAACTTTTCCTCTTCAAAAGAACTTAACTTCAAAAAAAAAAAAGAACTTAGCTTCTTATTTGAAAATGTCATATTATTTCATCTTTTTCTCATGCAGGTTTGAATATTTGCTCATTTAAACTGAATCAAACATTGTGAATATCAAAACTAGAGTAAAATTTTAAAATGCCAAAGAAGAATACATACATATGCAAAAACAATTGAAACCATTCCATGCATATTATCAGATTATAGAAAAATAAAACTAGAAATCAATAGTGAAAACATGGAAAATATGAAAATGTGGAAGTGAAAAAGTGAGCCCTTGTAGAAATCAATAGGTCACAGAAAAAATGGAGGAAACCAGATACCTCTTCAAATCAAACAATAATGCCAGTAGGACATACTAGAACTTACGGACACAATAAAAGTGGTACTAAGAAGAAAGATTTATTTGTGAATGCTCACAGCATACAGAGTGAGTCCAAAGAAATATGCAATGACAAACATCAAAATCATACAAAAATGCGAACAATATACATTCAAATCCGCTAAAAAGAAGGGTATTATAAAGAATGTAAAGGCACAATTTTAAAAATAGTAAAAGCTGTTGGAACTTTGGGGGCTGGGAGATCAGGTGGCTTACTTGCCGCCCTGGTGTGGCCTGGCAAGCCACCGGAGCACCGGGGCAGGAACTATCAGCGATTCCTGAGCTCTGCATCATGTTGGAACTTTGGGCGCTGGGAGAACAGGCGGCCTACTCGCCGCCCTGATGAGCAGCTGGGGGACTGCCGGTGCACAGGCTAAAAATCAGACATTCATCCATCCCCCCCACCCCCGTTAGCAAATTGGCACTGGCTGTCTGAGTATCTTTTTGGAGGATGAGTGTATACAGCGTGGCAAGTAAAGGGGATTTACTTCTACCATCTCTTTGAAGGCCAATATTTTTATCACTGTTTTGCTCAATTTTGATTAACGGTACTGCCTTATTCAATATTCTGCTTTTAAAAGTTCGATATTTCCTTCCATTTTCCTCTACCTGATTGAAAGAACAGCTAATGTGAACAAAATGGGCTGTACTATTGAGCCCATTGCTTGTGTCCTGGTGACCTGCTCTGAAGTTCTGTGGTAGTTTTATTGCAGTGTGGTCACATGGGTCTGTTCTGTCTTGTTCTGCTGTATTTTGCTACCTCCAAAAAAAAAAAAAAAAAGTAGATTAGAAAGTAACAAAATACCTCCAAAAATCTCCCAACTCCACCAAAGCTAATCCATGGATCATAGATGAGGAGAAACTCAAAAACAATGCAATGGAATTATATAAGGTGATTAAAAGTCTATAACAACAACAGAACAAGTCAGTAAGGTCCTGAGCAACCGGAAATAGGATATAACTAAGCAGATAATGGACTTAAAAAGTAAAAAGAAGAAAAGAAAGTGCTCTAGAGGATATGGCTGCATGTATGTTTGAGTGTGTAGGATTGATAACCATGTTGCTAAGTTGTTACTGGATCATTGAACTTCTTTGCAGTCTCACTGTTTGAATGTCCACTTTGTATGCTTTAATTTTGTAACTTTAACAACTAG